>CAUYUJ010019532.1:111672-146299 GCA_963575745.1 Prorocentrum cordatum | reverse complement strand
AAGGACAAGGACAAGGACAAGGACAAGGACAAGGACAAGGACAAGGACAAGATCAAGGACAAGGACAAGGACAAGGAGGAGGAGGAGGAGGAGGTGGAGGAAGAGGAGGGAGGAGGGGGGAGGAGGAGGAGGAGGAGGAGGGAGGAGGGAGGAAGGAGGAGGGGGAAGAATTGGAGGAGGAGGAGGAGGAGGAGGAGGAGGAGGAGGAGGAGGAGAGTGAGGACTCGGAGGAGGATTCGAGCTCCGTCCCGCGCAGCGGCCCCCGCCCCCCTCCGAGAGGGCCTCCGGTCGCAGCGGGTCCATCCTCCACCAGGGCGCGAGTTCACTTGTGTTTCTGGCGCTTTCGAAAACCGTTTTGGTTTTGATCTCGTTTCGAAGCAAAGGCGGAACGAAGACAGGACGCAGGAGAACGAAGAGAAAACGCACACGGAACATGCTGTCTAGTCCGTCCCCCCCCCCTCCGTGAGGACCTCTGCTTGGCCCGCCGGGGCGCCGGCGGGAGCTGCTGGCCACCTGACGCGGCCGCCGAGTGGTCGGCGCGCCGGCGCGGCCGAGGCGGTGCTCGCGCGCGAGCGCTCGCCGCAAAGATCGCCACGAAGCGGGCGGTTCCTCGGGCTCGGCATCGCTCAGGCGTGCGCATGTGCTCCCGGCGGGGGCCATCGTGGAGCACCCTGGATCATGCGGCAAAGCAAGAGCACGCGCGAAACCGAAGAATGCACGGGGAACGCACGTCCGAGCGATGGCAAGCAGGGGAGCTCGGAGGAGGAGGAGACGTAGCTCCAGAGATCCGAGGCTCCGAAGAAATCGGAGCCGCCGGTCTGGGACTATCGTCGGCCTCCGGGGACCATGAACGGGCCCCGGGACCGTCAACAGAATGACCCAGGGCGAGACACCGACCCTGGGGAGGTGGTCCAGACCTCCTTTCAGAGGCAACCATAGGGGGAGATAGGCATATAGGGGGGATGCATTGACCCCCAATGACCCATTGATCGCCGATATGGGCCCGATAGCCCGAACCTGCCCAGGAAAGTGCGGCGGATTCACTATCGGGGGCCTATCGCCGATCTATCGGTGATGTATCGCCCATTCGAGGTCGATGTTTCCCCCCTATGCCTATCCCCCCCTATCGTCGCCCCTCATCCTTCGGGGGTCCACGCATCGAAAGAACGGGAGCGTCGGATGTCCGTCTGGGCCGATGCAGCGACTCCGCCCGGAGGGCCCTCGTCGCCACGGCGGGGTTCTCCTCGAAGTTCTGGCCGGAGTGCACCGATGGGGGTGTCGTCTGGGGGACAGTTCAGGGGGGCCTCTTGGGGTCCTCTGGGGTAGCCTCTTGGGGGCCTCTTGGAGGCCTCTTGCGCGGCCCCCAAAGGTGACGACTCCGTCCCCGGGGCTTCTCGCCCGTCCCGGATCCATGTTTGATAGCGGCCGGAGGACGGCCCCCGGAGCCCGACATCGGCTTTTGGCCCTGAGCCTGGGACAGTTCGCAAAGAACGACTCGGGACGAATTAGCGACAGCGCTGGGATAGCCTCAGGGGGGGGGGGGGGATGGACGCACCAACCCACAGCCGCCCATTCATGGCCAGCAGGGGCCCGAGGGCCCACACCTCCCAGGAACGTGCGGATTCGTCATCGGGGTTGTGTCGCCGAGCTTTCGGTGATGCATCGCCGATGCCACGTCGACGACTACCCCCCAGCAAGCCAGGCTCCACCGAGCGCTCCCCCCCCCCCAAAGCGGTTCCTGAAGACACGGGTCCTGAGTTTTTTTCGCCGTCTTCGGGTGTCCCAGAGTGCGCCCTGCCCTCCTCCCTCCTCCCTCCTCCTCCTCCTCCTCCTCCTTCTCCTCCTCCTCCTCCTCCTCCTCCTCCTCCTCCGCCTTCGCCTCATCCTCCTCCTCCTCTTCCTTCTCCACATCCGCCCCATACAGGATCGTGGACAAAAACGCTTCGGGATGAAGAGTCCGTCCTGGGAAATACGCCCAGATCTTTAGGGAGCCACGCTGTGTCTGCGTCACAACGTCGGCGGCTTGGGAGCGAGGTGGCAGGAGGTTGGGAGTGAGGGGATGCAGACATGATGAGTCGGCATCAGATCGTGACATCGATTCGAGCAGGCATGTGCCATGGATCGGAATCGAATGGGATCGTATGCGCCATGATTGTCAAGCATCGATTCGGGATGAAGAGTTGGTTCTTTGGGAATGCCCCAGTGTGCAGGACCCGTTTCCTCCAGGACCCGCTTGTCGCATACCAAGAAGAGTCGCGGACTCGAAGAAAAGGCATCGGCACGAACATCAAGATTCGCATGATCAGGAGGATCGAGGTTCGAGTTCCATGAACGAGGTTTCTGGATGCCTCTGGCCCTGCTTGGGGCTCCAGGGCGGGTTACCGTCGCCACTGCCGAGTTCTCCCCGAAGTCCTGGTCGGTGACCACGGCTGGACTCTCGCCGAAATTGTGTTCGGAGCGCACCAGGGTCGATTCTCGCGAGAGCGGACGGGAACCGCCGTGTAGGGAAGGGAATCTTCTTGGAGGGAAGAGTTCTTGGAAGTTCTTGTCGGCTGCTTGCTCCCAGGAGGCCGCCCTGGGCCCCGGGACAGGGATCGCGCGTGTGCAGCGTACGTTCGGACCCAATAGCAATAAAAAGAAAATGATCCTGGTGAAGGACCCAACCACATGCAGCCGCGAGTATCGCGAGGCAGGTGAGAATCAGGAGGGGGGGCCAGCAGAAGCACTGGGGCGCGGAGGAGGAGGAGGAGGAGGAGGAGGAGGAGGAGGAGGAGGAGGAGGAGGAGAAGGAAGAGGAGGAGGGCGAATGAGGGCACGCGGGGACAGGGGCGACGAGCGATCTGGCGCTCCGGGAGCCTTGTCCTCTTAGCCGCCCACAGAATGCAAGCCCGTCGCCTGCAGAGAGGCCGAGCGCAGAGAGGTCCCCGCGACACGCGCTGGTCGCCCCGAAGGAAGTCCAGCGACGGGTGCGGATCGCCCCCGGCACGGGACAGAAAAGGCAGGCGGTCGAAAGAGGGCATGTGGCCACGCAGCGCGTGAGGGGTGTGCCGACATGGGCAGGAAACCGCATGCGAGCCTTGCCACCCGTGGCTTTCGGTGGAGCTTCCCATGGGGCCACGAACGCACGAAACGCGTGAGGGGTGTGTCGGCATGGGGGGGGACCGCATGCGAACCCTGTCACTGGGGACTTCAGTCGAGCCCCCATGTAGGGCCATGAGGAGCGCGAGGGGCGTGCCGAAACGGGTGGCGAACCGCCCGCGAGTCCTGCCATAGGGCCTTCGGTGGGGCGCTTTCATGGGGCCACGAAGCGTGTGAGGGGCGTACCGCAAGGGGCGGAGAACCGCATGGGAACCCTGCCGCTGGGGCCTTCGGTGGGGTTCCCCGTAGGGCCACGAAGCGCATGGGGGGTGTGCCGACATGGGCGGGAAAGCGCATGCGAGCCCTGCCTCTGGGCCATTAGGGTTTTCGGTTAACTCCTGATGGGGCCAAGAAGCGTGCGAGGGGTGCGCCGAAATGGGCGGGGAACCGCATGCGAACGTGCTACCGAGCCCTCGGTGGAGCTCCCTATGGGGCCACGAAGCGTGTGACAGATGTGTCGTAGTGGACATGCGGAGGACAGAAGCAGGGATGGGGGGATGGAGGATGACGGGGAAAAAAAGGAGGAACGCGGGGCGTTGTCTCTTCGAACTTCGACGCGAGGACCCAACACCGCAAAACGGTTGCGAAAAAGCATGACGAATACGCGTTCGGAAATCAGCGCGGATGTTTTGTCGGCGCTTGGGAGGGGAGAATGGGAGGGAGGACCGCCATAGAGACAACCAGTCCTGAGGGAATCGAGTCCTGCATGTTTGTTCGCTGTTTTCGGCCTCCCAAGGCCCAGGACCGTCAAAAAAGATTCAGGACGAAAATGCGGTTTTGGTGGAAGGACCAGGGTCCCCGACCCGTGTTCCTCAGGACCCATTTGCTTCACGCAAAAAGGAAGAGGAGGAGGAGGAGGAGGAGGAGCGGACGAACGACAGAACGACAGTTCAGATCGCAAGCGTCGGATCTCCATGTCGACTACATACGAGCCACGGTTAAGAGGAGGAGGAGGAGGAGGAGGAGTAGCAGTAATTAGGAGGAGGAGGAGGACGAGGAGGAGGAGTGCAGTGGATGGAGGAGGGAGGAGGGAGGGTTGGGAAGAGAAGGTGGGGGCAGGAGGAGGAGTGGGGCGTGTCAAGATGTCCCAGACAGAGCGACAGGGGGAAGACAGATGAGGTTGCCATCGCCGCTTGGCTCGTGTGCTATGATTCGCCCTGAGGTGGCGAGCATCACATCACAACTTGCTGCACTGTCCGTTGCCGTCTTTCTGCGTAAACCAGAGAAGACCACACTACATAAAGCATGAAGATGTATGTACGGAGGTCCGCGCAGGTCTCTTGCATCGGCATTGGGCCGTCCTGGCGGCGCCTCCGGCACCGCCCCTGGCGCGCTACGCGCGCCAGGAAGGGGTACCAGCGCCGCTCCAAGAGACCCGCGCGCACCTGCGGCAGGTGAGCTTCGTAGAAGCACTCGCCGTGGTAGTTATACTCTATACCTATATGACCACGCTTCGTGTGAGAAGCAGCGGCACGAGCACGAAACCGAAACCGATTTCCTGGTGGGTGGGCTCTCCGTTCCACTTCGATCTCACCCCCCAGGCTCCGACTTTGGAGGGCCAAGCATACCTGCTTCAAGACCAACATCTGTGGCCGGTTCTCACATCCTAGCCAAAAGCGTTAATGGACACGTTGGGTGCCGTGTCGTCCATAGACACGTTCAGGGTGAATACGTCTATGGACAAAGGGGCCGTTGCGTTCGGCGCGGCGCAAGGTCACGGTATATTCGTCTACGGTATGTTCCTGTTCCAGAGCTGGTCCCACATGGCACTCCAACTCCGACTCATCCACCAATCAGTGCCCACCCCCCTCGGCGGAGTGCGGACCAAGGCGGCCCGTCTCTCTCGGGGCCAGGGGTGAGCAGAGGGGGGTGCGCAGAGGCGGGGTCGGGGATCGAACGCGACCTGAGCCTGATGTGGCTCGGATGGGGACGAGGTGCCCATACTGCTGCCCTTGCCTCGTTTTCATCTTTTTGGGCCTCCTGGGAGGCTCTCGTCACCACGACTAAATTCGCCTCGAAATCCCGGTCAGAGCGCAACCCGGGAGAGGTCCAGGGCGGTTTGCTTCTGACCCCCTCTGGCCCTGCCCCACCTGTGCGTCCCCCCCGCAGGACTCATGGCAGTCCTGTCCCTCATGGCAGTTCTTCCTTTCCGAAGACATCCAGGCACACCAGGTGTTTTCTTCTTTCGGTGAAGCAGCGCAGCCAAAAAAACGCACCACCGAAGAAAGCACCTTGGGCCGCCCAAGACCATCGACAATGCCCTACATCCCATTCTCCCTCCATACTCCTCGTCCCCGTGGTGTGATCCGTCTCGAGGCGGAGGCGGAGAAAGATGAGGATACGAATTGGGAGAAAGAGGAGGTGGAGGAGGAGGACGGAGAGGAAAAACAGGAGGAGAGGAGAAGGCGGGATGAGAAGGAGCAGGAGGAGGAGCAGCAGCAGCAGCAGGCTGTGGAGCAAGAGGAGGGAGTAGGGAGAGAAGGGAGATAGAGAGAGAGAGAGACACACAACAAAAAAAACTATCCAGCGGTCCTGCCTTCATGGCTCGGGCGGACGGCACAGGCCATCCGCGCAGCACCTCAGATGTTGAAGTGCACGGCGACGCTGAAGGCGAAGGCGACGCCCCGGCACGCACGAGGACCAGCACGAGCGCGTGCCGGACACGCACGGCGGGCTTGCCCCTGCCGCCGTGCCGAAGAGGCCGCACTGCTCGAGACCAAGCCCGCTGCCCGCGGCACGCTCACGATCGAGCTTTCTGAAACCAGGAGGCCGCAATGCTCGAGACCATTCCCGCTGCCCGCGGCACGCGATCGAGCTTTCTGAAACCAGGAGGAGGAGGAGGAGCAGGAGGAGGAGAAGGAGGAGCAGGAGGAGGAGGAGGAGGAGCAGGAGGAGGAGCAGGAGGAGGAGCAGGAGGAGGAGGAGGACGAGGAGGACGAGGAGGACCGTGAGGTCAGCCCAGGGCCGTGAGGCCGTGAGGTCGTCAGCCCGTGAGGACCGTGAGGACCGCGAGGTCGTCCTCGAGCTGCTCCGCCCTCGCGCCGTCGCCGGCGGCCGCCGCGCCTCGCGGTGCCCAGGCCGGCTTCTCCTCGGTCGGCGGGCCGCGCCGCCCCTCGGCGCAGGCTCCGCCGCGCCAGCGGTAAGTCGGGCATGTTCCTCTGCAGGAGGGATACTCCAGAATAGTTAGAGGAGACACTGTCTGTCCTTCTGCAGGAGAGACACTCAAGTTCAAGGAGAGATACTCCTTAGTCTGTCCCTCTGCAGGAGAGATACTCAAGAATAGTTAGACAATAGTCTGGGGACGATTTTCTGGTATATTGCTGTTACCGTGTTTGAGTATCTTTGGGCTGTCCATGCTTTTTCGTCCCAAATCCGCCTGTAGGAGGGCATGCCCGACCGAACTCCAGCGCCCCGCTCCTCCTGCTGCTCCTTCTGCACCGCGCTCGCGCCGCCGCCAGAGGGCGACCCGCCAGCTGCGCCGTGCCGTGCCGCGCCGCGCCGAGCCGCGCGCGCCATCCGCGCGGCCGCCTTCGCCTCCGAGGGGGCGCAGCTGCATCGGCAGGGGCTTGCGCGGGCGTCGGCGTCGCCGCGCTGCCGAGCTCGGCGATGGCGGCCCGGAGCAGCCCCTCCGCGGCCCGCAGCAGGCGCCCTCCACGTCTGGAGCGGCTCGCCACGAGGCCGCTGGCAGCGAGCGCCGCCAGAAGCGCCCCGCGTGCAGCGTCAGCAGCAGCTCAGGAGCCGAAAGGGCCATCACTGCCCTTCCTCGGCTTCCACTCGGCGCGCCAGGCGCCGAGCGGACAGGTCGGTGCGGGCGCGCGGCATGCGTCGGGAGGCGGGAGGCGCGCGCGGCGGAGCCGGCGAGCACGCTTAAGCCAGAGCCCGACCGAGGGAGAGAAGGGAGGAGGAGGGAGGAGCGGAGGAGGACCAGCGAGGAGGGCGAGGAGGGAGAGGGGAGTTGTCGCTGATCTGATATCCGGACGTGTTGCGTATCCTTCCTTCACCTGTCCTACCTCGCTCGGCCCGAGGCTCTCTCCGCCGCCTCACTTGCGTAGCTTTCCTGCTGTTGCTGCTTATCATCGCCCTCCCCTCTTCGTGCCTCCGTCTCCTCACCCAACCCCGAGGACAAACGAGAAGTTCTCTGGGACGTGGGTGAACAACCAGAAGCTGAAAGGATACATGTTCCTCCCACACCCTGTGCATTCCCTTCTGCTTGCGTCTCCTGTGCGCACTCGACTGGGTTCGGGTTTGGCACTTTAAAGTTGACGATTTGCAGCTTTGAACAGGGGAGCTGTGCCAGGTTATGTTGGCGGCACGCTGCTCGGGTTGCTCTTCGAAGGCGCTCACCGCCGCGCCTGCTCGGGTGCTCTCGACCCCAGTCTGCTCCGATCGGCGGTGCCCAGCGGGAGGAATCCGGACGCAGGTCCAGCGCTGGTGTTAGCCCGGCTCGAGCGTTTTCAGTGTCCGTCTCTCCACGAGTGGAGTTGCCGCGCATGTGACCTCTCAATTGGGACTCCCTCGTCGCTGGCCCAGCCGATGAGCGGGAGTAAGAGAGTATGCGGGCCGTCCCCGTTCTCAGCGCGGCAGGCAAACGCGGTCTTCGCCCTGAACGGCTCACGTTCCAGGACACTGGCTCAAGATTGCTCACTGCTCCGAGCTGTCGGTGCCTCGCCGCCTAGGCCAGCCGCGCGCGCCGCCCGCCCCAGGGCAAGCATGGCGGACCCCTGCGTGGCCAAGGTGCTCCAGGCCGCGCAAGCCGAGGGGGAGGCCGTCCGCCTGGACCGCGGCGGCGACGCCGCCGCCGCCGCGCCGCTGTACGACTCCTCGAAACAGCTGCTCGCCGAGGCGATCGAGCTCGCGCAGGCGTCGCACCTGGAAGACGTCCCCGCGCTGGCGCAGCACGCGCGGGAGCTCGAGCAGCGCGCCGGCTACCTGCGCGGGCTCGGCCCGGGCGAGGCGCCGGAGGTGCCCGTGGAGCAGCACGTGCACCAGGTGCAGCTGCGCATGCGGGCGGCCGCGGCCGGCGGCGGCGGCGCGGCGAGGCCAGAGGGCGGTGCCTCCGAGCCCGCGACCATGGCGGCGGCGACGGCCGTCGGCGCCCTGGGCGGGGCCATCACGCTGGGCCTGCTCCTGGGCGCGCCCATCACCGGCGCCGTGGCAGGCGCCGCGGGTCTGGGCTACGCCGCCACGCGGTCGGACGACCTCGGCGAGCGCGCTCGGGGCGTCGGCCAGGCGGCGACAGCCACGCTCAGCACCGCGGCCAGCAAGGCGCGGGAGGTCGGCGAGCAGTACCGCGTCGGCGAGAAGGCTGCGGCCGGGGCCCAGCGGGCGCAGGCGACCGGCGCAGCCCTCGCGGAGTTGCCGGGCAGGGGCAGGGAGGCCCGCGGCGCGGAGGCGTCGGACGGCTACAGGTTCGGCGACTTCACCCGTGGCCTCGTGGCCAAGGGCAAGGAGGCCCGCGGCGCCGGCGGAGGCGAGGGCTACAAGTTCGGCGACACCACCAGGCATGGCGGGATCTCGCGGGCCGTTGTCTTCGTTTTGTTCTCGCTTTGCTGCAAAGGCGGGACGAAGGCAGAGCGAGGGAAAACGAGAACAAAACGAAAGCGAGAAGCACTGCTTCGCTCGAGCCCCGCCACCAGGGGCCTCCTGGCGACGCTGGGCGCCGGGGGGGCGCCGGCCGCGCTGCCGCAACCCGCGCCGGCGCCGCAGGGAGGCAGCGCCGCGCCCGCGCCCTGAGGCCCGAGTGCCCCCCGCGCAGAGGATGGCCGTGTCCGGAATGGCCGTCGGCCTGCCCCTCCCTCTGCCCCTGCGCCTTGGCTCGTCCCCCCCCCCCCTGCGTCCTCATCTTCCGCCTTCTCCCTCCTGTGGTGTGATAGCTGACAGACGGAACTGACATCTGCTCAGGCGGATGCTCGCCTTCCCGTGGCCGCTCTTGCTTCTGGGGCCGTAACAGTGCCACTGGCGCACGAGGAGCGCGGAAAAAAACACACTCCAGGGCATGGTCGGTGACGCAACCGCACGAGCGATGCAGATGGGCGCAGACGGTGGGCGAGTGAACGTCGAGTGCCGGACACGCAAACTCGGGCATTGAGAGAACGCTAACCCAGACCAGTCGATTGAGGAATTCTACGCCAGTCCACTCGACGCTGGCATACATTGTGCGCCAGTGCAGTGCTCTGTCGGTTCCGCCAGTCCACCTGCGTTTTCCCAGATGCATGCGGTAGATTCTGGACACCTGTTAGCTACCCTGCCTGGGTGCATTCGGAATCCGGTGCCGCGCACACTTGTCGAGGTGCAGTGCCGCGCACATTCGTCGAGTGTCCCTGGCTGCCCGCACCGCAGGGCGTTTTCAAAACGCCCTTTTCGAAACATCCTTTCGCAAAACTTTTGCGAAAGGGTGTTTTGCCAGTCCTCGATACACCACGGGCTTCAGTACATGTCGACGCTGTGCACGAATCGATGATCCTCAGGACGTGTGTTAGCCCAAGCGTGTGTTGACCTCGTTCAGGTCCGCCAAATGGCGCGCAGCTTGTGCCGGCCCTCGTTGCGCCGCCTGCGTTGTATTGACGGGCTTCGGTGGACAGACACGCGTGGGGTGCGGTGGACGAGCACGCGTGGGCTTCGGAGGTCGAGCACACGTATTGACGGGCATCGATGGACAAGCCTTGCGGATCATCGAACGAGGATGATGCGGCGATCGGCGCCCGATCGGCGCCGGCTCGGGGCCCTCTCGAGACACGGCGGCAGCGCGGGCGCGGGCATTCGAGAACGAACATTCCGCGGCAGCCTCCCAGCGGGGGGCCCCGACAGCGGGGCCACCCTCGCGCGGGTGCATAAACGGGCGACACCATCATTCTAGGCGTAAGTCGGGCGTGTCCCTGCAGGGAAGAATGTTCAAAAATAGTCCCAAAGTAATCTGGATATATCTTCTTATTTTATCATTTTTGAATATTGTTTTACAATGTTTAAAGCCGCCTGTAGGGGGACATGCACGACCTAATTCTAGGCCTCCCACATGTGCCTCCCACGCGTCCTCGCGGGTTCTCTGCGGTTTTTCGATCGGTTCTCGGCGGTTTTCCAGCCTCGGGATGCTTTCCAACAGCTGCGCCTCACCGAGCGCGTTCTGGGGTGCTGGGATCGTCCCGATCGTCCGTTTAAAGCGCGAGGTATGGCCCGAAAGCCACGGGAAGAGGCCTCGGGGCCCTGGAGTCTAGGCCTCCCAGATGGGCTCCGAGCAGAGGGGGCCAGAGGATCGCGCCGCATTGCCGGTGCATCGGCGATGCAGCTCGAGGTGGAGCCCGATGTTCTCCATGCCAACGCCGCTGACGCATCGCCGACGTCGCCAGCGCATCGCCGGCGCATCGGCAGTGCGGCGCGATCCGCTGGCCTATCCACTCGGACCTCATCTAGGAGACCTCTAGTCATGGAAGGGAGCTGCCGTGCGGTCGGGTCTGATTGGCAGGTCGACCCTGAGGGATTCAGGGCACAGCCAACACGCTGAACCAAGGGCCACTTTGTGTGTGGAAGGGGCTAGGGTTTTCGGGGCTGTTACTTTGGTCTAGGTCGAGGGACATCTTCGTAGCCGAGGTCTGCTAGGGTTAGAAAAGGCCGTTCGTTCCTTATTGCGAAGGCCTTACGGCCAGCGCCGCCGACCCTGACCCAGCTGGCGACCTCTTCCAGGACCCGCCCCGATTGGGGGGGGGGGCAGCATTATAACCTGGGACCCCCCCGGCCAGGGAAGGGAAACTGGGAAGGGAATCGACTTGACTACGACGTTCCGTTGCCTTGTTTTTCGATTTCCTTGGCGACGGCGGCGACGACGACGACGAAAAAAACAGAAAAGCGTCTCACACGCGCCGAAGGGTCGGCGGATTTGGTGCTCCTCTGGTAACACGATGACTGCACCCTTGTGTCCTGTCGATCGCGGGTCGCATATTCTTCATGCACGGAACAGTGGTTGCCCTCGGAAGAGTCTGGTGCCCCCTCGAGCGTCTTTTGCAACCAACCTTGGCTATATGAATGCCACGATTGTCTCAGCCTCGCGTTCGTACGCGAGGTGCCCCGCGTGTCGTTCTCGCCCATGGATGAAACATCTCAACATGTTGGAGGCCAGATTGTGGCCTGAGCTTCCCGGCAAGGGTGAGCAGCGAAGCCGCCTGTCTGCTCGTTACGGCCGCCTACGTGGGATAGCTTGATGATCGGTACGCATGCTCGATCTGCTTCCCGTGTGCGACTACTTGCGAACCCTATCCTTGCAGGTCCTGTCGACGCCGGGATATCTCGGACACCCCCGCCCAGGCTCCAGGCTCCAGGCTCATTTGGTTGCAGACCTCTTTCAAATTCTGAACCAGCGCCAGCGTTTCTGAGATCTGACCTGCAGGGCTGCTTATATCAAGGAGCGGGCTCCGCTACTCCTAAAGCGCCTACTCGCAAACGTCCGAACAAGAAGAGGTCTTCCTCGATGTAATGGATCGTAAATCCTGCGCGGCGTATCCAGGCCATTTGCGAGTGGCCACTTTGCGAGTAGTGCAGCGCGCTTGTCGATCATGTCAGGCGACATCTCCGTACGCACCGCCGACCCTGGCCAGGCCCATGTTGTGCCCCAGGAGCGGTGCAGAGATAAGCCGTCTTGGCTTGGCCACATGGCGGCGCACGCGCTGCTCCGATAGGCCCAGGAGGAGCCTGCCAGAGGCGCTGGACCTGCATTGATCTCCTCGCCCCGATGTCCCCCCCCTCCTCCTCCTCCTCCTCCTCCTCCCCTCCTCCTCCTCCTCTTCCTCCTCCTCTTCCTCCTCCTCCTCCTCCTCTTCCTCCTCCTCTTCCTCCTCCTCCTCCTCCTCCTCCTCCTCCGTAGCCATTTTGGCTCAAGACCCATGTCTTTGGGGGCTTCCAGCCCCAAGGCAGAAAGGGATACCGCTAGACCGCGGCGGGCAAGGCAGTTCTGCCTGACACCCTTCTGCAGCCTTCAATGCGGGATTTGGGCTCCCGCGCCCCAGCAGCTTTCAGCCCAGCGCTCCAGCAGTTTCGCCCATGTCCGCAGGAGGCAATGGATCTTCGCCCACCACGCCCCGCGGGTCCGCGACGCCTGGCACACCTGGCAAGAAGGTCATCAAGCCGAACAAGACCCTGCGACCTGGCGGTCGCCGTGCTGCTACTGGCTCTGCTGGGAGCACGCGTGTGCAACCTGAGGTGCACTGCATGGACCAGTCTGACAGCGAGGGAGACTTCGACGAGTCCCACGTGCGCACCATTTGCTTCGAGGTGGTCAACGAGCGCCTCAACGTTGTGCAGCAGGAAGTCGACAGGATTGTGGGCTCGGCCGTCAAATCTGCGATATCAGAGGAGACGGAGACGATCACCAGCGCGTTCAAGTCGAGCTTCGACAAGTGTATGGCGGCCTGCAAGAAGGACATGGACGAGCTTCCGAAGAAGATGGACCAGCACATTATGGCGGTGGTCACACCCAAGCTCGACGCGCTCCGCACAGAGGTCATGCAGCGCTGCGACGAGATTCGTAGCGAGATTCAACAGGTGGATGCGCGTGTTTCAGAGCATGATCGGCTTCTGGGGGTCATGCAGTCCCAGATCCAGCAGCTGCAGCAGGCATTGGTCGTCGCCAACTCACAGCAGCCCGCGCCGAAGGCGTTGGCAAGCAGCGCCGCCTTCGAGAGGGAGATCGATGCGACGGTGGTCAAAATCAATGGGGGCAGACTCGTGCGGGCCGAGGAAGTGCGCAATGTCATCACCCCGTGGCTCGAGGAGATGCAGATCACGCCCGACATGTGGTCACTTTCGTCGCCTGACCCGATCGCAAAGATGTTCGCGCTGCAAGTCTCGGGGGCCACTGGCCTGGCATCCAGACGTGTGCAGAAGATTCCCAGTGGATTGCGCATCTCATCAAATCAATGGCGTGAGTTCGAAGTCCCAACGCAGGCAGGTGGCACGACTCGTCTGCACATCTCTAGCGACAAGAACCCGAAGCAGATCAAGACGGAGATCACGGGGCGTAAGCTCCGCGCAAAGCTGCAGGAGGTCTACGGCCGTGAGCAGAAGATTTTCTTTGACCGGGACCGCGGCTGGCTCTCGCTCGGCTGGGACGCACTGTGCAAGATCGAGGTCTTCCCTGGCCGCGAGGAGACGACGCTGTTTTGGAACCCTGGCACCATCGCCAAGTACGGAAAGCCCAAGCCCGAGCTGGTGGAGGCCGTGGGGGAACTCCTTCAACCAGATCGGGAACTTGAGTGGTGCCTTTAGCCGTTCTGCTGCGCTGTTCGCGCGCTCGCTGCTGTCGTTCCTGCGTGATGCTGCCGCAGCTGGCGGCTTGCGTTTCACTTCATGGAACACACGTGCATTGCTCCAATACGAGGGGGCCCACGCTAGTGAGGAATTATCTTATCTCCAGAAGCTCCGACTGGGCTCCACAGTTACCGCTTTGCAGGAGATTCACCAGTGCGAGGCACAGCCTTTTCCTTTCCTTAGACGTGTCCTCCCTGGGGCTCTAGTTTACTCGAGTTTCTGCGGCGAGGACCGCGCTGGACGAATCCGCGGTGGGGTTGCCACTGTCGTTCCAGGGATTTTGACCAGAGGCCATCGCTCTCCTTCCCTCCCCCCTGGCGTCATTGCCACTCCGCTCTCTCTGATCGATGGTCGTGTGCTCCGCGTTGTCTTCGAAAATCAAGACACGAAACTAATTCATTATAACGTGCATAATCATGATCTAACCTCAGAACAAGTAAGGAACGTGTGCAACCAGATAAATCGGGATCGGACCCTGGCCGAATCGTCTCCTGAATATGGTTTAGTGGTAGTGCACGGTGATCTCAGCTTTGCGCCCGAAGAAAAACTCCCGTTTGCGCAGCCTTCGGAGGCTCAGAGGATTGCCCGCCCACTCCACGCCAAGGCTCCGCGGTGGGCTGACGCATTAGATGGGCTGGTTGAGATCTCGTCGGCAAGTGCGACTCATTATGACAAACAGACAGATGCTGTTGCAGCGATTGACCGATTCTGGTGCCCGTGGCCTGGCTGGGTGCTCGCTCAGGCATATGCTACTGCTCGGGTGGAAGGTCTTCCTGAGAAACTCCATCGTGCCAAAGTTAGTGATCATGCTGCAACTACGATATCGATGTGCCAACGGAAACCACAGGACCCTGGTGAACGCCCGATCCCCAAACATGTTTGCAGCTCTCTGGGGTATCAGCAATGCCTGGCCAAGCTTTTGGACGCGGAGAAGGCCCACTTGATGGCCATGTGTCCCCCGGGGCGCTTGCTGAGACAAACATATCTGATGCAGGAAGCTGGAAGGGAGGCGCGGGACCTATTGATGTTTCGCAAGCCCTCGGACCCCCGCACACTTTTGCTTCTCGCACGTCCTCTGGCCCGCGCAGTCTGGAGGCAGGGTGCGGTCACAGCTGATCGACTTCTCGCCTCTCATGCCGCCGCAGCTGTTTTTGTACGCATCGAGGGTGGTCGTGTCTCACTTATTCACCCTGCTGCATTTCAGAGCTGGACTAACAGAGTGCAGTTGGAGGCGGCCAACATCGATCGTCTCGCTGCTCGCGCCCGTCTCGAGCGTGCTGAGGGGGAGGGAGTTCGTCAGAGAGAACGTCAACAGCTTCAGGCCATTGAGAGGAGGGCGAGGATCTGGGCGCCGCTCGCTCGTCGACTCACACTTCGTGCCGCGCTCGTCGAAGGGGGGAAGGTTGAAGGGGGATCTTGATCGTAGCGCTGCTCTCGCTGCGCATTGGGGGTTGATCTTTTCAAGGGAGGCGTGGCCGGCGAAGACAGCCAGCACATGCTGCGATCGCTTCGTTTGCCCCGTGGACTTTGCCGACTGCCCGCCTCCGTCTCTCGCGATGCTTAAGAGAGTTGCACGCTCTGTCAGCGACTCAGCGCCAGGAGTTGACAGACTATGTTATGCGGCCTGGCTGGCCCGCCCGAGCGGACTGATATTGCTGCATGACCTCCTCTGGTGGATGATGTCTGGATACAGCATCCCTGCCGCTGAGAGCGTCACCTTGCAAGCCTTTTTGCCGAAAGGAGAGTCCAGCTCTGACACGAGAGAGGGCGACTGCGACAGAGAAGCTTCTTCGGTCCGTGTTCTCGGGCTTCGAAATGCGAGCATCAAATTACTCACTGCGACCATGAACATGGCGATCCGAAAACCGCTCGATCGATTCGTTCCTCGGGACCAGCGCGGGTTCATGAAAGGCAGGAACTTGTGCCAGAACATCTTAGAGGTGGACGCCCTCGCTCGCGTGCATTCTGCCCGCCCTGAAGCTGACGACCGCTGTCCAATGCTGTGCGCCTTGGACTACGGCCATGCTTTCCCGAGCCTGTCTCAGGAGTTCGTGATCCTTGTTTTGAAGAAAATGGGATGTCCTATCGGGTTTTTGATGTTCGTCGAGACGCTGTATGACAGTATCGAAGGTGTGATGTCGGTCCAGGGGGTCCTGGTTCATGCGTTTTGGATTCGCTCTGGGATTATCCAGGGGCGTGCTCTTTCAGGCTCGCTGTTCGCGATCGCCCTCACGCCGGCGCTGATTGACCTCAACCGCAGTTTCGAGATCCCGCGGAAGGGGATCAATCGTGCTTGCGCGGACGACTTGGGTGGAGCCGTGTCGGACATACGTTTGCTGCTGCAGCTCGGACGCGCGATGAAAGTCGTTGAGCTGATCGCGCACCTGTGCCTCAAGCCAGCTAAGTGTGGCTTGACCCCAGCCTCAGGTCCGTTCACCCCTGCTCTCAAAGCCCAAGTCCACAAGTTTCTGAACATGTTCATCCCAGAGTGGTCCGAGTTCCGAATTGAGGCTAAACTGTTTTATTTGGGTATGTGGATTGGTCCCGCGGCCGAGCTGATCGACTCCTGGACTCCGCCCCGCCAGAAGTACCGTGATCGTGCTGCGGCAATTGGTGCTGGTAATACGCCTGCATCATCGTCGGCCGTGCTGTACACGACGCGTGCTGTGCCTGTCCTCAGTTACGTCATGCAGTTTTTGCCGTTGCCGACAGAGCTGAAAGATGCCGAGAAAAGGTGCCTTGGCGCAGGCATTCCGCCTCCCGCTAGGTGCTTTCCGTGCTCGGGACTGGGCGTACCTTCATGAGTGGAATGCACCCAGAGTGTGCCCGTTGGAGGCGCTCAGCATCGCTTCGCTCGCCCGCACGGCCAAGTCGACTTTACCTGAATATGGTCGGATATATCGTTGGCTGGCGCGCATGACCGACACGCCCATGCCCCAGGAATTGGACGAATGCCGCCTGACAGTGCTGCCTGCAGGAAAACGGTACCCGCGGCACTGGAAGTGCCGCGCTTTTGTTGAGTACCTGCATGACGCGGGGCATGGAGTCGGAGGTCCAATGCACGTTGCTGCCGCAGCCGCCTGCTCAGCAAATGATGTGAAGCCGCAGCGTGCTGCCAGGATTGCCTGTATTCAATGCTGGCCGCAGCAAGGCCTCGGAGAGTTGTTTGCGCCCCGTCTCTTGAAGTGGTGGCCTGAGCAGGCCGCAGTGATACAGGCCATCGACTGGCCCAGCATCCAGAGTGTTCTCAGAGTTGTCCCGCCCTCTCGGGCCTGGTCGTGGATTAGAACCTCGAGCGGAGCGTGGCTCACCTCTTATCGTATACTGAGTGAAGGCGGCCGCAGGGGATGCATTTTTGGATGCGAGGGGGAGCCCGATCGTCAAGTGCACTACGCCAGCTGCCCTCGCCTTGCCTGGTCCATTTCAATTGTTCTTCGTTATATGCAATTGTCCTCTGATCCGTTGGCCAGATGGGGGATCCCGATTTGCACCGTTCCCGTTCTCGAGGAAGTGTTCATTGCTTGCCATATTTATCACTCTCTCCGTCACCTCCCTCCTGCGTCTCTTCTCCTTCCGCAAGTGAATCTCGATGCGGCACTGTCCGCTGTCCGCGAGCTGCACCTCGCGGCGCCCATCGCCGAGGAGCTCCGCGGGTAGGGGACGTCGACCTTCGCGCCGATCATAATGTTCCTTGGGGGCCGCACTGTGGACTGCGTTTGAGGTTACGTCATAGCTGCCAGCAGTTAGTGACACGTTCGCTCATTGTTGCAGGCAAACTCCCGCAGGTGAGTCGGCCAGGCACTCTGCCCACCCCAGGCTCCAAGAGTAGCAAAGCTAAAGCAGAGAAGGCGTTTCGCGTAGCCGTCGCCAAGGAAAAATTTGTCGATGAATCGCTCGAGCTCTTCGGGGACATGTTTCAGGACCCCGATGAAGAAGGTGTGCGTGAGTCTTTCCCTGAGCCTTTTGTTTCTGAGGCTTTTGCTCCCGTCGAAGGCGAGGAGGAAGAGGACCCGTGGGCCGAGGAAACCTGTTTTATTTCGGCGTTCTCTGGTCAGTCGGAGGTCGCGGGAACCTCTGGAGAACCATTGGCCGATAGTAGTTCCTCAGTCGCACCTAGCGTTTCAATTGCAGTGTCAGTGTCCGCTGCCGACCCAGGTCCGCCCCACTTGAGTGACGAGTCTCAGCCTGAGCCCGTTTCAGAGCCCCCCAGCAACAGCAGCTTAGATAGTTCAGCTGGTCAAGCTGAGAGTGCCCCTGGAAATAATGAGCCCGTTGCTGCTGAATCGTCGCCTCGGAACCCCGAGTTCCAAGTTCCATCGGACCGTTGGGTTTTGGCTCAAACCTGTTGTGGATCCAGCTTCATCCCATCCGATAGCAATGAAGTTTACACACACTGGTCTGCCATTCATGATTCGCTAGCAGTGCGAGTTGCAGGGCCTCACGTTCGGCACGTCTCGGCGCTGTACGCTAGTTGGGTATCTACCTTAGAGGCGACGATATCCAGTCATCACGGTTTACCTCTTAGTTCTGTTTCTCGCGCGGTTGATCCCCACCTTCGGGAGCAGCGCGTACAGCAGGCGGCCACGTTTCGAGAGGCTCCCCTTCAAGACAGGGTTGCCAACTGGTGGTCGCGAGTCGCTCAAGTTCTAGTGAAAGTTTCTCGGCATCGTGAACGGGGGAACGGCGCCAGGCAGCTAGTTTACCTTCGAGAACTCGGTGTTCGACTTGGCACTGATTACCCCGAGGGGGTGCATGCAGTGCTCCCCTGCAACGACAGCGGTGATTGGGAGCATTGGGTTAGTTTTCTCTGCAACAACTTCAGCTTTGGTGGAAGGAGTCTTGACAGTTTCTTGCAGGTGGCACAGCGAGCCGCCAAGAGAGCTGCGGCCAAAGCATTACGGCAGTCGTTATCGGAGTTCAAAGAGTGGGTGTCGTCATCGGAAGCGTCAGGGGTATTGCACAGGAGTATCAAGGATACGCCTACAGTCACTGACGAGCTCTTTCACAATGGCGAGTATTTATTTCATCCCAAAGATGTCATCGATGCGAAAGCCACCAAGTGGCATGATTTGTGGTATGATCCAGAGTTCAGCATCGACGAGTTGTGTGCCGCCTTCGCCGACATGAGGGAGTGGGCCCGCATTCAAGGGCTCGCACCTATCGACGGCGATGAGGTACGGCAAGCCGCAGCTCGGATGAAAAGCAAAGCAGGCCTTGGCGTTGATCAGCTGACGCCTCTGGACATCCAGAGGCTCCCTAAGGAAGGACATGGCGCCTTGGCTGGAGTTCTCAATATGATTGAAGATACGGGCACATGGCCCACTCAATTGTTATGTGTGTTGGGTCGTCTTTTACCCAAGAAGGCGGGTGGTGATCGGATCATCGGTTTGCTGCCCATTGTATGTCGGCTGTACACCCTCATTCGGGAGCCATACACTAAGCGCTGGTCCACCGACACAGCGACGGACTGGGACGCTGCAGTGGCTGGCAATTCGGCGCTGCAGGAGGCTTTCTTGAAAGCAGTCGATCAAGAGCTATTTGTGAAGCTTGGGGTTTCCAACGGGTGCGCCTTATTAGACCTCAAGTCATTCTATGACATGATCAGGTGGAGCAAGCTATCCGACGCGGCCATTCGGCTGGGATTTCCTGGTATAGTGTTGCTGCTGGAGGTTCAATTATGTACGGCGCCGAGAGTTTTGGCGCAATTTGGGGCTCATGCAGCCCCTTTCCAGCCCACCAGGAGCATCATTCAAGGGTTAAGAAATGGGGTGCGATTCGGGCGGTGCCTAACCCATTTCATCCTGGACAGGCTCTGCACGGCGAGAGTCACATCATCCCAGCGTATATGGGTGGATGACTTATACTTAGGGCACAAAGGGTCTCGCTTAGCAATTCGCAAGGCGCTTGTTCAAAGTGTGGTGTTGGTCCGAGATCAGGTCGTTCAAGCAGGGCTCAAGTTGGCGCCCAAGAGTGTGATCTTATGTGACAGCATGAATGATAGCAAGTACGTTTCTAAGGTGTTGAAGAAGAAAGGGATCGATATTCAGGCAGTCCTTCAAGTTAGTTATCTCGGAGTTGACTTAGGCGGTGGTCGCAGAGTTGCCAGAGCATCACGAAGGGCGCGCACTCAGAAAGCCACCGCCTGCAACAAGAAGCTGAGGCGACACGCATTCGCGTCGAAGTGCTACGAGGCGACGAAGAAAATTGAGTTCGCAGGGCCTCAGGCAGCTGCGACGTATGCTCATCATGTTCATGGTACGTTTGGGTGGCGGTTGCAGCAGCTCAGGCGGCAGCTTGGTTCAGTATCAGGGGCGCACCAGCGAGGGCGATGTCTCACAACGCTACTCGATGTACGTGCACCCCAGCAAGATCCAGGAGTTCGGCTGCCTTTGTTATGCTTGAATCAATGGCTCAAGACATGGTTTGAATACCCACAGATACGTGCAGGAGTCCGTAGAGTGTGGGACGACGTTGTCAAGCAAGTGCGGAGCTTGTCATTTCATGAGCGAGGGAGATATATTCACGGGCCAATCTCTGCGATAGTCACGTACCTGGTCAACGCAGGTTGGGATCCTCAGTCGCCGTCGCATTGGTGTCGGTCTGACGAGTTCGGTCTCGAGCCCGTCGACTGGATTTTCCAGGATAGCAGTATCGACCAGCAGCACGTTGACACAGCAGATTTCTTATTTGATTTTGGGCAGAGTCTTGATCTTCAACAGTGGCGGGACGCTGCCCAACTTCATCATGGAGCCGGCCTGGAGTTCGGGGCTGATAACGATTCCCTTCGACGGCTGCTCACTAGGCTCCGTGCAGGGCCTCATGGCCATCAGCTCGCCGAACTCATGTTGACGATTAGCACAGGAGGGTGTTGGACGCGGACGAGGAAGTTCGAAGCGAAGTTGTGCAAGTCCAATTTGTGTCTTCGGTGCAAGCAGGAGCCCGAGGACATGAGGCATCGAGGGTGGTTATGCAATGCCAATACTAATGCCAAAGCTTTCACCGACTCAGATAAGTTGGTACCAGCAGCCTTGGCACAAGGCGACAGTGATGCATGTCTGTGGTATCGTGGGTTGATTCCAAGACATTTGACGGCTACGCCAGCGCCAGCGATGCAAGAAGACTGGACAGCTGTTGATCTGGTATGCCCACTTGGAGCTGAGTGCCTTGGCAGCGGCACGCTGGCTCAACCTTTACTCATTTTCGGTGATGCCTCAGGTGGTCCCGAGAGTCGGTTTCCATCGCTGAGGAGAGTCGGCCTGGGCTTGGTAGTGATGACCGACCCCATCGCCATGACCATCGGGACCAAGATTGCAGGACCACTAACAGGACGAGTTCAATCTGTGCCGAGAGGTGAGCTTCGGTGTCTGGAACTTGCTATAAGGTGGTCAGCAGGTCCGACGGTGTACATTTCAGATAATGAAAATGTTGTGCGTGGGTGGCACGCTCAGCAGTATCTCAATCCTGGGAAGAGTGAGATGAGCGGCTTGTGGGCGGAGATCGGAGCTCTGGTTAAGCACAGGGACTTCAGCGAGATCGTCGTCCTGCACGTCAACTCCCACCAGACTGCCCAGGATGTGTGCGAGAAACAGACTCCCGAGTGGTTGTTGCGCGGTAATGAAGTGGCTGACGCCATTGCCTCGGGGGCCGCTGAGCGGTGTAGGTTGCCCAGTAGTGTTCGGTCTAGGATCGCGGAGGTTGAGGGACGAGCTGCTTTGATCAGGCGGAGGCTCCTCAGGGCCACCTTGGAGGCCACGGCCGCCGAGCGTGGGGAAGCGAAGTTTTCTGCGATCGCTCCTGGTGGTCGTGTCTCTTCGGCCCCTGCCCCGCCGCCGCCCTCCCCCGCTGTCGTAGCCAGGTTTAATACAGCTCACACGCTTAGTGAATGTGGGTTTAAGTGTTCCACGTGCCGTAGTAGCGGCACGAAGGCCACCCTCCACGAGTGGCTAGAATCCCCTTGCGAGCCTCTAGAGCATGTCGACTCTGTGGTGTCTAAGGGGCCTAGACGGAAGCTGCACTTAGCTGGGGGGTGGGCTCACGAATCTCACCGTATGTTGTTTCATCAGTCACTCGGGGTCTGGATCTGTGGGGCTTGCGGGTTTTTCTTCACGGCCAACCTACAAGCGGGGCTCAGGCAAGAGTGTCTTGGTTCTGATTCACTCAATGATACGAGACGGTCTTATCTGGACCGTTTCCATCGAGGTGTGTTTCCCAAGCCTCTAAGTGCAGCCGAACGGGCTGCACGGCGGAAGCCTGGGGGGTAGTTGCTCTCTTTCATTGACATCGTCATGTTGCTATTCCTATTCCTCATCCTCCTCCTCCCTCCTCCCTCCTCCCTCCTCCTCCTCCTCCTCCTCCTCCTCCTCCCCTCCTCCTCCTCCTCCTCCTCCGTCTCCTCCTCCTCCTCCTCCTCCTCCTCCTCCTCCTCCTCCTCCTCCCCCCCCCTCCCTCCGCCGCTGCACACGTTATCGCATGGCGTGGGCCCCTCGGGCGTCGGCCCCCAGGGTGGGGGGAGGCATTGGCCCACCGCGCGCCTACGAATCTCACCAACAGGGGGGCCCGACGGCGCGACGCTCGCCCAGGACCCAGGAAGTTTCGCTACTTCGAAGGCTCCTCGCTGGTGCGTCGCCGGCGTCTCGCGGATTCCAGGTCGATGTTTTACTCCTAATCGGGAAAGCGTAAGACTCGAGTAAGCTGGAAATCGGGTTTGGCGACGTTTTTTTGTCGAGCGCGTCTTGGATTTTGACGGACTGGTGTTCGTGGGATGTCTGCAGGGGGAGTTCGCGTCAAATTTCAGAGGGGTCCGACGGCGCAACACCCGCCCAGGACCCAGGAAGTTTCGTTACTTCGAAGGCTTATCGCTGGTGCATCGCCGATTCCAGGTCGGCGCTCCACCCCCTGATCAAGAAGTGGCGAAGCGTCCCGGCTCGCTTATAGGCAAACCACAAAGATTGTTCTCAGAGCCTTGCGTGGTTTGCACGAAAGATTATCACAGCCGTTTTGGCTGAGACCGTCCTGTTTAAACACATCGGGCTTATGTTCTAAGAACACTGCTTTGCTCTTAGAACATTTTCGGGTTCCAAGGAAAACTTCGTGGTGTGCCTATCGGAATGCCGGGACGGTCGGTCCCTGCTCAAGCCCTGAGCCAGTCCCACCAACGTCATGCCTCTGCCCTGCACGATCCCCCCCCTGCCTCCCCGGGCGCCTGGCCTCGCACCCCGGGGCCGTCGATCTGCCGGCGGTGCGCGGAGGAGCCCCCGGGGCGGCCGCTTCTGGAAGCTGGGGCGAAGCTGGGAGCAACACGCCGTCACGGTGTTTGTGTTGGCTCGTTGCGACGCCCAGATCTGGAGGGTTCGTGCTCCTCCTGCACATCCTCCTGGTGCTGGTGCCGGAGACTGTCTCGGTCTCCTCCTCCTCCTCCTCCTCCTCCTCCTCCTCCTCCCCCTCCTCTCCTCCTCCTCCTCTTCTCCTCCCCCTCCTCCTCCTCCGTCCCTCCTCCTCCTCCTCCTCCTCCGTCTCCTCCTCCTCCTCCTCCTCCGCCCCTCCTCATCCTCCTCTTCCTCCTCTCCTCCTCCTCCTCCTCTCCTCTCCTCCTCCTCCTCCTCCGCCCCTCCTCCTCCTCTCCCATCCTCCTTCTCCTCCTCCTACCTCCCCCTCCTCCTCCTCCTCCTCCTCCCCTCCTCGTCCTCCTCCTCCTCCTCCTCCTCTCCTCCTCCTCCTCCTCCTCCTCCTCCTCCTCCTCCTCCCTCCTCCTCCTCCTCCTTCCTCCTCCTCCTCCTCCTCCTCCTCCTCCTCCTCCTCCTCCTCCTCCTCCTGCAGGGTGCGTGTGTGGGGTGGGGGGGGGGCGCGCCAGAGGTTCCTCGCGAGCGGCGAGGTGGAGGCGGGGCCCCGCCCTGCGGGCACGGCGCGGCGACCCCCCGAGAGCGCGGAGGGGGGGAGGGGGCAGCAGTCAGGGTCGACTGCGCAGCTGCTGCGTGGATTATCGGACTTTGGGGCCGGATCGACGGGCAGTGCATTTATGAACCGTTGATGGTGCATGGTGCGTTCTTGGAGCTACCGTGCACAGTCTTCCGTGCTGAGGCCACTGCCTCGGACGAAGAAGCCTCCAGAGCAGCCCAATCCATTCTCACCCAGTGGATCACGAAAAGCTGAAACTGTAAGTTTCCTGAGCTTGGACGAAAGAAAAAAGAAAAAATCAGGGGCGGGGGGGAACGATCGGACACTTCGAGTAGGGGATCG
Organism: Prorocentrum cordatum; assembly: GCA_963575745.1. Lineage (NCBI taxonomy): Eukaryota > Dinophyceae > Prorocentrales > Prorocentraceae > Prorocentrum > Prorocentrum cordatum. The sequence goes on along the minus strand of CAUYUJ010019532.1, from coordinate 122,632 downwards.
ACTACAAAATGGATGTACCACAGAATTGGTTTCCAGATCGAATCTGCGAAAAGTGCGTAGACACTTCCGTAGGTCTGCGGGAAATTCTACGCAATTGTCTTAGAATCGACGGGGAAATCAATGTTGGGGTAAATTAATTGTGTAGTCGATCCCCTATTCGAACACTGAGAGAGCGCCCACCCAGACGAGTCGACTGGGGTGTGCACACTGGCAGTCGAGTGTTGCTGGCGCAGTCCTCAGTCGGTGTCGCTACTCGACGTGCGTCTCGCCGGATACTCTCGATCGTTGTTGAGCGTCGATTAGCTTCCCCGCTCGGGGTGCACCCTGAGTGCGGTCCCGTGCGCACGTGGAGCGTCCCTGGCAGCTTTTACTAAATGGCCCGTTGCTAAAGAGGTGTTGTCCACGCCTGAAGCGACAGGGGTGGACGGACTTAGGAAGGTACTGGCTTTCGGGTTCGAATATTGATATGCGGACGTTCTCGTCGGCTCTTGGTGGTTTTCCAGCCTCGGGATGCTTTTTCCAGCAGCTGCGCCTCACCGAGCGCGTTCTGGGGGTGCCCGAGTCGTCCCGAACGGCCGCCAGAAACGGATGATCATGAAGGCCTGGCGGCCGGTGCCGCCGACCCTGAAAGACATCGACGACGACAAGGAGGGGGAGGAGGAGGAGAAGGACGAGGAGGAGGAGGAGGAGGAGGAGGAGGCGGAGATGAGGAGAAGGAGGAGGAGGAGGAGAAGGAGGAGGAAAAGGACTCCCCCCGGGACCCCCCCCCCTTGGGGAGGAGGACTGGAGGAGGACCGGCGTGGGAGACGGAAGGGGAGGGGGAGGAGGACCCCTTGGGACGGATGGGTATCTGACTCCCCCCCCCCCCCGGGACTCCTCCCCACCTGGGGAGGAGAACCCGAGGAGGACCGGCGCGCCGGAGAAGGACCGCCTGCGTGGGAGAGGAGGACCCCCAGAGGCAATGCGAATCTGAGCCCCCCACCCCCTGGGACCCCCCCCCGCCGGGGAATGGACAAAGGGAAGGGGCTTCTTTTTGACGTAATGAGGACGTGGATGGAATCCCCTCAAGCTTCGAACCCGTTCCCCGAACGAGGAAGGGTGCTCTCTCTCTCTCTCTCTCCCTCTCTCCCCCGACGGAAGAGGAGGATGGGAAGGAGGGGACGAAAGAAGGCTCCCCGTCGACGGGACCGAACAGACACCCCACACGCCGACAGGAGCAGCGTTCATGTGGGATACACAATCGCCGCTGATCGCCGAGAGGGGCCCGATAGCCCACCCCGCTCAGGACCGCGAGGTTTCGGACGATGTCGGCGGTGCATCACTGGTTCCAGGCTGACGTCCCCCCCCCCCCCATGAGCAAGCCCCCCCCCCCCCCTGATAGTTCCCACTCACATCAGGGTCGGGAGGGCCAAGCGGTGCTTGCTCAGCGAGCCCCAGGTCACACCCGGGGGCGCGAAGCTAACCGCGCTGCTTGCTTCGCGGTCTGGGCCAGAGCGGTTGCCGTCAGGGGGGTGGCGCGAGGGCGCGAAGATAATTGCGTGCGGGACGGGGAAATGGCCACAGCCACGTACCACGGGGCGCATTGCGCCAAGTTGGATGATTTTGGAACCGAGGAAGAAAACGAAACAACGGCATGCATTTCAACTTTAGGATGTCCGCGCAGAGTTCATGGGTGATCCCTCTTGTGGTGAAGGCAATTTGCTTTGGCTCACGGCAAGCCTTCACTGAGGGCACAACTCTTTAGAGGCGGAGGTTCTATGCCTGCGGCGAGCGCAGGCAGGGGATGAGGAGAGGGGAGGGGGAGGAGAGGTGAGAGAGGAGGGAGGAGCTGTGATAGCGGCGAAGGCAAAAGTGAGGAGGGAGGACAAGCAGGGAGGAAGGGAGGAAAGGAGGGGGGGGAGGAGGAGGAGGAGGAGGAGGAGGAGGAGGAGGAGGAGGAGGAGGAGGAGGAGGAGGAGGAGGAGGAGGAGGACGAGGGGCGGGTGGGGGGAGGAGGAGAAGCGAGAAGGGCGCACACCGCGCTGAGGGGCCAGGTGGCGCGGCATCTCGTGCGCGCCCACAGGCCGCGGCCACGCGTCAGACCCTGAGCTGGGGCCCCCTGGGGCGCACCCTCCGTGGCCCGCTTCGATCCGATGCGGCATCGAGTCTGGCCGGCCCGATCGGATTCGACCCCGATGTCCAGAGATGTGTCCCGTATTCGTGCTCCGTGTGCGCCGGCCTTCGATCCGATGCGGTATCGAGTCTGGCCGGCCAAATCGCATTCGACCCCGATGTCCAGAGATTTTTGTCGGTTCTCGTGCTCCGTGTGCGTCGGCCCTCGCGGGGGCGAAGAGCGAGCTCTGAATTCCGGCAGCATCTGCTCGGTGGCGGGCGCTGTCTGCCCATGCCGCCTGGGTGATGGAATTCTCAAAACAGTGCCTGCTCGTCGGCGTTCTTGCCTCGGTGCCTCAAGTCAATTGCTGGGTACCTTTTATTTTCGGCTGGTACCCGCCCGGGGGCGCCTCGCGGGCGCCCCGCGCTTGGGGGGTATGCTTGGAGAGCCCAGGGTTCGCTGTGGATTGATTTCCTCCCAAAACTTCCCAAACCCTCCCGAAACCCTCCGAAAACCCTCCCGGAACCCTTCCAGGAAGGTTTTTGAATGCTTTCGGGAGGGTTTCGGCTGTTTTGATAAGAAACCAGTCCCTAGCGAACCCTGGACTTTGTAAGGATCTGCCGAGGTTTCGCCCGGTGTCCCCCCGTGGGCGCCTCATGGGCTCTCCCCGCTGGGGGGGTGTGCGCCTCGCAGGCGCCCCGCGCTCGGGGGGCATGCCGAGATTTCGCCCGGTGTCCCCCCCGTGGGCGCTTCGTGGGCACTCCCAGGGATCTGCCGAGGTTTCGGCTGGTTGCCCGCCCGTGGGCGCCTCGGTGGGCGCCCCGCGCTCGTGGGGGATGCCAGAGTTTCGCCCGGTGCCCGCCCGTGGGCGCCTCGTTGGCTCCCCTATCCAGCCTGCCCCACGCAGATCGCACCACACAGCTCACACCATTAATCTTGCACCACACAGCTTACACCACAGAGCTTACACCACACAGCTTGTGCCACGTAGACTGCACCACGTAGGTTGCACCACACTTCTTAAACGTCACAGCTCGCACAGCACAGCTTGCGCAGCACAGCTTACATCACATATCTTGCACTACGAAGCTTACAAGACATAGCTTGCAGTACGAAGTTTACAACACATAGCTTGCACCATATAGCTTGCACCACACAGCTTGCACCGCACAGCTGAAACCACGTAGCCTTCACAACGTAGCTTCAACGTCGTCCTGGACGAAGCGAACCACTCAGAGCATGGGATGCTATACCGTCGTGCTGGACGCCTTATTGGTTTTAACACGGGTTAAACGAAGGTTCGCCGAAATTGAACAATTTCGAATTCGGGACTGAAACCGGAGCCAGAAGCAGAAACAAGCAAAAAGAACGGCGACGCAGCCGGGAAACAGATGCCAAACAAAAGCGGGGAACAAAAGCCTTGCCGATTCCAGGAGCCATTGAGTGCTATACCGCCGTGCTCGGCGCTGTAGCGCCAGCGGCGATGATTGGCTCGAGCTCGCGGGGCCCCTCGGCGCACGGCTCCGATCCACTTGCGCTCGGCAGTGCGTCGACCTCGGCCTGCGCGCGCCGCTCTTGGTCAGGACGACGGCCTGGCGATGGGACTGCTGGTTTGCGCCGACACCTTTCGGGCCGGACGAAAGGGGGGGGGTGGGAAAGCGGGGGTACGAAATTTGCTGAATGCAGCTGGTTTCGGCTTCACCGAGGGGCCCATTCCTCGATACATAGCCGCCTCCAGCGCCGGGAAGCGCCGGGAAAATCAGCTACGTGAGCTGATTCTCAAACCCCCCCTTTGCTATCCCCCCCTTTCGCCCGACCCGATCAGAGGAGGAAAGAGGCACCGATACCGCTACTCTTCGCCCGTGTTCCCCTTTTTCGGCCTCCTCGGAGGCCCACGTTGCCACCGCTGGATTCGCCTCGAAACCCTGGTCAGAACGCACCCCCGGAGAGGTCTGGAGAGCAGCGGTGTCGGTACCTCTTGGCTTCTCCAATGCCCGCGCGGGAGGTTTGCCGATGAAAGGCATCCCGTGTGGCTAGAAGCGCCGCCTGAGCATCGCCATCGAACTGATGCATCGGTTCCCCATCCTGCTGTTGGACGAGCTGGCGTCGGGCCCGGATTGCTGCCGAGTCGGTATTCGGAGCGGTGGGCTGCGCCAGCTCACGCTCGCTAGCTGAGGCGTACCACAAACGGCCTCGTCATTTGTTTCTCGGCGGAAGAGTGACGTAAGCCCGCTGAAGTACAACCAGGCCGCCGCCGCCGACGGAAGGCCAGCGGAAGTAGAAATCAGCCTCCTAAGAGATTGGCAGCGTTTGTTGGTTCAGGTTTTCCGGAACCCGCCAGTTGAAGCATAGGGTCGCCGTTAGAGTACAATGAGAGATTCTCAGCGCACAGTTCCAGTTTGCTCACACAGCGTACAAATCCAATTCACTCGCATTCGGAAGCGCGTCTGTCTCCTCGGACTTTGCGAGGTTGTAGCACTGAGGACAGTGATTGACGTGATGCGTGCCCAAAGCCTTCGCGGGGCGCCGCCTGTTGAGCGGGCCGGTCGGGCGCGAGTGTAGGTTGGCCCGCGCTTGGTACGGGGGAGGGCTGTGCTTGGCCCCGTAGATGATGTTAAAACGCGCTCGGTGCGTCTCTGCCCCGTTTTCAAGGTCGGCGTGTCGGTTTCCCGTTTTGGGGTACGATGTGTGTTTGTCCGTCTGTACAGTGGAGACCCATGCCAAGAGACACCCCGCTTGTGTCCAGGGTGCACTGGGTTTCTTGGTTTCCCATGGTTTTGCAATGGAAAGCGTGACGTTCCCACACCAGAAAGCAATGGACGCCCTGGGGTCTCAGGGCTGGGTTTCTTGTGGAAGTCTTCTTGTGGACTGGCCTCCACTGTACTGAAGCCATCAGGCCATCGCACGTCTGGGCCTGTCCCCCGGTGCTTCTTGGCCTGGCCCTGGGAGCGACAAGCGGCTGGCCAGGCTTCTCGACGGGGCCCGTGGCCGACCCGGGTCGGTGCGTCCCCGATCCGGGTCAGTGCGGCCAGGGTGCTGCGGCCAGGGCAGCAGTCCAGCATCGCAGGGGATCGACATGGTATCTGTGCCTCTGCTCGCGCCCCGACGCCACGAGGAGCATTGAGCGGGGATATGGACAAATTCTTGGCCTCCAGGGCCACGCTTGTTGTCCGTACCATGCTCCCTGCTTCAGGGGAAGCAGCAGAGGCATGCGGCGGCGAAGTCCGAACCCCACCCCCGCCCCCCATCGATTCGGGAAAAGCGATGAGTGGTGGGGTCGGGGATCGGGTGTCGCCACCTGAGCGATGGAAAAAGATGAAGTCGTCTTCACCGACATTGGCGCGTAAGCTGTCCCACGTAAGGCCGCGCGTAAGCGCCCTCGCTCCAATTTAGCGTGCCACGCTGGCGGCCCGCGTAGCCACCGCATAAGGTCGCCATGGCATCTAAGACCCCTCTGGTTTCGTCGCTCACTGTCGCCGACACCGCGCCAGGCGCCGAGCTCGGCGCGCAGCCCCCGCAGCAGGCGGCGTGCCGTCGTTCGCGCTGGCGGCGGCAGCCGGTTTCTTGCCCTGCAGCGTGCCGCGGGCGGGCGCACCGTGCTCGGGGTCGCCGCCCGGAGTTGGGACTCGGGCCGTTTCGAAGCACAAACTTCGGCGCTTCCCGCGCGGATCTCTTGGATCGGCGTGGGGCCCCCTGGCGCCGCCTCTGCACGCTCCGCAGATCGAAGAAATGCGCGCCGACCTCCGAGAAGTCATGTTCATGCTGGTTTTAGCCCTCTAATTGGAAACCGTGCGGTGACGGACCGCGCGGTGAGGGCGTTGGGGAGTCCGAGGTCACTACGCGGTCGGCCGCCAACCTGTTTGGGGGCCCCGAAATTGTGCGCGGGCCTCTCGTGAGCCTGCTCTGCAGGGCCCAACGGGGGAGGAGGGGCGAGATGAGGGCAAATCGCCCCAGAGCGTTCCAGAGCCGTCGTCGTCGGCGTCGGCGTCGTCGTCGTCATCGTCGCCGGCGTCGGCGTCGGAGTCGGCGTCGGAGTCGGCGTCGGCGTCGGCGTCGGCGTCGTCGGACTCGTCGGACTCGTCGTCGGACTCGTCGGACTCGTCGTCGGACTCGTCGTCGGACTCGTCGTCGTCGTCGTTCCAGGATTAGGGAAGGAACACTCTATGAACACAAATTGTCTGAGGTCCGCTCGGATCGTTTGAATCGGCGCGGGGCACCCCTGGCGGTGCCGCCCCTGAAGCGCTCCGCGCGCCAGGAGCAGGGGGGCCCCGGCACCGGCCACGGAAATCCGTGCGGGCCTCCGAGGGTTTGCTTGTGCAGATGCGCCTTCGTTTGCGGCAGGCGCACGCGAAGGCGCACGGGGGAGAGGCTCGGGGGGGGGGGGACACCGGCCCCAGTGCTTTTGCAGTGAGAGAGCTATGGAGCAAACGGTGAGGACGCGTCCGGCAAGCCCAGTCAGGTGAAGCAGCGAATCGCAGAGGATGAGCGATTTTAGACGTTGGCAGCGCGACCTGCCCGCCTTCCCTGACCCTCTGCGCCCTACCCTCAGGGGGTCGGCTTCCTGAACGACAGGCTGACAAGAAGAGAGAAGCTGAGCGCCAAGGACTCGCGCCCGCCCCTGCTGCTCCTCTCCTCCTTGAGGCGCAGAGGGTCCCAGGATCCTTCGACGAGTTGCCCGCTGCAGCGAAGCGAAGCGAAGGAGGGTCCAGGATCGAGGATCCCAGAGGATCCGCGATCAAGGTCCGAGGAGGACCTGGCGATACGTCGGGGAACACCAGTGACATAAACATAGGCTGTCGGAGGTCCGCGCAGATGTCTCGGATCGGCGCCAGGGAAGCGGGGGTCCAGCGCCGATCCGAGAAATCCGCGCGGACCTCCGTTTACTCATGTTGATGGCGTGTCTTCCCATCCAGGATCCTGGAGGATCGAGGATCGAGGAGGAGGATCGAGGATCGAGGGGGAGGATCGAGGAGGAGGATCGATCCTGGAGAATCGAGGATCGAGGGAGGAGGACCGAGGAGGACCGAGGGTCGAGGAGGGCCCAGGATCGCAGGCCGAGCTCTCCTTGGCGCTCTCCCTCGGCCGCCCGAGGGCCGCAGCGTGCCCGGCGCGGCGTGTCCCCCCCCCCCCTCCCCCTCGCGAAGCCCAGCGGCCTCCCCGGACTCTCGGGGGAGGGGCAGAGAGGGGGGGGATGACAAGAGGGGGGGGGTGGACATCATGGCGGGGGCCATGATGTTTCCCCAGACTTCGTGGCGCCTCTTCTTATTTCATTACGTCCCTGGCCCCCCCCGCTGGGCCGCTCACATGCCGCCGGTCATGATTTGCACCCCCCCTTTTGGACACCCCCCTCTTGGCTGCTCCCGAAAAGGGGGGGTTACGAGATCTGCTGCATGCAGCTGGTGCTGCTGCTGTCCACGTGACCCGCTGTCTCTGCAAAGCCCTCTCGGGGCTCCAGCTCCACGGAGAGGAGGTGCAGACCTCGCCGATTGGGCTTTCCAGTTTCCTACGACTCGTGGGGATCGGTGTTCGATGCATAGGAGAAGAAACAACAAAAAAACTGGTTTCGGCCCCACCGAGGGGCCCAGTCCTCGATACATGGCCGCCTCCGGCGCCGGGAGGCGCCGGGAAAATCAGCTATGTGAGTTGATTCTCACACACCCCCTTTGCTGTCCCCCCCTTTCGCCCGGCCCGACAGACCCCCGCGAGTCGTGAGCAAAAACACGAAGGGCGTTCTGTTCGTTATTACTCTCGGCCTCTGGGGGCCCTTGCTGGGCGGGCCTCGGGGCCGTCAAAAAACGGCCCAGGGTGAAAAGCCGGCCCTGGGGAATGAGTCGAGACCTTTGGGGGGGGGAGGGGACGCATGAGCTTGCCACGCGCAGGGGGGGTAGGGGGAGGGGGGAAGGCTTCCTAGAAGCACACCTGCCTCTTAGAAGGCGCGGGCCTTGTCTGAAGATATGAGGCTGGCGCCTTCTAAGAAGCAGGGGTGTTCCTAAGAAGCCTTCCCCCCTCCCCCCTAATTACCCTTGTCTGGGTCTGTCCCTCGGGAATGGGAGTCCGGGGTCTTCAAGCATCGGCTGCGCGCAAGAGCGGCCTCCCGCGGGGGGGGGCCTCTAGTGCAGGCCCACAGGTCGAGGGACAGCCAAGATCAGCGGCGGGCGAGGGGGGGAAGTCAGAGGGAGGAGGCCTTCGGCAGGGCCTTTCAGAAGGACTCCAGGCTTCTGAGAGGTGTCAGGTGTCTCCGCGAAAGGCTCAGACAATTCCTCAGAAGGCCGGGGGACTTCCGAGTTGTTCGAGAAGTCCCGCCCTTCTCACTTCCCCCCCTTGCGCGCCGCCGACAAGATCATCAACCTGAACATGTTTGTTCTGTTCGGAGGTCATATCATAGCGAATTTCTCTGATCGGCGCTGGAGCCCCCCTGGCAGCACCTCCAGCGCCACCCCTGGCGCGCTCCGAGCTCCAGGGAGGGGGGTCCAGCGCCGATCCAAGAAATCAGCGCGGACCTCCGAGAAATTATGTCAGTGCCGTTTCTCTCCCTCGATTGGTGCGGGCCCACAGTGGTCCCCCCAGCAGGCCCCCCACCCTCGCGGCCTTCCGAAGCCGCGCACAAGAGGAGGTTCTTGCCTGGGGTCACTCGTGCGTGCGGCCGACATGGAGGGTGGCTGGCGCAGGGGCGTGGAGGAGCCGGAGGAGGCGTTGGGGGGCGAAGAGGGGCGCGGTAGCTGCAAGGAGGGGCGGCGGGCGAGGACGAGGAGGAGGGCTGGCGGAGAGGCGCAGGACGAGTCAGGAGGGGTGAGGACGAGGAGGAGGGGTAAGGACGAGGAGGAGGTGAGGACGAGGAGGAGGGGTGAGGACGAGGAGGGGGGGTGAGGACACGAGTCAGGGGTCTCCCGCCTCGCCCACAGCCTTCTGGGGGGGGCCAGCGTGGGGGGGCCCCTCTTGGACTCCCGTGCCGCTGGCATGGAGCGCCGAGGGCGCACGCGCAGGGCCGGCTCAGAGCGCGCATCGAGAGGGCTCCCCCCTGAAAATCGGCTACACGTAAGAGTGACCTTTCGCCGGAGTGACCTCTGGTGCGGGATCATCGGGCTCCCCCCGATCGCCGAACGCGATGCGACATAAGCGGCCCGCGCCCTTGGGTTTGGCTCCCTCGCGCCCCCAAAAGCTGCGCACCAAAGGTCACTCTTACCCAGGGTCACTCTTACGCCTGGCCGAGAAAACCCCCGCGGTCGTCTTCGGTCGGCTTCTCATCTTTAGGGGAGCGAGCAATGGCATAAACATTATGACTCGGAGGTCCGCGCGGATGTCTCGGATCCAGCGCGGATGCGAGGACTCCGCGCGGACCTCCGAGTTTTTGTGTTTATGCCATGTTCCGTTCCCCTAATCTCTCCTTTCGCTCAAGGGGCCACCTTCACAGGGCTCGAGCCTCGAGTGCCGTCGCTCCCTGCCCCCCTGCGCTTCCCCTCCCCCCTCCTGCGCCTCATCCGCCTCCGTCGCATCCTCTTCCCCCTGCGCGCCGCCCATCCCCCACCCACCCCGCACACGTCGCCGCACCCCTGGGAGCAGCGAGGACGCGGGGGAAGAGCGGCACGAGAAGGAGGGCGAGGAGGATGAGAGGGTACAGCAAGGCCTAGCGTTTGCCAGGGAGGCGCGAGCCGTCAGCATGCGCGCGTGTTGCCCAGTGTGCTGCCATGCCGTACACGTGCTCCGCGGCTTTCCCTTTGTGATGGTCTCCGATGGAGCGCTCGCCAGGAAGCGGAGACGGATATCTCCCCTTGTCCTCGACCTTCTTGGGGAGGAGGAAGGAAGAGGAGGATGGGGAGCAAGAGCACGGGAAGGAGAAGGAGACGGAGCAGGAGGGCGACGAGGGAGACGTAGGAGGAGGAAGACAGGTTGGCAGAAGGAGCACGAGGAGCAGGAGGAGGGGCGAGGAGGCTTAGGGCGAGGGCGAGGGTGCGGCGGGAGGGGGGCCGAGGAGGAGGAGGAGGAGGAGGAGGCGGCGGAGGAGGAGGAGGAGGAGGAGGAGGAAGAGGAGGAGGAGGAGGAGGAGGAGGAGGTGCAGGAGCAGGCCCGACGATCCGACGCGGCCGACCCGATCCGACCTCCCAGTGCGGTGCCGACCTCTCCTCCTGTCAGTATCGTTTATCCGACCCCCATCCCCATCCCCATCCCCTCCGAGACCCCCACCAAATTACCCCCCCCCCCAGTTGGGGATACACCCCTCGAAACCCGAAGGAAACGACCTACATCCCCATCTGGGGGGTAGATCGGCCAGTGGGGCCCAGACCACGCCGCTGGGGATGCGGAGCGGTGAAACGATGCTCCTCGCTGCCCGCCCGAGGTGCAGCGGCGGGTCATCGCCGCGGAGAACGGGGAGCCCCTGCCCCCCGAGGAGGAGGAGCGGGAGGCCAGCGCCCCCAGCCGCGCGGGAGGACGGCGGCGCGCGGCGCGCTGCGGGGGCAGGGGGCCACACGCGAACCCGAAACCCCCTACCTCCTCCTCCCTCCTCCTCCTCCTCCTCCTCCTCCTCCTCCTCCTACCTCCTTCATCCTCCTCCTCCTCCTCCTCTTTACTCCTCCTCCTCCTCACTCCTCCTCCTCCTCCCCCCCACGATTTCTGAGGGGGGGTCACTTCGCTCGGGAGCTCCCGAGCGAAGCGAGCGAAGCGAACCCCGCCCTCCCCCTCAGAGATCGTGGTGGGTAGGGGCAGGGTTCGCGTGTGGCCCCCTATGGGGGGGGTCGCCCCGGCGGCGCTGGTGGTGAGGCCAAGGGCTGCGCACAGACGCCCCCCGCCCCCAGGTGGTAACCCCTGCGGGCCTCGGCAGGCCAAGGAGGAGGAGGAGGAAGAGGAGGAGGAGGAGGAGCAGGAGGAGGA
>CAUYUJ010019532.1:70000-111572 GCA_963575745.1 Prorocentrum cordatum | reverse complement strand
TTCAGTCCTCACTCCTGAAGAGTCTCTACGGGGTTCGGATCGCCTCGGCCTTCTCCATCTCCTCAAAAGGAGTCCTTCTGTAAGGCGGCCGCAGAAGGAATCCCTTCTTGCACAAGGCCGCTGCAGAAGGAGTATGTCTCGAAGGACGCCACAAAAAAGTTCCCCACGTAAACACACTGCTTGTAAGTTTGTTTCACAATTTCAGGAGATCTTGAGTTTTGATCCCCCCCTTTCACTCAGCGGTGAGTAGGGCTGGTCCGCAAACCTCTTCCTCCTCATCCCCCCTCTCCCCCTCCTCTTTCTCCGTAGTCTCAGTCGCAATATCGCCCCAGCGACTCATGCTTGAACCCCCCACCCCCCCCGGCCGGATTTACTCTCTTCCTTCCGCGGGGGTCCACCTTCGCGGCGACCAGTCAAACCCGAGTCACTTAGCGGCGCATTGATTTTGTTCCTTCTTCCGCGCGCGTATTGCCACTGGAACCCCTGAACCCCTCTGGCTAGAGTACACCTAGTACTTGAGTATAATTGGTACCATCATCACCGATCGCGTTCCACTACTCGCAAAGTGCCTACTCGCAAGCGTCCGAAAAACACATGTCTGCCTCGATGTAATGTATCGCAAATCTCCAATGGCGGATCCAGGCCATTTGCGAGTAGGTACTTTGCGAGTAGTGGAACGCGCTGGTCTACATCATGTGCTAGCTCGCAGCTGCTCCTACAGTGCAACTGGTCCTGCAGTACAGCTCGTCTTATAGAATTGCGATAGAGGCATTTTAGGAAACAGTACAAACTCGTGACTCAGGCATAAGGAAGCACTACAGGATCGCGACTTGGGAGTACGGAAGCAGAGTAGAATCGCGATTCAGGAATATGGAGACAGTGTACAATGTCACCTTCGGAAATAGGACACGAAGTAGCGTGCAAGTAATACTGGTACAAGTCACTAGCACAACTACTATTGAATAGATGCTGCGCTGCATGGACAATCCGGGCTCTCGCGCCTTTCCTCCCCTGCTTGCGCCTGGGGGGGAACCCCGCGCGCCAGCACCCTGGCGGCTGAGAGTTCACCCCCCTTCTGGAATTTTAGGCAGGTGTCAACTCCGTGCTTGGACCTCTCGCCGAGGATATCTCCCTGTCGCGGAAACCGGATCCCCTGGGTTCCTCGGCGCGTTGGGAATGCTTTCCTTCCGGCTGGCCCCCCATGGGTCTTATGTTGGAGTCGCCCAGGTGATCGGAGGAGATCGCAGATATTGGTCATCCGTTCTCTTTTCCTCGCCCTTTCTTTCCTCACCCTCATTGTTTTTACCATGACCATGGTCAGATTCCCATTATTCTCCCCTCTCTTTCTTTCTCCACCTCCCTTATTTGTTCCTCGTCCTCATCATCCTTGCCCTTCTCTCCTCGGCGTCCTCGCCCTTTCCCTCCGCTTTCTTTCCTCTCTCCTCCTCCTCCTCCTCCTCCTCCTCCTCCTCCTCCTCCTCCTCCTCCTCCTCTTCCTCGTCCTCCTGTGCAATGTGCAGCAGGCCTTCAGCCTGTACGCGGACGGAATGGAGTCCCGCACAGGGTACGAGGAGGTCGCACGCGTGTGCGAGCAATTGCTCTTGTGCTGGGTTTCCACCCCGTCCCCTGTCCTGTTCCCCTGTCCCCCTTCCCCCCCCTGCCCTGCCCTGGATCCTGCTCCAATTCCAGTTCGCACCTCCTCTTCTTCCTCTGTAGCTTTCTTAGCTTTAGGGTTTAGGATTGTCGAGGTTAGGGTTTCAAGGGTTTAGGGTTTTTAGGTTTAGGGTTTAGTTTTTGTTGATGGCTTGTCAGGCTTAAGGTTTTTAGGGTTTGCAGGGTTTGTTTGGTTTTTAGGGTTTAGGACTCTGAGTGTTTAAGGCTCAGGGTTTTTAAGGTTTGGGGTGTTCAGGGCTTGGGGCTTTGAGGGTTTATGTTTTTTTGGAGTTTGGTTATTAAGGCTTCGGGTTTTTAGGGTTAAGTATTTTTCCCGACCATCCTGTGGTTTTGGATCCTCGCTTTGAAGAGACGGTCCCCGCGTTCCTCCTCCCCCTTCTCCCTCCTCCCCCTGCTCCTTCCCCCCTGCGTTTCACCGACCCAGTACAGCGTTTCGTGGCTGCGTCAACCACCACCAAGCACAGCTTTTCCTCCCTGCGTTTTTCCCACCTCGTAGAACGCTTCGTGGCCCCATAGGGAGGGGAGCTCTCCTCGTTCTGCTCTTTCAGCCAGTTCTCCTCCTCTTCCTCCCTCCGTTTTCTGTGCTCTTTGTTGCGGCCATGCTTTTTTTTTTTTTTGCTGAGGTCAATGTCCGTGTTCTAGCTTCTTCTTCCTCCCTCCTCCTTTCTCTCTCCTTCCCTACCTTCCTCCCTCCCCACCACTCCCCTCTCTCTCACTCTCTCGCCTCCCACCTTTTCACTGCCCTCTCTTCCCCTCCCTCTGCCCTCATCCCTCACGTCTCCCGCTGCTGATCCTGTTCGTCGTCGTCGTCCTCCTCCTCCTCCTTCACCTCCTCCTCCTCCTCCTCTTCCTCAGCAGCAGCAGCAGCATTGTTTTTCCCTCCGATGTCCCCTCCATCTCCTCTTTCCTCGTCGTTCGGTTCCTACTCCTCCCCCTGTTTCTGCTCTTTCAGCGCTTTCTCCTCCTCCTCCTCCTCTTCCTCCTACTTCTCCTCCTCGTCCTCCCCTATCGTTTCTTGTGCTCCTTTTTGAGTCCATGGTTTGTCCGCGTTCCAGCTTCCTCATCTCTCCTCTCTCTCTCTCTCTTTCCTCCCATACCTTCCTTCCTCCTCCCTCCCCTCTCTATCCTCTCACCTCTCCACTGCCCTGTGTATCCCTCCCTCTGCCCCCATCCCTCACCCCTCCGTCCCCTCTCCGTCGTCCCTCTTCGCGCTTTCATGATCTTCCATATTCCTCGTCCTCTCCCCTGCTCCCCCTTTCCTCTTCCTCCTCCTCGCCCGGCTCGCCCCCTCTCACTTGGTGCCTCTTGCCTCCCGGTCTCTCTCCCTCCCCCTTCTGCTGCTTTTTCCCCCCTCGCCCTTTTGGGGGGGACGTCCAGCTTTGATCCGCTATTATCCTTTCAGCCTGCGATGTTTTTCTATGTGCTGTCCATCGTCCCACCATCTAGCTGCACTGCAGCCGTCGGGCGCGGGCGTTCTGCGTGCTCGGGCTCGCGGCGCAGGCCATGCTCCACTTCGTGTTTTCCCACAACTGGTTCGCCCAGTGGAACGACCACCTCTACTGCAACGTGCCGAACGACGAGGATGTCGGCGACTGTGCCAACAAGTTCTACGGTGGGCTGGCCAGCGTTGTCGGAGCTGGTGAGAGGAGTTGGAGGAGGACGAGCACGGGGAGGAGAAGGAGGAGAGGAGGAAGAGAGGGATGAGGAGGCCGAGGGGGCAGAGATGAGAGGAGAGGAGGAGTAAGACGGAGAGAGGAGGTGAATGGGAATGATGATGATAATGATGATAATGATGATGACGATGATGATGATGATGATGATGATGATGAGGATGAGGATGAAGATGAGGATGAGGAGGAGGAGGAGGAGGAGGATGATAGTGATGATGATGATAATGATGATGATGACGATGATGATGATGATGGTGATGGTGGTGATGCTGATGGCTGTGATTATGATGCCGATGCTGCTGCTGGTGATGATGATGCTGATGCTGATGATGCTGATGCTGCTGCTGATGATGATGGTGCTGATACTGAGGATACTGATGATACTGATGCAGCTGCTGCTGATGGTGATGACGATGATGATGCTGATGTTGTTGATGATGATGCTGATGATGCAAATGCTGATGCTGCTGCTGATGCTGCTGCTTATCATGATGATGATGCTGATGCTGATGATGATGGTGATGATGTTGATGGTGCTGCTGATGATGGTGCTGCTGCTGCTGCTGATGATGATGATGACGATGACGATGACGATGACGATGACGATGATGATGATGATGATGATGATGATGATGATGGTGATGGTGATGATGATGATGGCGATGAGGTGATGCTGTGATGATGATGATGATGGTGATGGTTGTTGATGGTGATGGTTGATGATGATGGATGACGGTGATGATGATGGTGATGGTGATGGTGATGATGATGATGATGGTGAGATGGGATGCTGATGATGATGATAATTGATGATGATGTTTGATGATGGTGATGGTGATGGTGATGGTGGTGGTGGAAGTGGTGGAAGAGGTGGAAGTGGTGGTGGTGGTGATGCTGATGATGATTCATGATTATGATCATGATCATGATGATGATGTCCTTTGATGATGATGATAATGATGGTGATGGTGATGGTGATGGTGGTGATGATGATGATGATGATGATGATGATGATGATGATGATCACGAGGAGGAGGAGGAGGAGGAGGAGGAGGAGGAGGAGGAGGAGGCTTGGAGGTGGATAGACGGAGGAGGAGGAGGAGGTTGAGGAGGAAGAGGCGGAGAACGAGGAGAAGAGGTGGAGGATGAGGAACGGGTGAGAGGAGGAAGGGAGAGGAGGAGGAGGAGGAGGAGGAGGAGGAGGAGGAGGAGGAGACAGGGGGGAGAGGAGGAGCTGCTTGGGTGGTGCATCCGACGTGCGCGTGCTGCGTGCGAGAGGGGCGTGGGCCATCGCGCTCTGGAAGCTACAGCCGCGGTCGGGCCGGATCATGGTCGGCCGCCCTTTCTCGGGCACGCCTCGAGGGCGCCGCGTGACTCGTTGGGACTGTGCACGCGGGCGCCCCGCGTCCGCATGCAGGGGCACGCCAGGCCGTGGGTATCCCCCTCCCGCTCGCCTCTCTCTCCCACGCCCTTCCCGCCTCTCCCTTCGCCACCACCCCCCCCCCCCTCCACCTCCTATGCGACACCCAAGCCTCCACGTGGTGCAACCCGAGATTTGTCGGACATGTCCAGACGAGGACCTCGTCGGAAATTATCTTGGCGAATGACCCAACCAGATGCAGTCGTGAGTAGCGCAGTTGTGAGAACCGTCTTCGGTGGAGCTCCCTATGGGGCCACGTAACGTGTGAGGGATGGGCCAAAAAAGGGGTGACGCCTACATGTGAGCACTGCCACTGGGCCTTAGGTGGAACCCCCTTATGGGGCCACAAAACGCGTGAGGGGTGTGCCGAAACGGGGGATGACACCCAAGTCTGAGCACTGCCACTGGCGCCTTCGGTGGTAGAGCTCCCTGTCGGGTCACGAAACGCGCGAGGGGCGTGCCGAAAAGGGGGGGGGAACCGCATGCGAACTGCGCCACGGGGGCCGTAGGTGGAGCTCCCTATCGGGCCACGAAACGCGTGAGGGGTGTGCCGAAACGGGGGTGACGCACACATGCGAACTGCGCCACTGTGGCCTTTAGGTGGAGCTCCCTATGGGGCCACGAAACGTGTGAGGAGTGTGCGAAAATGGGGCGGCGCCGCCATGCGGGCGCCGCCACTGGGACCTTAGGTGGAACTCTCTATGGGGCCACGAAGCGTGTGAGAGATGTGGCGCCACTGGGACCTTAGGTGGAGCTCCTTATGGGACCACGAAACGTCTGAGGGGTGTGCGAAAATGGGGCGGCGGCGCCATACGGGCGGCGCCACTGGGACCTTAGGTGGCGCTCCCTAGTGGGCCACGAAGCGTGTGAGGGATATGCCAAAATGGGTCGGCGCCGCCATGCGGGCGGCGCCACTGGGACCTTAGGTGGAGCCCCCTATTAGGCCACGAAGCGTGTGAGGGGTGTGGCGACGATGACGATGACGATGATGATGAGGACGACGATGATGATGATGATGATGATGATGATGATGATGATGATGATGATGATGTTCGTGATCATCATGGTCATGATGATGATGCTGATGATGATGATGATGATGACGACGACGACGACGATGATGCCGATGATGATGATGATGATGATGATGATGATGATGATGATGATGATGATGATGATGATGATGGTACTGATAAGGATACTGATACTGATGACGATGACGATGACGATGACGATGACGACGATGATGCTGGCGGTGATGATCACGACGATGATGATGTGAGGGAGTATGAGGAGGAGGAGGAGGAGGAGGAGGAGGAGGAGGAGGAGGAGGATGAGGCGGAGGAGGAGGAGGAGGACAGGAGAGGAGAGGAGAGGAGAGGAGAGGAGAGGAGAGGAGACGCGGGGCGCTGTCTCTTCAAAGCGAGGACCCAACACCACAGGATGGTTGGGACAAATGATCGATGTAGCAGAGACCTCACCTCTGCGGGCCTGCTTTTGTGTTTGTCATTTGCGGCTTTGGGTGGCCAATCCATTGATTCCAGTTGTTTGGCTCGCCCCCGCCCTCCCCAGGCCACCGCCAACGCTTTTTGTTTATTCGCTGCGGGCCTTTTTTTTGTTTTTTTGTCTGGGCTCGATTGGGGGCTGCTTGCCACCTCCGTCGGCGCGGCGTTGGGTTCGGGCCGGCTCGGGGCCTTGCAAGAGCATGGCGGGCGCGCTGTTTTATTTTCTTCGGGGCTTCGGCCCGCTTCTGTTTTTATTTCGCGCGGGCGCAGGCCGATGCCATTTTACCTAGTCTAACCTCTTTGTCGGTTATGATTCCAGCCTTTTGTGTTACCAGCCTCCCTGTACTCCACATGAGCACTGGTCCCCTCGCTCTCCCCGAAGAGAGGGCCTGAGAGTCGCCCGCTCCCACTCCGCGCAGTGCTTTTTCCCAACCCTCCTGTGGTGTTGGGTCCTCGTTTTGAAGAGACAGCGCCCCGCGTTCACTCCTCCTCCTCCTCCTCCCTCCTCCCCATCATCATCATCATCATCATCATCATCATCATCATCATCATCATCATCATCATCATCATCATCATCATCACCACCATCATCATCATCATCATCATCATCATCATCATCATCATCATCATCATCATCATCATCATCATCATCATCATCATCATCATCATCACCACCACCATCATCATCATCATCATCATCATCACCATCGACGTCATCGTCACCATCCTCATCATCATCATCACCACCACCATCATCATCATCATCATCATCATCATCATCATCATCATCATCATCATCATCATCATCATCATCATCATCGCCATCACCGTCATGATCGTCATCATCACCCCTTTCGCTACACCCCTCACACGCTTCGTGGCCCAATAGGGAGCTCAAGCGACGTCTCCAGTGGGGGTGCCCGCATGCGCCCGCCACACCCAGCACAGCGTTTCGTGGCCCCATAGGAAGCTCCACCGAAGGCCCCAGTGGGGGTGCCCGCATGCGTCCGCCACACCCAGCACAGCGTTTCGTGGCCCCATACGGGGCTCCACCGAAGGCCCCAGTGGGGGTGGGGGGGGGCGCATGCGTCCGCCATACTCAGCACAGCGTTTCGTGGCCCCATAGCGAGCTCCACCGAAGGCCCCAGCAGGGGTGCCCGCATGCGTCCGCCACACCCAGCACAAGCGTTTCGTGGCCCCATAGGGAGCTCCACCGAAGGCCCCAGTGGGGGTGCCCGCATGCGTCCGCCACACCCAGCACAGCGTTTCGTGGCCCCATAGGAAGCTCCACCGAAGGCCCCTGTGGGGGTGCCCGCATGCGTCCGCCACACCCAGCACAGCGCTTCGTGGCCCCATAGGGAGCTCCACCGAAGGCCCCAGCAGGGGTGCCCGCATGCGTCCGCCACACCCAGCACAGCGCTTCGTGGCCCCATAGGGAGCTCCACCGAAGGCCCCGGTGGTGGTGCCCGCATGCGTCCGCCACACCCAGCACGGCGCTTCGTGGCCCATGGGGAGCTACACCGAAGGCCCCAATGGGGTGCCCGCATGCGTCCCGCCTCACACCCAGCACAGCGTTTCGTGGCCCCATGGGGAGCTCCACCGAAGGCCCCAGTGGGTGTGCCCGCATGCGTCCGCCGCACCCAGCACAGCGCTTCGTGGCCCATAGGGAGCTCCACCGAGGGCCCCAGTGGGGGTGCCCGCATGCGTCCGCCACACTCAGCACACTCAGCACAGCGTTCCGTGGTCCCATAGGGAGCTCCACCCTAGGCCCCGCCCAGGTGGGGGTGCCCGCATTGCGTCCGCCACACCCAGCACAGAGCGCTTCGTGGCCCATAGGGAGCTCCACCGAAAGCCCCAGTGGGGGTGCCCGCATGCGTCCGCCACACCCAGCACAGCGTTTCGTGGCCCCATAGGAAGCTCCACCGAAGGCCCCAGTGGGGGTGCCCGCATGCGTCCGCCACCCCGAGCACAGCGTTTCGGCTCCCCATAGCGAGCTCCACCGAAGGCCCCAGTGGGGGTGCCCGTATGCGCCCGCCACACCCAGCACAGCGTTTCGTGGCCCCGTAGGGAGCGCCACCGAAGGCCCCAGTGGGGGTGCCCGCGTGCGTCCGCCACACCCAGCACAGCGCTTCGTGGCCCCATAGGGAGCTCCACCGAAGGCCCCAGTGGGGGTGCCCGCATGCGTCCGCCACACCCAGCACGGCGCTTCGTGGCCCCATGGGGAGCTCCACCGAAGGCCCCGGTGGGGGTGCCCGCATGCGTCCGCCACACCCAGCACAGCGCGTCGTGGCCCCATAGGAAGCTCCACCGAAGGCCCCAGTGGGGGTGCCCGCATGCGTCTGCCACACCCAGCACGGCGCTTCATGGCCCTATAGGGAGCGCCACCGAAGGTCCCAGTGGGGGTGCCCGCATGCGTCCGCCACACCCAGCACAGCGTTTCGTGGCCCCATAGGGGCTCCACCGAAGGCCCCAGTGGGGGTGCCCGCACGCGTCCGCCACACCCATTTACGGCGCGCCCCTCACGCGTGTCGTGTCCCACCGATAACGGCACCCACAATGCGTGACTCACAACTGAATATGGTTGGGTCCTTCGCCAGGATATTTTTCTTGGGGGGGAGGCACGCAGGGTGTGCGTACACCCAACGTTGTACTTTTCATCATGCCGCCTCCGTTGTAGCCCCGCCGTCGGCGTGACTGGATCCCGGGCATGTGAGAAGGCAGGTGCTGTGTTGTTTATGTTTGATTGTCGTTGTGTCAGGCCTGATTCTATGCATGGTCGATTTGACCTTGGGGATGCACGCACAACGCCACTGTTCCTCTTCCCCGCCCCTCCTGCTCCTCCTCATCCTCTTCGCCTTCCCACCCCATGGGGTTCTCGTGTTTAGTGCTGGCCGCTTAGGGCCGCCCATAAATTCGGTCGCAACGTCATTTGCTGGTGTCACTCGCGTGGGCCGCCTAGCCTTTCTCTTCCTCGTCCCCCTCCTCCTCCTCTCGACCTTTTTTTGCACAGAAGGACTCTTGTGCATCGATTCCCTGGTACGCAGGTCGATGTTGGCAAAGCGATCGAACCTCCAGGCGATTTCTCTGCAGGGGGGAATCTTACACGCAGGATTGGTTCGAGCTGGGTTTTATTATGTACTGTGTCCAATCCGAACGTTCTCGATCCTTCCAAAATGGTGCTCCCGATACAGCGTGAGCCTAATTGAACTATCTGGGCTTTGCCCGCGTCGTTCAGAATGGCGCTCTTGCCCCAGCGCGGGCCGCTTTTCTAGATCACCTTTCTCATCGTTGTCGCCCCCCTCCTTTCCCCTCATGCGTCTTCCCCTGGTCCTGCTGCTCATCCCGCTCTTTCCGCTCCAGTTCCTGCTGCTGCTGTTCGTCTTCGTACTCCTCCTTCCTCCTCTTCCTTTTCCTCCTGCTCGTCCTCCTGCTCGTCCACCATCTCCCTTGTTTCCTCTTCCTCCCATGTAATTTAAGTATGACTCACCTGATTCAGGACCCGGGTGGCCGCAAACTGCATGTATTCGAATACGTTACAGGCGGCTTTGACGGCCTTCTCATGGTCTTCTCCAAGTGTGGGAAGCTCACTGAGGGTCAGCGGGCCAAAGGGCTTCTCTCAACATGCAGGGCAAAGTTTCAAAGTGCCCACTCAGAGTCAAAGTGGACGCATCCCACTCGTCATCAGTATCCCAGCCATGCCGAAGGCAATGGCGAGGTGCTGATGGATCCTGCTGCTGATTCTGCGGAGGCTTATGCCCCCCCCCCCAGGTCGCGGCGCGAGGCCGATGAGGCTCGGCCGCATGGCATGTGTTGGTCCTCCTCCCATCTACGCATCTTCTGACCGCGGCGAGGCAAGGCTCCTCGGTGGCGGTATCAGATTTTGCTGCTGTGACCTAACCTCGAAGAGATTCTGGTCACTGCCGCCCTGGGCGCTCGTCGTGCGGCGCCCTGGGACATTTCAGCACGGGGTCCTGTTGAAATCCTTTTCCGAGTCCGCATACCTCAATGATGTCGTTGTGCTGAGTGACAGGTCCGCTATGGCATGCCTCTGCGGGTACAGAACACCTCAGCGTAGCGGGAACGGATGGGTGCCAGGGGCAGGATGTCACATATGGCTCGAGCGCACCTAGCTTAACGCCATCCTTCTCTCGTCTCTCCATCTGCCCTCCTCCCCCAGCGAGGGGAGTGAAAGGTCCTGACTGTTCTTGATTTCGTGCCCCCCCCCCCCACACAGGACAGAAGGAGAGTGGAAGAGGAGGAGAGAAAGTCAAAGAGCAATGCGACCCTCACTGTTCCCTCCCCCTGCCCCCTATCACGTAACGACCCCTGCCCCCCCGCGTAACCGCCCCCTTTCCTCCCCCCCGCCTCCCTCCCTGCAGGGCGCCCTCGACATTGCCGCAGCGCGCGCGCGTGCGCCGCTGCTTCGTAGCGCGATGAGGTCGTAGCGCTGGTGGTGCTCGCAGGCTACAGTTGCGCCCGCAGACTACTCTGCCGTCACGCTCCTGCGATGTGCGCAGGCTTGTTGCCCGTGCTCGCGAATATGCTGTGATGTTCGCAGGCTTCTGCTGCACTGGCAGCTTCAGGGTTCGGCATGCTGTTGCGTACCTATCGGTCGTTGAAGTTGGCATTTTGGGATCCCCAGTGCCCAGTCTACTTTAGCCGCCTTCCTACTTCAAGTGTCGAGTGGTTGTTCTTCGTCCCTCCTCTACAGGAGGCGGACGATAACCCAATCTACTTCAAACGCTTTCCTACTTCATGGTTCTACCTACTTTTTCCGAGCGATGGGTACATGTGTGGCGCTCGCACGCTATTGTGGTATTGGCAGGGTCTGGCTCCCCGGGCCACCTGTCAGTCGCGAGCATAATGCGGTGCTCACAAGCACGCCACAGTGCTCGCGGGCCGTTGTTGTGAGCTCCTTGACGCTGGAGGCACTGGCGCCGGCTGCGGCGGACGTCGCCGCCGCCTCTTCCTCGGTCGGGTCCTTGGGGCGCAGGAGTATCAAAAGTTTGCTCGCTCCCAAACATTCAAACTTCGTTTGCAGGAGTTGCCCATTTGACAATTGTGAGGCCCCTGTGCCATCTCTCCCATCTGGGGATGTCCAGAGCGCGACGGTTTCGAGGACTTCGCCGTCGTCACCGTCGTGCCACTTCTCATCTTCCTCGTGCTCCTCCCCTTCCTCCCCCTGGCCCCCGTCACCCTCGTCCTCCCGATCACATTCCTGTTCCTCCGCCTCCTCCTCCTCCTCTTCCGCTTTCTCCGCCTCCCTCGTCATCCAGGTCGTCATCCTGGTCGTCATGCTCCCTGGCTCGTTATCCTCCTCCCCTCGTCATGCTCGTCGTCGTACTCGTCGTACTCGTCGTTTTCGCCGTCGCCGTTATCGTTGTTGTCTTCGACTTCATCGTCCTCGTCCTCCTCCTCGTCTCCTCGTCATCTTGCTCGTCGTCCTCGTCATCTTGCTCCTCCTCGTCCTCGTCTTCCTCCTGCTCCTCGTTCTGCTCGTTCGCAGGCTGTTGTGGTACTAGGAGGGTCCAGCATGCTGTGCGCACGCACGCGGCGCTGGAAGACTATTGCGCTGTGGTCCTTGTTCTTGATGGGCCCAGCTAGGCAAAAGGTAGAACAAACCAATTCCAGGGTTATTCTCCGAACAGTGCTGGCACTTAAAGACTTAGTGATCGTTTTCTTATTAATTGTTTTGCCGATTGGCGCGGGCTCTCGCAACCCCCTCACCCTCCCATCTTGAGTAGATCTTGGCTGTTTTGGGCGCCTGTCTCGAATAGGTGGAGTCTCCCCCGCAGGACGCACCGCTGCAGACAGTCGCTCTGAGCAGAGGTCTGGAGCCAGGCCCCCCCCTCCCCCCCCCCTCTCGCCCAGTGCCGAAGCGCCGAAGAAGAAAACGCTCACCCGTAGGGGCTCCGCCCCCTCTCCTCGGGACCTGCCCCCCCCTTCCGCCCAGTGCCGAAGCGCCGAAGAAGAAAACGCTCACCCATAGGGGCTCCGCCCCCTCTCCTCGAGACCTGGGCCGGGCTGCCCCTGCGGCCGGCGGCTCGTGGCCGCCCGCCGCCGCCGCCCTGCGAGCTTCCCTGGGGCCTGGCTGTCGGCCCGGCCGGCCTGGGGCCGCTCGTCGCCGCCCCTCCCTGGCCGGACACGGCCAGGACCCCGGGTGTAAGGGGACCCGGTGGGTGGTACTACCAGCCTGGAACCGCCGAAAGTGGGAGGAGGACAAGGTGCCCACACCGCTGCCCTTCGGCCGTTTTCCCCCTGTCTCGGCCGCCGCCGCTGGATTCGCCTGGCAGTCCTGGTCAGAACGCACCGCGGGAGAGGCCCGGGGAGTAGCGGTATCGGTACCTTTTGGCTTCCCCAGAGGGTGGCAGGCAGCTGGTTACCAGCCTGGAGCATATCCCTATCCCTATGCTGGGCATCTCCTCATCACGATGCCAATCTTAGGGATTCCCTTATTTTTTGAGGGCGTATCCCCAAGATTGTCATCGCCTTTTGGCGTGTCAATCTTAGGGATAGGGATACGTTCGAGGCTGGTAACGGTGGGGCTCGGGGGCCCCTCAATTGGCCAGATTCTTTGAAGCAGGTTTGCCGTAGCTGGTGTTTTTCGGGTGACGGCAGTTCCGGTTGGTGGAAATGGGACGGGGGCGCCCCCCAGTACAGATCACTAAACCAGGTGCCACTAAACCCAGCTCTGCCAGCGCCCGATGGTGGTCGCCCGTCGCCGCCCTTCCCTTGACCTCTATAGGCCTCCTGGGCGGGTCGGAGGAAATCGCGCTGCGCCGCCCGTGCAGCACCGGTGCGGCTCGATGCTCGGCCCGACTTTCTCCGCGCCGGCGTCGCCGAAGCTCCGCGACGTCGCCGACGCATCGCCGATGCATCGGCGATGCATCGCCGAGGCAGTGTGATTAGGGGGCCACATGCGAACCCTACCCTACCCCCCACGATTTCTGAGGGGGAGGGTGGGGTTCACTTCGTGAGGAGTGAACCCTCACGAAGTGAACCCCACCCTCCCCTCAGAAATCGTGGGGGGTAGGGGTGTCCCCTACTCTCAGGACTCTGCCAGACGCCTGGGGGGCCTCTCGGTCGAGGCCGAAACCGAGCAAGAGGGCGCTCCTCGGTTCTTCTGAAGAACGCGCTGCGGCCTGGCCTGGGGTAGGGTTCGCATGAGGCCCCCCAAGTGGGCCCCGGAGGAGGAGGAGGAGGAGGAGGAGGAGGAGGGGGTAGGGGTAGGGTTCGCACGAGGCCCCCCAACTGGGCCCCGGCGTCGGGCTGGCCGGCTCTGTTGGCTGGCTGTCGCCACCGGCCCGCTCGCCGCCGCCCGTGGCCGCGTGGCTCTGCACTGGCTTCGCAGTGCTTGGCAGTGCTTTGCCCTGCTTCTGCACTGCTTTGCACCGCGCTGCACCGCGTTGCACCGCGTTGCACTGCTCTGCGTGGCTTTACATGGCTTTGCATCGCCTTTCATTCCAACAGCGTCAGCATCACCCGCATCCTCCTCATCATCATAATCATCATCATCATCATCATCATCATCATCATCATCATCATCATCATCATCATCATCATCATCATCATCATCATCAGTATCGTTATCATTATCATTATCGTCATCATCATCAGCATCATCAGCATCATCAGCATCATCAGCATCAGCATCAGCATCAGCATCAGCATTCGCATCATCCGTAGCGATTGTGGCTCAAGTCATTTTCTCGGTTCTAGCATTGCTCTCGTTTTTCTTTTCACGAGAGACCCACTTCTTGCTGTCGCCCGCGCAGACCGTCTGCGAGAGGGCCAGCAGAGATGCCCACCGTCGACGATATCAAATTCATTATGCGCTGGGCACAGAAGAACGGCAGATCATCGGAGGAGGTCAGCCTTTACGTGTCGAATCTGACGCCGAAGTCCACCCAGAGCTCATTGCGGCAGTGGATGGAGAGCAGGGGCTGCATGGACGGGTGCGACTACTTGCACGTCCCTCGGAACTTCCAGACCGGGGAGTGCCTCGGATTCGCCTTCCTCAACTTCGTCGACCTCCCCAGCGCCCAGAAGTTCAAGTGGTCGCTGCAGGGCACCGGCATGAAGGCGGCGTTCTCGACGCTGCAGGGCCTGGCGGACAACCTCGCGAAGTGGCTGCGCACTCGCTCCAGCCACGTCCGCGACCCCGAGAACCTGCCCTTCGTCCGCGCGCTCGGGGCCCGAGGTCTGGTGCGCCCGGCCTGGGGCGGGCAGGGCGGCCGCGGGCCGGTGGCGGCGAGGGTGCCCCTCCCGAAGAGGGAGGAGCGGCACGAGCACAGACTCTCGGCGCTCTCCGCGCGGGCTCGATGGATCCGCGTTGGGCCCCCCCCCCCCGCTGGCGCAGATGATCTCCCCCTCCCCGTCAATCCCCTCCTCCTCCTCCTCCTCCTCCTCCTCCTCCTCCTCCTACGCCTACTCCTACTCCTACTCCTACTCCTACTCCTACTCCTACTCCTACTCCTACTCCTCTTCCTTGCAAATAACTTCCCCCTGTCGCACCCCGAGGCCAGTTTTTCATGCGGGCCGGGCGTTTCGCCTGAGACTTCCTCACCATGTATGGCTCTGAAGCCTAAAAAGTGGCAGCAGTTTCACAGACGGATGG
This sequence comes from Prorocentrum cordatum, assembly GCA_963575745.1. Taxonomy (NCBI): domain Eukaryota; class Dinophyceae; order Prorocentrales; family Prorocentraceae; genus Prorocentrum; species Prorocentrum cordatum. The sequence goes on along the minus strand of CAUYUJ010019532.1, from coordinate 96,686 downwards.
CGGGTGGTTTTCAAAATGTGGCTCTCGCCTTCGCGCGGCGCACATTCGTTTTAGAAATTTACAAGAGCTTCACGGATTGAGGGCGGGTAGTTTTCAAAATGTGGCTCTCGCCGTAGCGCGGCGCACATTCGTTTTAGAAAATTGCAAGAGTTTGACGGATTGAGGGCGGCTGGTTTGCAAATGTGGCTCTCGCCCGAGCGCCGCGCACAATTTTTAATTTGCAGGAGATTCACGGATTGAGGGCGAGTGGTTTTCAAAATGTGGCTCTCGCCTTAGCGCCGCGTGCATTCGTTTTAGAAATGTGCAAGAGCTTCATGGATCGAGGGCTGTTCCTTTTCAAAATGTGGCTCGCGCCCTAGCGCGGTGCACATTCAATTTAGACATGTGCAAGAGTTTCACGGATTCCCATCATCAACGTACCAAAAGTTGTGTTTTGGAAGGATTCAGTATGATGCGGGTGCAACAGTTACGTTGGTTTTCTTTGTTGAAATCCTAGGACTGGTGTTCTGGCACGATTCAGGATCGTCAAGACGCACCAGTCAGGTTGATCAGTGGCGTTGGAATCCCGAGAACAATGTTTTGGCATGCTTCAGGGTCTTCAAACGGGTGTCTTCCAACGAGGCAGTTCCACTAATGGAAATGAGCCGTCCTAGGGGCCTATACAGAGGGAGCTTGGAGGGAGGGTTTACTCCAACATCGTTGATGACTCTTGGGGTTCACCCTGGTCCTCCTCCTCCTCCTCCTTCTCCGGCGCCGCCCCTGGCGCGCTCCGCGCGCCGGGGACGGGGGTTGCAGCGCGCATGCACGGAACCCGCGCGGAGCGCCAAGAGTCAATGTCCGTGCCGTTCTTTCTTCTTCTGCCCTCCCGTCCTTCCGCGGGGCGGCCGGCGGCCCCCGCAGCCAGCGCCGCGGCGCGCCGGCGGGCGAGCCTCCAGCACTGCCGCGGGCGGGCTCGGCGGGCGGGCTCGCGGAGGAGGGCGCGCCGCGCAGGCTCCGCCGCGCCGTGGTCCTGCAGAGGTTCTGCGTGTGATCGGAGGAGGGGGCGGCGCCGGAGGCGCCGCCGGAGGAGGAGGAGGAGGAGGAGGAGGAGGAGGAGGAGGAGGAGGAGGAGGAGGAGGAGGAGGAGGAGGAGGAGGGGATTGACGGGGAGGGTGATATCACTCCTTTGCGAGAGGATCCTTGCGCTCGAGGCTTCGGGGCTTGTGCCAAGACGTCGAGATTCGATGTAGGACGCGGCTGCTGCCACGTAAAGGATCTGATGGCGTTGTGAGGGTCTGTTTTCTAGGAGCCGTCGTGGAATCGGTGCACCGTTGGCAGCCCCTCCAGTCCTGTCGGGTTTGCCTTTCCTGCCCGAGTGTGCTCGCGAGAATGTGGAATCACTTGGTGCTCGGCTCTGCCCGACGCATTCCGAGTCAGCGGCGCAAGCTCACCCCTCGCCAGCCACATCTTACAGCATAAGACTTTCTTTAGTCACCTGATTTCTCTCGCTTCGCAGGGTGCACGTCCGGAGCGCGTAGCGACTGGGCGTCGGGTGGTTTGCCCTGCGGGTCTGCGTCGCTGGTCTGCCGTGTCGTCTTCAAGAGGGGCGGCGGATGCGCCCCCACCCTTTCAGCGCAAGATTTGGATACATTGGACACATTGCGTTATAGCATCCGCAGAAAACGCTGCTGCTTGACACGTCACTTCCGGACGTGGATTCCTTTCGCTTCGCGGGGTGCTCGTCAGGATTTCGTGCAGTCCCGCTGTGGGACCTCTTGGGAGCCTCTTGGGGCCTTCTTGGGGGTCTCTTGGGGGCTTCTTGGGGCCACAGAGGGGGCTTCTTCGGGGCCTCTTGGGGGCGTTTTGGGCCTTCTTGGGGCGCTCTCGCGCGGTGTAGCTCCTGCGGAGGCCGTCTTGGTGGCCTCGGGGCCGCCTTGGGACTCTCCTGGGGTCCTCTTGGGCCGTGTTGGCGGCCTGTTGGACGGTAAGGGGCCTCTGAGAGTCGCGCTGCTTCCGCTTCCTTTAGTCCTCTGCGGTGGCATCTCTTGTCGTCTTCTACGGCGGTCTGCCGCGCAGTCCTGGAGTCGTGGAAGTTTGGGGGTTCATTCGGGGGACTTCTGCAGGCTTTTGGAAGGCTTCTCCGGGGCATTTCGGAGCGTATTGGGGGCCTCTTGGGGCTTCTGGGCGGCGTCGCGGGCCGTCTTGGGGCCGCCTTGGGGCCCTCCTGGGGTCGTCTTGGGGACCTCTTGGACCGTCTTGGAGCTTTCCTTGGGCCGTCTTCGGGCCCTCTTGGGCCGTCTTGGGGCCCTCTTGGGGGTCTCTTGGGTCGTCGCGTGGCCATTGTGGAGGCTGCTTCGGCCGTCCTGGGCGCTTCAAAGTCAAAAGAGGTGATAACGCTGATTAACATAATGCAAAAACCATCGGGAAATCGATGATTGTTGGCTTATGAAGGCGCTCTTGGGCGTCCTCTTGGGGCCCTCTTGGGCCGTCGTGGGGCCTTGGCGACTCTTTAGTGAGCTGGGACAAGGGCGAGAGATAGCGAGCGTTTGTCCGCGGCCGTTTGTGCTCAAGCGGCCGGCCGCCAACATTTGACTGTGTCGCATTGCGAGGCATTTTGCTCGCCATCGAGACCGAAAACATCCTTCGCTTGAGATGGCCCGTCGGATCTGGTGGATTACTAACATGGTGGAACATCAGGGTGCAGTGGGCCTGCGCGGGGGAATGTACATAACAACGCACAACCGCAAGGACACTTGCAGTGCTACTCTGTTCTCGCAGAGGTCTCTTACTCGAATCCGACATCCCTGCGCTACTACACTCCTGAAGTCCACCCGCCTAGTCCAACTGGAAACTTTTCGAAGATACCATGTATGGCAACATGCGATACGATACTGCGCCGCCTCCACCCCCGCGCAGGCTTACAACAAAACACCACGAACCTCAGCCAACCACATCCGACCACGACCTACGGGGCCACTGGATTGGTGTTACTATCTTTGGTCTCATATGGGTTGCTATCGGGTGCGCTGTGGGACACATGCGTGGCGGAGACGACGCAAGGACAACCGGCCCCCACCGGGGCCCGGCCAGTCAAGTACCTTTCCGTGAATTCGTTCGTGAGGCACACGCTTGGATCAATATGACGCCCCCCCAACAAGCTGCAGCACTGCAGCGCGCACTGGGAGGCCTCGCGCGGACCGTAGCCATGGGAGTTCCCCCAGCCATCATTAATTTTGGCGTCAACACAGGTGGCCGCCACACTGATGGCGCCACCTACATTATGTTCCTCCTCGGCACGAAGTTTGAGAACTTAGAGGAGGAACGCCAATTTAATTCGGGTTCTGCTCTCATCGACTTTCGAGTCCACGCGGGAGAGCGGATCGACCAGACACTGGCGCGCTTCGAGGTAGCCCGCTACGAGGCTGAAACAGCAGGCTTCAACATCCCCAACTTCCAAATCTTAACTGCCATTCTGTTCAGAGCCCTAGGCGCGGGGGCGTCGCGTGCACAACAACTCGTTCAGCCATTTAGCCACCAAGTGCCGAGGAATCAGCAGCAATTTGACTCTCTGCTTGAACGCGCGAGGTCATATGCTCACATCGCTGAGCGACCCCCTGGCAAGATTGGTGGCATCTGTAGCCGCGGCCACCGCGCCGAAACATTGCATGCTGAAACTGCAGGGCAACCTGCTACAAACGTCTGGAACGATGATCCACAACCAGCGGAGACCACCGCGCCATTCGCTCAAGATGGCGGCGCGGCCGCAGGGTCGCAAGACTCCTGGGCCAGGCGCCAGGGGGCGCTGGCAACGGCGGCCCCTGCCAACGCTTGTAGATTCAACGGGGCAACCCGGCGGAAGACCAACAGGCTCATGGCTGCGTCTAGGATATCAGAAGCAGAAACACAGATGGAGACGGCTCATGAAGAAGCCAGCTCGTAAGGTACAACGTACTATCCGACAGGCGCTTAGGGGAAGGGGTGAGGGTCGGGGCAAGGGTAAGGGCATGCGACGGCGATTGCGTGGCGGAGATATGTTAGCTTTCCTGGCATCCCTTACTGGACCGCAATATGAAGAACTATTCCTGGGCGCAGGCAGGGGTCGCAGGCGCAAGTCAGGAAAGGCGGGGGGCGCCGGGGCAACCTGAAAGACGCTAACGGCAAACCAATGGAATGTGACATCTGCCATAGCACGCAACATTTTCGCCGCGAATGCCCCCGGGGCGATGGGCGAGGCCGAGGCCCGTCGATACATTTGGCTCAAACCGATTCTGACATACAGCATGTCGATTGGGAAACGTCACTGGCCGCCCCTGCCGACAATTCAGTTACAGCGGTTAACTTCACGGCTGCCAGATATCTGAGCGCCAGCGTGTCCCTCGAGAATTGCGCCGACGAGCTCTTCGAGGAGATATACATTGGCCATGATGAGATCAATCTGGCAGACTGTTTAGGCATGCCCATCGCGGGGCAACCTGCGCATGTCGAATTTGTTGAGGATTTCTACGCACCCGCCGAACTAGATCCATATATGGCGGGAACACCCGCGGATTCCGAAGCTACAGTTCCAGCGACAGAATGCTTCATCCTCAGGTAATTGGCAATCCGACAAACATGGAATTTTACGATGAAAAATCCTTTGCGGGGAAAGCCGCGAGATGCCTGCGACCTTTCAGAGCGCATTCAGTACGAAGACCATCAGTCTACATTCGTGGCCACGAGGCGGTCTCCGAGCCGCCAGGGGCGATCAGCAAGCCGCCACTCTGGAGACGCGCGAACCGCTCAGATGATGATGGCGACGAGTGGGGAGCTGAAGACACGCGCATGCTACGCCATGGTCGCGCCCGCAGTTATTCACGCGGGCACTCGCGCGCGCGCTCCAGCGGCTTTCGCTCCAGCGGCAACCGGCGCCCTCACCCTCCTGATGCGAGGCCCCCACGAACTCCACCAGGGAGGCGTAATATACCTGGGGCCCCGCCGAGGAGGGAACGCCCGCGGGGGGGCCCGCCGCGGGGGGTGGGTCATCTAGCTGCGTGCCCAGCAGACGAGGCACAGCGCCTTGTCAGCTATGATGCTCAGGGACTCGCTCGTCAGCACATGCCTCCCGATGCAGTGAAATGCTGGCTGGACCGAGGTTGGCCCGAGCACAGAATTCGTCAGTGGCATTCACTTCGCAATGTTGAGCGCGACGACCAAGGCAAGATCGTTCGCTCCAACAGGGGCGCGGGCACCAGATCACAGGAGTCTCTCCATAGACGGGGCCTCCAGGGGGCGATCCCGGAAGAACGGCGGACTCACCGAAGATTCGTGCGCGCGTGCTTTGATTGTGCCGACCGCGGACCCGGTTGCCCGATGAGGCGTCCATCCAGAGGCCGTAAGTTCGAAAGAACACCATGGGCCTGGTCTCACAGTGATGGTCGGGGTCGCGTCACAGATCCGCCCAAATGCCCACGTGCAGAGCAGTTGACGAGAATGGACTATCAGCCAGCCGATGAACGTGGAAGAGTTCTTACCGAAGAAATGGGATAACCTTGCTCCGAATCACTACCTTATCGTGAGTATCACGCGGGGAGGCCCGCTTCGTCCAAACAAGAAGCTGTCGACCATCCAGAAAGCGACGAAGCTGCAGGTAATCCGGCCCTTGCCACGGCCGCAGACCCTACCGAGGCTGCCCCTTCAGGGTTCGACTCGGACTACTCCGACACGGACTGCGCCTCTGCCGCGGACTACGCTCACGTAGCAGACGCAGTAATAGATCTGTGACAGGGTCGCGGAAGATATGGATCTCTCCCCAGGCAGAATAGTCGCCTACCACGCCAAGACCGTAGGTGGGAAAAAAACCCTTAGTGTAAATATGGTTAAAGCTGACATGCGCGATTTGAGCTGCAAGGGCAAGGTCAAGATTAAGGACCCTGCACTCAGAAAGCCTGGGGAACAGGAGGACCTTAATCCTAGCAGAAGGCCCGTGAGCTTCTTGGCGGGAAAACCTGCAGGGGCAAAGCCAAAGGTACCTCCTCCGAAATCGACGCCAGATCAACCAATAGATCTGTCCCCGTCTTCGCAGTCTTCAAGCCGGCCCAAGTCGCTCGGACCCGATCAACTTGCGCCACCGCCTAAACAGAAGAAGAGAAATAGTCCAGATGATCCCAATCCTGGTAGCAGCAAGCATCAGCGATCTGCGGGGCAACCTGCTGAGAGACATCGATCCAGTGGACCAGGAGTGGCCGCCGCAGCAGCTTCGTTCCGGGGCGCTAGTACGCCTACTCCAAAGGATCCCGCGGCCCGTCGCGGCCCTGCACCTGGCCGGACACGCAGGACAGGCTGGGCGCCATCACTGGAAGGATCATCAAGGGACGCTTCTTCATCAACGGACGGTGCCAGCAGCACCTGCAGCATCCGAGCTAGTAAGGATGCATGGCGAGCCTGCTGCTGTTCCTGCGGGGCAACCCGCTGTTGCTCTCGAAATGCCTGTGGAGTGCAGGCGATATTGGGAGCAATTGCGTACTGCCCATCGAGTGAAGATCAACCCAGCGTGCAAGCCCTTCATCGATGACGGGCATGATCGATACTTTGTGGTGCAGCGCGACACCCTGCGCACTGCTGCAGTTGCTGATGACGCAGCTCATAAGCGCCAGGTTGTCCGCAGCGTCCTGCGGAAGGAAGCCGCTCCCAGGTATGACTCTGAGAAGAAGTGCCTGAAGAGGATCCTCATGGAGCCGGAAGTCGTTGCAGCAAAATTAAATGCCGAGGAACAGCGCGAATGTTCAGAGTGGCTCACCACAGCTACTCGTCACAAACCGTTTCATCGCAACCATCTTTCTGAAAGGTTCGTGTCATCGGTCGTTTCTTTCGACGAGTACGACGGCTGGGTGGCGGACTTGCTCAAGAACTGGCCGCCCAAGGGCTACGAGAACTGGCGCAAACATCACCTGGAGACTGTCCAGAGGTGCCTCAGTAACCGCCATTGGGCATATCAGGCACTGGCGGTGTTGGAATTGATTGGCATGGTCGACAATTCAGGCATGCAAAAGAAAGGTTCCAGCTCAAGAAGCTCAAGTTCACTGGAGATTCTCATCCGACTTATTTTCTTCGCCCGAGTTATGGGCATAGCAGCCCTGGCATAAAGTGCCACGAGTCCCTATACAAAAGGGTAACCGATGTATCATGACCAGGGGCACCTGGCTATTTTATCCATGATACCAAATTGGTCAATGTCCCGAGCAAACTTCATGTCGGGCTGTCATGCCGCGCCGATGATGCCGCCAATGACAGGGGCAGACAATGTATTCATGGATGCCCATATCTACCTGGAGATAACAGAATTTAGTCTGGCCTGCGCGTAGATTCCGAAGTACTAATTATGGTAAGCCCCAAACACTCACTTCGCGACAGTATCGCACTTTGGCGTTCCACGAATGATATTATTGTGGCGGCAGGCCGGGATGGCAGGACCCCGCCAAGCCACATCGTCCAGCTCATCGGCATCCTGCCTAATAATATTCAATGTGAATATGATCAAATAAGACAGGTGGATCAATCCTTTGTATATCAAGGTTAATGAGCAGAGAAATCTGCGCGCTGTCAATTTCCTTCCAGAATATGCATATAAGATCCCATGTGATGCATCGACGCTGAGGAATTGGTCTGCACCTCAGACCCCCTACAACCTGAAGGTCCCCGAGCCGACGCCCGTGCAGGAGGTTGAGTTCATTGCCGTATTTATGATGCAAGAGGGATGCCAAGTGGGGGCACCTGCAGGGGGACCAGATGGATCATGGATTCAGGCCCAGAGCGCGGACGCATCTGGTATGACATCCAACGGGATTACGCCCAACGACGGGTTGTATGCTAACGACCCGTGGCGTGTTCAGACTCAACAGTTGCCAGCATTTGCAGGGCAACTTGCTTCGCTTGCGCCCTTGAGCAGGGCTACGACTCCGTTTGGGGCTCCAAAAGTGTTGGGAGCACCAACAGCTTGCATGCGAGGCTCCAGAGCATTCGCATGGACCCACAGTTCTACCAGGCCTTGCAAGCGACATCGCCGTTCGCACCGCCACGTCCAATTGCGGGACAACCTGCTTTCTCTGACCACGAAGTTGCCCAGAGGGCTGAAAGCATGACAGGTCAGCAACAGTGGATGCACAGACAGATGCGCGAGGCCATGTAGAGTATGCGTCGGGATGGCATTGACCTCCCGAGCGCCAGCTGGATACCCCCATGGGAATATATTCCGGATCCAAACCCATCGCCGGATAATCCCAACAGGTACGGGTATGTTCCAGCGTTTTTCAGCCACCCGACATGCGACCCAACGGCTGCTGAGCGACCCGCAGCAGCACCGATGGACGCACCGATGCTTCCTGATTACTACGCTCAGGAGACGGGCAGTCCACGCGTGGGGTCTCAGCTGGATAGCCCGTATGTTTGGGCGACGGCCGACGCCTTCTACCAGTCTCAGCTGACGCGCGGCTCTGGATACGAGTCTGGAGTATTAGGCCAAATCCCTCATTACGGCTACTTGGCCGCCCCCAGGGATTCTGATGGGACGCAACAGGCTACCGGCTTGGTGGCGCCATCGTCCGCGGGGGAGCTGCGCCCAGAGATTCTGCCCATCCACGAGGCGCAGCAGGCCAACCTCACCATGCAGTTGGCCCGCCAGCCTCGCAACCAGGAGCGACAGGCACGCCGTCTCATGGGCCGTGCGGGGCAACCCGCTACTCCAATTTCTGCGGGGGCGCCTGCTTTCAATCTGGCATCGCTTGCAGCTATGCAGCCGCCACCGGCCCCACCGATCCAATGCGAGATTGGTGAGTCCACGCTGGGGCGCCAGACGCGCATCGGGCCATCGGCAACACCGCCGATCATTAGTGACGGTGACTTTAACAAGTGTGCCATTTGCCTGGGCAACTTCGTCAACCACGACAAGGTTTGGAGGCTTCAGTGTGGCCGCGTATTTCATGCGCAATGCTGGGATCGAGTGGCTCATGCACATGCGCGCCGGCAGCTGGCAGGCGCGTTAGAAGGCACCGCGAGCGAGGCTCCCTGTGCCATTCGCAGGGGTGTTGGTCTTACCACAGCTGAGTTTCACTCCGCCCTAGCCGTAGATCAGGATGCAGCAGTTCGCCACGAAGAGATACTCCGCGGGGCCAACGAGTTCAGAAACCTTCACGAAGAGCTCAACCGCATCACGGCGATGAAGACAAACAACACGGCAGCTGCCTCAATTTTCACATGCAGGGCAACCTGCGTCATCATCCAGCGCGGTGCAGGTGGCAGCAGCTATCGCGCCTGCCACAGATACGCCTATGCCCTTAGTAGGTGAACCAGCAAACAACGCAGGGACACCTGCTGCGACAGCACCTGCGGGGCTACCTGCGAATCATATGTGGCTGAGGCGTATGGGGAGAGCCACTGAGAGAAGTGCGCATTGGCTCCAAGTGTCGCATGCACACGTTCCCTACGGGCGTGACATCCGCCCGCGCAACCAGCGTAGAGCGGAAAGCCCGGCGAGCGCACGCAGCGGCACTAGTGCCATATCAGAGCGCGACATGCTACACACTGTGTTGATAGTGAACACAGACGGACAGGTAGCCATGCGCGCCGATGAGGACACGTTCATGAATGCGCCGCTCTCATCTGCACAGCACCCTCACAGGCACGACGAGCACCCGTCGGCCTGGATCTTCGAGAAGAGCCCCATCGCAGAGGAAGAGGCCCGCGGATACATGAACGTCTTCACGTCCCTGACGAGGAACGATTGGGTGCTAGGGCAGAGGCGTCGCAAGGGCATGCATGGAACCACGCTGTCCGAAGTGCCGGGTATATTTTGAGAACGCCATGAATTGGCCGTGGCCGCGAACAGTGGGACCATGGTGGACGGAATGCTGACGATCCTGCTGGACATCGGCAGCAACATCGACATCATCGGTCTGAGAACGGCACAGACATTCGAGCGTGTGTCCCGTTCCCATGGGCACGACGCCAAGAAGCTGAACTTGACGAAGGGGCTTTACGTGTCGGGCGTGGGACATGGTGCCGCTGTCTGTGACAAGTCTCTGCGTTGCAAAATCGCACGCAAGGAGGAGGGAGATCCTGCGGGGAAGCCCGCGATGTCCAGGCTGGACACCTACTCAGCTAACGTGGCCGAGGGTTCCGGTGAACATCTCCCTGCTATCCTGGGTCTGAGGACTATGTCCATTATGGTGGCCATCATGATCCTGGGGCAGGGGCGCGAGAATATGGCTATCCCAGGCTCTGAGATGTACAAATTCCTCCTTCGGAAAGGCGCCAGGGCATTTGATCTAGCGTAAACGCCTTCGGGGCACCTGGCGATCGAGATTGACGAGTGCGGGGCCGCAACGGAGGATAAAGGCTCAATGGCATTTACTATAGCGGCCAGTTATCCTGCGAAGATGCCCCGTTGCTTGTCAAGGAGGCAGGTGGCGCAGAGCCAACTGCAGGGCCACCTTCATCGAGCAGTGCGGGGACACCCGCTACTAACGATGCCCATGCATACATGATGTCCCAGGATACCACGGGCATATGCTTCACCATTAATGTGGAGACGCTTGCTTTCACGATCCAGTCTTTGGTGAATAACGCCCTGAAGACTTGGCATCGCAGGAATACGTCCTATGGGAGTGTTCCCGCACCAGCCGATCAGGACTTCGCCTTGCGCCACTTGCAGGCGAAGGTTTATCGGGCCATCTACGGGGAGGGCAGCAAGTGGGCGCCGCCCGACTCCGATGCAGGGGCACCTGCTGGAGCAGATGATGCCGCTGAGAAGTTTGATATTTTCACTTCGAGCAGTGGCTCAGCAGCGCAGCATGGCACGGGCATTTGGACGCCCCCATCGCTTGAAAATGAGCGACGGGGGCAGGCGCGTGCCACGGCCGCTCGCGCTTGCTCCGGCTGGCCGAACACTGAGGTTCTGTCGCCAGGCGCGGGGAAACCTGCATACTTTTTTCCCAGGCGCCGACTGCGCGCGCCAGGGACGTCGGCCCCAGACCTCCCGCGGTCTCAATTTAATTGAGCCGGCTCTCAGGCTTGATTTTTGGGTTCACGCTTGATTTTTGGGTTCAATTTTCGCTTGTCTTGGTTTTGTTTCGGATGGCTCAATTTTGTTCATGATGGCTCAATTTTCCCCAACATTGCCCATGTCTTCGGCTGGACATTGATTGTAATATGCGTCCCGCTCAGCGCTGGCCACATCGAGATCTCTCGAAACAAAAAAAGAAAAAGAGGAGGAAGAGATGCGAGTGTTGGCACCCAAAATCCCAATGTTGCAGTTGGGTTTTGTCACACGGTTTCGGGGGTAAGACGTGTCACCCGTTAACTGTTTGTGACGATGAATATATATATATATATATATATATATGTTGGCACCCAGAATCCCGATAATTTGGTTTTGTCACACGGTTTCGGGTGTAACACGTGTACGTCACCCGTCGCATGTGTTTGTGAAGTTGAGTGGCACCCAGAATTCCAATGTTGCAATTGGGTTTTGTCACACGGTTTCGGGGGTGACACGTGTCACCCTTGTGTCCAGAAGCCCAATGTTGCAATTGGGTACGCGGTTTGCACGTGTCACCTGTTGCGGGTTTTGTCTCACGGTTTCGGGGGTAAGTTGTGCTTGTGGAGCGGGTCTCGTCACACGATCGATCGATCAACGGCCACGTGCACGTCGACGACGATATCGCCGACCACGCACGATCTCGAGACGACGACGACGACGAGCACGAGTAGGACGACGACGACGACGACCGACGATATCGATCACGACGACCGACGATATATCGACGATCGCACGGACGGACGGGCGAACGACGACGTCGACCGTCGAGACGAGCGATCGGCGACCGAGTCCGATCCACGAGATCGACGTCGCACCCGCGGCGCGCGCGTGCGCCTCGCACGTGCCACGTGGCTCGAGCCCCCTAGCACAGGGGGGCTCCCGCGCGGGCCCACAGGGGGCCCTGCGCGCGCGGCCGCGCGGGCCGCTCGCCCTGCAGGCTCGGGAGGGGCCTGGGGCGCAGGGGCAGAAGGATTGGGGGGGCCCGAGGACCGGGGAAAATCGAGGGCGAAGATGGCGATGGAGGATGCAAGAGAGGAGGGCAGAAGGGTCGAGAGGATCCCGACGAGGGGGAGATCTCGAGGAGGACGGGGGAGGGAAGAGGAGGAGGCCTCGAGGAGAGAGAGAGAGAGAGAGGGGGGCAAAACGAGAGAGAGAGAGAGAGAGATGGAGAAGAGAAGGAGAGATAGAGAGAAGGAGAAAGAGAGAGAGAGAGAGAGAGAGAAACGAGCACTGGTAATGGCCCTAGGATGCGGTCGAACGCCATGTCTATCCTGTCGGTGAGATCTGTTATCGATGTGAGTGCCAGAGCTCAGAAGCGCATCAAGTGAAGGGGTCATGGAAGTGAATCATCATGGGCCCTGGCACCGCCCACGAGGCGCGATGGCGGATGTCGCTGAGAGGATAGACGCGGCGTTCGACCGCGCGGGGGTGCCAGAGTGGCGCCCCAAGGACTCCTCCTCCCCCTACCACGCCCTATTATGCCACCCCTCCCTGCCTCCCTCGCAGCTTCCCCCCTTCACGCCCGCTAGGACATCCCAAAGCCCTTCGTTCTATCGGACAAGGTCGGTGATGGAGTCGAGGTCCCGAGACGCCTGTGCCGCTGGGCGCGGCGCTGTTTTGTGCGAAAGTACAAGTCCCACATGGCGTTGGTCAAGGCCCATGCCAAGACAGCCCCTCCTCCTCGCCCCCTCCCCAGCCCCCTCGCCCAGGCCCACCAGAGGGCCACCGAATATTTTCGCGCTTGGGGTAGCCCAGGTTAGCGTGCGTTATGGTTTCCCCACGTCTTGCATCCCCCCCGTCGGCGCCGCCCCTGGAGGCGACCATGTCCGACACAAAGCTCCGCCACCAGAAGACTGCAGACATGGACGACAGCACGATGAACGCGTTGGCAGAGGCCATCGCGGGCATCGGGGGGAGATATGCAGCGAGACAGGGCGAGACAGAGGAAGAGGGGAGACACGATCACGAGTAGTAGAACCAGGAAGGGGGGGGCGGGGAGGGTGGGTAGTCGCCATGGCAGGTGCACTCGCCAGCGACAGGCTGGACGTGAACATGTTTGCCTAGAGATCGAGAGAGAGAGAGAGTGTGCGAGAGAGAGGTGGAGAGATCGATAGAAAGAGTGGTATACAGAGAGAGAGAGGGAGAGATGTCCGTCTGCCAGGCCATGGCCGTCCAGGACTACGACAGCGTGCCGATGGTGGCAGGCACGGAGGGATGCGCGGTGGCTAGGAGGATCGATGATGATGATGATGGTGATGATGATGGCGACGGTGTTGATTGCTGGTGGTGACGACTGTGATGATGGCGATGATGGATGGTAATAATGCTGATGATGATGATGGTTCTGATGCTGATGAGGTCGATTATGATACCAATAAGGTTGCGGATGCTGATGGGGCTGATGGTGACGACGATGACGAAGATGATGAAGATGGTGATGACGATGACGCTGATGATGATGATGCTGCTGATGTTTGCGATGGTGGTGGTGGTGGTGAAGATGGAGGTGGTGGAGGTGGAGGCACTGGTCGAGGACAACGGGTAGAGTGAAGGAGATCATGATGAGGACGATGGGAATACGAGGGTGAAGGTGGATCGAGATGAGGGCATGTGAACGTCGAGCAGAGGGAACGGAGCGATCAGGATGGAGAGGATTCAGGATTGGATGAGTGGGTACGGGTGAGGGAGGCTGAAGAGGAGGAGGCAATACCGAGCCCCATCGCCCTCCCTCCTCGAAACGTCGGGCGTCGACCTCCTCGCCACCCTTTACGTGATGAGGGAAGACGGTGGTCGAGGTTGAGGGTGCCATGAACAGATCGCCCGACCCAGAGGCTATGACAACATCCCCAATTGGAGCGTATACACCGTGACCAGCTCGAGCTGCCGACCTCAGAGGACGTCCTGAAGGTACGCGGGAGGGGTACATTGTTCTCTCAGACGGTTGAGGCGCGCAGTGGGTGACGCGGAGGATGATGTAACGGATCAGGAATCCGTCGGCGTTGAAGGGGTACTTGCGCGGGGTCGCAGCGTCATGCTCGCGACGTGATGGGAGGAGGGAGGCTGGCGATAAAGGAGGGGGGTCTCCAGAAGGATGCACGCGGGGCCGAGACACATGGCGAAGAGGATGCGGAGCACGAGTTGGCTGTATGTTGCGGGGGAACGTCGGTGCCCGAACAGCCCCGCTTGCAGAAGCTCGCGACCAGAGCCCTCGGCCAAATCGACAAGATGGTTCGATCGAACTTGATCGATCTCCGAGGGCCCCGGGTTCCGACACAACGCGACAAATCAGTCGCGATGGGGTCGTGGGGTGGCCAGATCTTCAGCACCAGGCACGACAAGGTCGAGGCCGCCACTGGCGGACGGAGGCTCAGCCAGAAGAACTGCGAGGCTGAAGGGGGGACGAGAGGGGCATTGATGAGGAGGGTTTGGGATGCGTAGGGGAGGTCTCCTGCATCCCTCATCAGCTTCTTCATCCTCACCCCCCTGCTCTCACTCGAGCCTCTAGATTCCTCCGTCTCTGAAGTCTTTCTCTTCGTTGCCATCCACATGTGCTCGAGCCCCTGCTGGACTCATCCTCGCGGTTGCTCGCCCCCCTCGCACGCAGTCGATTTGACCCCTCTTGAAGCGACCAGGCGTTGGGACCGAACAAGAAATAACAATGAGGACGGTGATGAGGAGGATGGAGGAGGGGGAAGCTGGGGATCGAGGAGGAGCAGGAGGAGGAGGAGGAAGAGAAGGAGGAGGAGCAGGAGGAGGCGACGGGTCGAGGGAGACAATGATCAAGCAATAATAAGGTTCGGTGCCCATCCTCATGCTGCCGTCCTCTTCCCTCCTCTCACCTGTTCTGACTCTGCCCAATCCGTGCGCGGACGTCTGCCTTACTCGGTCAAGAGCGCCACTGATATCACTGAGCCCTCTCACCTGACACCCCCTCGCCATGACCTCGCCCGTGCGAAATTAAGATGCGCGCTGATCTCGATGGGCTCCGCCCCCGCCCGCTCGCTCCGCGCGAGCTCCAGCAGGCTCTGTGGAGCCGCGCGCGCGAAGACCGCATGAAGGATCAGCACCGCCAGACGAAGGGCCGGAAGCCGACCCCGAAAGTCATCGGCGGCCACAGGCCGCCGCGCCAGCAGGATCAAGGTAGGAATCCAGCAGTGAAGACTCGTCAAGGATGGGAGCTGGCAGGGGGGCACGCGATGATCAAGAGGCGGAAGGGTAGGGGAGGAGGTGACGAGGAGGCGAAACTTCAGAGGTTCACTTGTAGAGCAGGCTGGGGAGGTCAGGATAATTAAGGTGGAGGAGGAAGAGGGGCCATAGCTTCCAGCACGCAAACTCTGATCACTGTGATTCCCATGCCCGCCCCTCCGCTTGCATTCCTGATCCGTCCTGATCAATGTCCTCATCCTCCTGATCCGTCCTGATCCGCGTCCTCCTTCTCCTCCTGACCCGTGCCCATTTATCGCAATCCGTCCTGATCAGTGTCCTCATGGGCTTGCCTCCTTTCTTACGCCGTGTGAGCTTATCATGGGGTCATCGCTTTGTGCCAGCGAGGTTCTTGCTCTGCCGCCAGTTCCGCATCGGCTTCGCGCACCGCCAGCGGATTAAGGCCCGCGACATCATGAGTGACGACATGGTCGGTGGGGATTGTCGCGCATGGAAGCGGCGGGCGCGCGTGCGTGTGCACGAGTGCGCGCGTGTGCGCGCGCGCGTGCGCGCGCATGGCTAGAGCAGGGGATTCGACGGTGATCTTATGAGCACGGGCAAGGAGACGAGGACGACCAGGGCGAGCAATGCGAGGGGGAGCGAGGAGGACAATGTATACGAGCAGGGAGGGCTCTCCGATTCTGGCCAGCTTTCTGGGGTCGAAGACTCTGGGTCGCAGATTTCGAGTCAGAACCGCTCCAGGTAGACACCCGTGCCTACTTTGAAAACAATGCAACTCAATTCAGAGTAGAGAGCGACCAATCCGTCGCAACACACCCCTCTTCGAGGAGAGGGCGGAGGAGGAATATGAGGGAATGGCGCGGGAGAGGCCGGATCGGCAGGTGGCTCGAAGTGGGGAGAGGAGGAGCGGGAGGGGCCAGGGGATGAGGAGGAACAGGATGACCATCAGTGGTTTGGACCCGCACGCTTCGCTTGAATTCAGTGATATACACACTTCGCGTTGTCCTCCTGGCCTCGCCACCTAGTGAGTGACAACGCTCGGACTAACATGGGTGGCAGGTCTCGCTGGACGAAGAGATCTAAGAAGTGCCCGACTCTGACCTGATGGAGAAGATGCGCGAGGCCTTGGAGATCCCCCAGGAAGCTATGGGGGGACTGCCATGGCGAGCACATTGAGGGGGGGAAGGAGGAGGGCTATATGGCATGGTAGTGGGAAAGGTGACCAGGAGGAGCTAGGAGACGAGGGATCATTCCCCGAAGGGGCGGATGTAAAGGGGGTGATGGGGGATGATGGAGGATCAATTTCGAGTACGAGGAGGGCTCTGCTGTTTCGTGCGTGCGGACGGTTTAAATTTTCAGTTCAGTGGCAGTGCCGTGTCTCTGCTACTTCGCGGTCCTCGCTTCCTTCCCGAGGGTACGTTGTCGGCATCTTTCGGTTACCCCGTTTCTGCCAGGGACCTCTGTCCTGCTGTTTGGTTGAGGGGGTAATGCGAGAGCGGGCGGGGTCAACGCACCAGCCTACATATAAGATGGCATGCTTGTCCTGCGAACGGGGCCGAACCCAAGTCTCGTGGCCCCCGATCCCCTTGCTAACTATTGCGTTTGCCGCCCTCGCCACGGCTACGTCGTCCTTTGTGCCCCTCTCCTCTCGTCCTGCTCATTAGTTCCCTCGTCTTCCTCCCTACTATATATATATATATATATATATATATATAAGTATGTATATTTGTGCATATATATATATATATATATATATATATATATCCTGAGGGAAGGACTGCGAGCCACTGCCGATCAACGATGAGCAGTTCGACGCGGATCAGCCCATGAACGCAGCTGATCTGCATGCGCAGGGTGGTGCCTGGGACGGCGCAGGTGCATCCTCTCTAGTTGCTCCACCCGACGACGGCGCTGCTGCAGGTGCATCCTCTCTAGTTGCTCCACCAGACGGCGCTGCTGCAGGTGCATCCTCGAGTGCTCCGCCCGACGGCGCTGCTGCAGGTGCATCCTCGAGTGCTCCACCCGACGGCGTTGGCGCAGGTGCATCCTCGAGTGCAGCCGCGCCAGCGCGGCATATTGAGATGGCCTTCTGGGAGAGCCTGACTGGCGCCGCGGCCGCGCGGGCCCCGAGGCGCCGCGGCGTGAAGCGCGGCCGCAAGATCAAGTCGAAGAAGAGCAAGTCCAGCGGGCACGGCATCAACGCGCTGATGGACGCCATCCCGCCAGAGATGGCATCGAGCCCAGCGCCAACGGCCAAGGAGGCGGCCAATAAGAAGTCCACGGCAGCAGGCGGACCCACGGCAGCAGGTGGTGGACCCAAGGCAGCAGGTGGTGCACACAAGGCAGCAGGTGGACCCAAGGCAGCAGGTGGTGGACCCAAGGCAGCAGGCGGACCCACGGCGGCAGGTGGACCCCAGGCAGCAGCAGGTGGACCCAAGGCGGCAGGTGGACTCAAGGCGGCAGGCGGACCCAAGGCGGCAGGCGGACCCAAGGCGACAGGTGGACCCAAGGCGGCAGGTGGACCCAAGGCAGCAGGTGTACCCAAGGCGGCAGGTGGACCCAAGGCAGGTGCACCCAAGGCGGCAGGTGGACCCAAGGCAGCTCCCACGAAGAGGCCTGCAGCTGCAGGGCCAACGGCAGCTGCCAAGAAGGCTGCCATCAAGGATGATGAGGATGAGGATGAGGTCACCTTGTATATCGACGACGGCGACGGGGGCCCTGCCGACGGCGGAGATGGCGAAGAGGAGATCGCGGCCGAGGGGCCCGAGGAGGAGAACGCAGATGAGGGGGGCCCAGAGGAGGAGGTCCAGGAGTGCCCAGGCACTGTCGCCGAGGACGACGCCGACGCCGATGAGCAGGTTGCGCACGTCGGGGCCTCGGCGCCGCTACAGGTGCCTCCAAGGTCGTCGTCGACGTGGCTGGGAAGTTCTGGGTGAAGGTGAGGCAGCGCCTCGCAGAGGGGCCCACGACGCTGCAGTACAAGGACAGCGAGGATTGCATTTCGCAGTGGAGGCAGCTGGCCCAGGTCGCCCGCGCCCTATGGACAGAGGCGATCATGCACAAGTACGGCCAGACGGACGGCCCGTCCATGAGCACCATCGTCATCGAGAAGATCAGGGAGAAGATCGTCGAGCAGGGCACGGTCGACAAGGGGCAGGTGAAGCTCATCAGGCAGGAGGTCGTGGATGGTCTCTGAGGTGGGGAGGGTGCCCACAGCGTGTGCGCCGCGACTTCGCATGGGGATGGTCGTGGCGGCGATGATGCGGTGATGGTGATGGTGGTGACACTGAACCTGACGATGGCGAGTGCTATGGCTGGTGATGGTGGTGATGATGATGATGCTGATGATGCTGATGATGATGGTGATGATGATGATGCTGATGACGATGATGATGATGATGAGGATGATGATGATGATGGCCACGATGATGGTGGTAATGGTGGTTGTGGTGACGATGGCGATGGCTGTGATGGTTACGGTGGCGACGACGACTTGCCCGAAGAGGAGGGCGAGGATATACGAGGAGACATGAGAAGGTACGAGGAGGCACGAGGAGGCACGAGGAATTACGACTAGGACGAACGAAGATCGAAGCACTACGGGGAAGAAGGCCAGCCGAGTGCACGGTAGGAGGAGCTCGGGAATAACCTAACAGCGGCGAGGGGAGGTGCAGCATATTCAGAACATCTTCTACACCACGCACTGGGTGTATTCTTATGTATGCTGTGAACGGGCTGCTTCATATTGCATCGGCGCCCTGGGGAGGGTGCATGTCAAGATGATGTTGGATGGAAGCGGGAGGGGGCGTCAGAGACGGAACATGCAAATGTTGATGTAGCGTCGCGGGCGTCGGGGAGAAGGGGATTCAGATCGAGGCGGGGGACGTTGCCATCTAAACTCTTGTTTTCCTGATCGCCTCTCCCCGAATGTCAGCGTCTGCAAGATTGGCAAGGGTAGCGTTTCAACTCCACTCCTGGTCATGCATAATGTATGGGGAGGTGATTTCGTTGTCTCGCTTAAGCAATCAACGCGATCGGTTTCCAGAATAGGGGAGGCGCAGCGCGCGCCTGATGACGGGCATCTTCCGCGCCGCGAGGGGAGCTGCCCGCGCTGACGGGAAGCGAGCTCGAGCGCCATGCAACATATGGGGGGGATTGCCGAACAAACAACGCACACGCCCGTGCCCATAGGAGGGTCGGAGGGAGGAGGACTGGCTGTGGGTACTCGAGGATCCCGTTCGAGCGGGGGCCCCCCATTCGACAACACGCGCACATGGCCCCCTCCGTCCTATGGGTATGGGTCCGCGTTGTTCGCTCGTCAGGGATAGGGGCACTGGCCCTATGGATGAAGTAAGTGGGTAGCGCTGCATAAGGTGTCTGAATCATTCAATGTCGCTTGTGTCCAGATGCACCTTGCGAGGGCGTTTCGTCGCTTGAGCCGTTGCCCGCTGAATTTCGCACGTGCGTCGGCAGATGGCTGTTTCCGCGCAGGTCAAAATAATATATCCAGTCCGATGTCAGAACATGCATGTCAGATCGGAGGATGTCTTCGATGTGAACTGCTGGTGCGTGCCAGGGTACGTGCAGCCAGACGGATCGAGCTACAGCCTGGGCCTGCTAGCTCTCGCGAGCCCCCTTCGAGCCGAACCCCGCAACAGCAGGCGAAAAGGGGCGCATCTGGAAGTGCGCACATGGGAGTTAGCACGACCACCCTGGTCAAGGGGGAAGGAGAGGTCCCACGAGGAGAAGAATTAGATGATCATCGGATGCGGATTCAATTGGTGAGGATAGGGGGCGAAACGCAGGATGGGCACGAACCCTACGAGGAGGAGGAGGACCGATATGCAGGAGGAAGGGGCGGACTCAGAGGAGGTAACGTGGCGCAACAACTTCGCTAAGTGAACGCAGTGTGCACGGAGGTTGGGTGCGCTGGCCGCGCGCGCGTGTGCGCATATTTTATCTCTATATACGCATGCGTATGCAGATGACGCCTCACGGTCGCGGATAAGAATGGGGGGGCGGCGGGGGCGTCTGCAGTCTGCGAGGCCCTGAAGACCCCCGCCACAGGCGCTTGCTCTTGCAGGCGCCGGTTTTTTCGTTGGAGCAATGTGGGTGGCGGGGTGGCTCGTGAGTGGTACGACGCCGAGCAACAACACCAACAACAATCAAACAAACAAGCAAACAAACAACCAAACAGCAAACAACTACACCACCATGAAACAACAACACCAACAACAACAAAACCAACAACAAAACCAACACCAACAGCACCACCAACAACAACAACGACTACGACGACGACGACGACGGCGTCGATGACGACGACGACCACAACGACTACGGTGATCCGCATCACGGGGCCCCACTTTAACCACGCACCCAAGGGCAGTGACCGACCGCAGGCCTCTCACTCTGTGTATATATGCAGATGCATTAATGCATCGCGTATGTATATTATATATATATATATATATATATATATATACGAAGCAGTGTGTACAGTTGTACAAAAATGTGTATATGTGCGCATTTATTCAACGTCTACGCATACACAATACACTAGATCCACAATAAGTGCGCGACCGACACGTGTACATACACACTGGGCGTATACCGTGACAAATGCAGGCACTTTTAAGCACGCAGCCGCGTACCAAAGTACATGTCCATGAGCGCGTACCCATGCATCACGCAAACAGCAAGCAATCCCTCATTCGCGTATGTCCGCTTGGCACTGCGTCGTTGCTCTGCGGCCCTGAGCACCATGCCACACAACGGAGCGAAACCTAAATGCTAGAGCGCGGTTCGCGTGTTCTGTATTGCCGCGTGTGTCTGTGTGCGTGTATGTGTGCGTTGTGTGTGTATGTGCTGTGGGCGTGTGGTTGTGCGCGTGCGTGTGCGCGCGTCTGCGCGCGTCGTACTTGACGCGGCGCGCCGCGCCCTGTCGCAACGCATAACGTGTGCATGTGCGTGTGCATGTGCGCGTGCGTGTGCGTGGGTGCGTGTGTGTGTGCGTTCGTGCGCGTTGGCGCGCGCGTGCGCGCGCAACGCGCGCATGGGAGAGACGCCCCCTCCATTCGCCCAGGTGCACCTGGGCTTGCCCGCGGCGCCACGCGGACGACTTGACCCTGCTACGCTTTACCTACGCTGCAGCAGCTCAAGCAGCCGCGTTGGGCACCAGCGCTGCGCCAGCGCGCAGCAGGGTCGCGGGCCGACTCGGGGCGTGCGCGGTGGCCACGGCGCCTGGGGGCCGCGTGCAGAGGACGGTGCGGGGGATTGCACATGGCGGTGCGGGGCTAGCCCGCACCGCCATGCACCGTCCACCGCCCCGTCCCGATGCCCGAGCCACCGCGCCCGTGGCCCTCCGCGCGCGCCCCGCTGCCTCGGCGCGCACCCTGCTGAGCACCTGGCGCGTTGCGCGGCCAACCCGCAGGCGCGGGGGAGGGGCCCGCAGGGCGGGCGCGCTTCGAAAGGGGCAGAGAGGGGCTGCCCGCGCGCCACGCGCCGACCCGCGGGGCCAGCGAAGGCCACGTCGGGGCGGCGCAGAGGCGCGCGGGCGCCGCCGTCGACGCCCGCGCCAGCGCGCCCGCCCCGCTTGCCCCCACCCCCTGCGCAGCGTGGTGCTTCTGATGTTCTTAATGTTCTTAATGTTCTTAATGTTCTTGATGTTCTTAATGTTCTTTTAATGTTCTTTTAATGTTCTTTTAATGTTCTTTTAATGTTCTTAATGTTCTTAATGTTCTTAATGTTCTTAATGTTCTTTTAATGTTCTTTTAATGTTCTTTTGATGTTCTTGTTCTTAATGTTCTTAATGTTCTTAATGTTCTTAATGTTCTTTGTTCTTAATGTTCTTAATGTTCTTATGTTCTTAATGTTCTTAATGTTCTTTTAATGTTCTTTTATGTTCTTGATGTTCTTGATGTTCTTGATGTTCTTGATGTTCTTAATGTTCTTAATGTTCTTAATGTTCTTTTAATGTTCTTTTAATGTTCTTTTAATGTTCTTGATGTTCTTGATGTTCTTTGATGTTCTTAATGTTCTTAATGTTCTTTTAATGTTCTTTTAATGTTCTTTTAATGTTCTTGATGTTCTTGATGTTCTTGATGTTCTCGCACCCCTCCCCCGCCCCCGTCCCCCCGCGCCTTAAAGGGGGGGGGGCGGGGTGCCTGGCCCCCCCCCCGCGGGAGGCCTGGTGGCCCTCCGCGGCAGCCGCCCGATCGCGCTGGCTGCGCCGCGGCCAGCGGTGGGGCCGTTCCGCAGTCCGCGGAGGGGGGGTGGGGCTGGGGCGCGCGCAGGCCGCGATCGGTCCTCGAGGCAGGAGCGCCGCTCGCGGCTGGCGAGCAGGCGAAAAAGGGACGCGGCTCGCCGATCTGGATATTGCGTTCGGTAAATAAGTGTTGGTGTGTGCGTGCGCGCGCGGGTGCGCGTGCGTGTATAGCGCGCGTGATCGCGCGCGCGCCGCCACGCTTGCTTCGCCTCGCCGTTGCGCTCGAGGCCGCGACACCCTGTGTGCCATCTATATAGATATACATTTATACACGTGACGATAGTTATCTGTACAGACGCATAGAGCTGCGGGCGCGCTGCGCGCGCCCGTGAGCCCATGCCTGTCCCGCGGGCGATCAAGCAGGCGAAAAGGGCGCGCGTCCAAACCGATCTGGATATTGCATTATAAGCGCGACGGGACGCAGTGACGCGCACGCGCTCTATAGGCTAGTGTGTACATATGTGGCGCGCACAAGCACGCATTATACCTTTTCACACGCGCACCCTTAAGGTGTCCGCGCGCGCTCTGTAGGAGCATGGGCACGCGCGCAGGCGCTGGGTCACGTTCATGAAGGGGGGGGGCTATATACTTGCATAGCACGCGGCCGGTCTGGATATTGCTTGCCGTCCAGGTCGCTCCGTGCCTTGATCTCTGTATGGGTTGCAGCAGGTCTGATCGATTGAGCAGGCTGGTCGTTTACGTCGGCGTCTCGAGACCCGCGGGCGCTGGCCCCCAGCGCGCGGTCGGGCGGGGGGAGGCGATGGCACCAGAGAAAATGAAGGCGGCGGCCCCCAAGACGGCGCAGGAGAAAGCAGCTGCCAAAAAGGCGAAAGCCTTGAAACGGAAAGAGAACGGCCAGCACGAGAATGAGATGCAACGGATGCGGACAGCCCCGCCTGGCCCTTTGCAGATATTCAGGGGTAGAGGCGTTTGGTCGCAAGCACATCCCTATCCCAGCTTCAGGGATATGAGTGCCGAGGGGAAGGGATGGAGGAGGCTTCCGCATGGAGGTGGATGGTCAGGAAGATCGATGCCTATATGAAAGAGGAGGATGAGGAGGAGGAGGAGGAGAAGAAGGAGGAGGAGGAGGACGCACGAAGGAGAGCGTAAGGAGGAGGATGCACATGGAGGAGGAGGTACGGACGCACTGAAGATCGAATACGTTCGGAGTATATAGGAGGAACTCGCACGGAGGAGGACGTACGGAGGAAGACGCGCGGAGGAAGACGCACGGGGATGAGGCGGAGACGTCCCGCCCTCCTGGCCCGCGCAGGAACCGCCTCGCCACGGCCAAGCAATGTGTCAAAGATGAGTGCAAACGCCTCTCGCGCAGCGAGCAGCACGACTGCCTCCGCAGGTGGCAGAAGTATGGTGGCTGGGGTGGGGGCCGCCTCTCCTCCCCCCTGGTGCTCGATCGGCGGGGGCGGCGGTCCCGAGGTGGGGCCAGGGCCCGAAGGGCGGGGGATGCACGACGGGAAGGAAACATGGGTATCTGGATAGAGTGACCCCACTCAACAGGGAAAAAAGGAAGAGGAGGGGGAGGAGGAGAATACACGACGGGAAAGGGGCCCCGAACTCAACAGGGAAGAGAGGAAACGGAGGAGGAGGATGAGGAGGAGGAGGACTTGAAGGAGCATCAGGACGACGAAGTGAGAAGAACATGGAAAATGGTTCACAGAGGTGGGAGGTGACTTCCGCTTCGCCGAGAGCTTCAAGATCGAGGCAGAAGAACGCCGAGTCGAGGAGTGCAGTACTGACCTCTGGAAATCCTTCGACGCCCTCCTTCACCTCGAGGGATGGGCCGAGGAGAACCAGAACACCCCGTTCGGACAGAGGCGTGGCCTGCCCGTTGCGTTCAGGGAGGAGGACGTGCAGTGGGAGGACGCACGGACGTGCGGAGGATAAGGAACGCGCACGGAGGATGAGGACGCACGGAAGAGGAGAACGCACGGAGGACGCATGCAGGAAGAGAAGGAGATGGAGGAAGAGGACGTACGGACGTAGGCCTACCCTGTTCGCACAGTGATGCGGACCCGTGTATGCAGTCAAGGGAAACGTTGCATCATTGCCTCTTTGGCCATCTTCGGCCCATCCTCAAACCGCGTTCGATTGCCAACCCCGCTCGAAATGCCATCGGCATGGGCGTCCAAGACCCTTGTATTCTCACCGCGCATCGTTTGTTCCGCGCAGGGCTTGGCAGCGCGCCATCAACGTGAAGGAGTATTGCCTGAAAATGAAGAAGACGCACGCTCAGGTTCGCGCGGGTGGCGGGTTGCACCGCGCTCTGCATAGCTCGATGGACCTCGGCTTTTATAGATCCAGCGTTAGGTGGGATCTCAAGTTTGTTGGAGTTGACCAGAAAGAGGAGATGGGTAACCCATGGGAGGAGCGAAGGAGACATGGAGGTGAAAGGATCCAAGGGCACGGGAGGAGAGGGTGGCGAGGGAGGGGAAGGGAGAATAATATATGTTGAGGCAAAGGGAGGTCGATCGCCAGACGGGCGATATCCTCTTCCGCCGCGTGGAGATGTCGGCTGTGGATGTGAAGGCCTGGCGCCGGCAGCATTTGTGCCTGCAGCATGTGTGCTGCAAACCTCCACTCCTCACCATGTGGGCTCGCCTCCTCCCCTCACCCTGATTGCGCCCCTCTCCTCCTCCCTCCCCGTCCCCCCCCCCCCCCCATGCACCCTGATTCTGCATGTCCCTCTTCTCACGCCGCCTGCCCCCCGGTTAACCCCCAGCAGAGGGGGGGAGGGGGGAAGGATGCGGCCCCGAAGAGGCCAAGTCGCAGAGAATAGAGGCGAGGATGAGCACAAGCGAGGTCCCCGTGGAGCAGGTGGCCAGCAAGAAAAGCAAGTCCGACAAGAAGGTCAAAGGTGAGGCCGGCTCCGAGAGCTCGCACGAGCACACGAGCTCGGAGAGCGATGAGGATTGAAGGGATGTATGAGAGTAGTGCGTGATCGACCCTTTCGACCCCCCCCCGTCCTCGCGCGGCCCCCCTTAAGTCCCAGTCAGGCCCTTCTCGTCGGACCGTCCGCCTCCCGCGCGCGTCGCCCTGCCAGGAGAAAGAGATCGCCCAGGACACGTGCGCCGACGCTAGCCAGCGCGGCGCCCTGCTCGGAGAGTGCTGCAAGATCCACGCGCTCCTCGCTGGCCTCGACGTGGGAAGGGGGGGTTAGATTTGGGCAGGCTCGAGCGAGATGTTCGAACTCGGCGGCAGATCGATGTCCCGACCGATCGCCAGTACTCATCGACCTCGAATCGCTCCTCGATCCCCCTTCAGGCTCGCTATCCCCATCCATCACCCCGCTGCTTCCAGTTCTCAGCGTCTGCTGCGGGTGCGATGTTTATCCATATGCAGTGCGTCTTGGGCTTTCTTGGAAATGTCGCCGAAGGCCGAGGCGCACAACATATGGATAAATCATCTAGCCTCTGGTGGCCAGAGTGTTATCCATGCCCAGCGCGCCTCGGTCTTCTGGCGCAGGCCAGGGGCTCCAAGCTGCAGTTGACATGCTCGAGTTTTGCGATATGGGGGTAGGGGAGGCGGACGCCATGAAGTGGTTGAAGCCCTTCGAGACCCAGGTGAACACGAGCGTGGAGACCCTCGACGGCCACAAGTACGCGCTCACTGAAGCGATCCAGGGGAAGTCAGCCCCCGCCCCCGCATACAGAATCAGAAGGGCCTTTGAGAGGAAGGAGGAGAAGGGGGAGCAGGATGAGGAAGAGGGAGGAAACAGGATCGCAGAGATGATCGAATGCAAACGCGTATAGGCGGAATGTATAGGTCAGTGGCGCGCGCAACGAGAAGTGACTCAGTCGTTGGTTCCCTTGGTCCAGCTCCTCCATGTTTTTCTGTTCTCTGAGCTCTGTCTCTCTTCTTAGGGTCAGCCCTTCCCTTGCTGGCGCCAGTGTCGCTCCCTTGTCCTGCGCCTCCCCCCCCAGTTCCCTCCGCCCTCCCCTGCTCGCCCTCGAGACCCCCGCTTGCTCGCCATTTCTCGCTCGCCATTTCTCGTTTCCCGTCAGCGCCAGGTCCAATCCCGACCTCGAGGAGGTGAAGGAAGCGCTGGAGGAGGCGCGCTTGCGCTGCCTCATCTTGCCAGCGGGAAAGGATGCTCGGCCGATGGCAGGAAGATGGGGAGCAAGGTGAGGCAGGTTCATGGGGATGTAGCGGGGGTGGGCCTGCAGGGGCGCGACGATAATCTTGCT
>CAUYUJ010019532.1:30000-67500 GCA_963575745.1 Prorocentrum cordatum | reverse complement strand
TGTGCACGCTCGGCGCTATAATGGCTGTTATTGTGTGGAGTACCAACGTCATGGCGACGGGAATCTTTCCGGAATTCGCGCACGACGGGGCCCCGTTCGTGAGCGAGTGGAGGCACACCGTGCGGGGCTTCCCCCTTGCGGGGGGGCTCTGCGCGGCCCTCGTGGAGCTCAGGGCAGACATGCTCGAGCTGATCTCCGCGCTGGGCTTCGCGAGGTGGGACAATGTGCTGAACCCGTGCCTGTGCTGCAACGCGACGAAGGACGGCATGTTTGATTTTCCTTTGGCCGTGGACTCATCCACGTGGGTGGACAAAGACCAGCAGCGCTATGAACAAATGGTCAGATCCTGCATTAAGAAAATCATCGCACGGAGCAACGCCCAACTGAACAGAATCCTGGGCTCCTGCAGGCGCGACGACGCTCTCTGGGGATGTGGCACCTGGCGGGCCATCCCCGAATTCGGCCTCGACGCGGGGTGGCGGCTCACCCCGAGAGGACGGGTCACTGACACCCACACCCTTCAGCACATCAACATCGTCAGGGGCGAACCCGTGGAACTCACCTGTTTTAATACTAAGAACGACGCAGGCTTAAATTTTGTTGCGCCAGTATTTGGTATTATTGGGTTCCACGTGGGAATGATAGCACTTGATCTTATGCGCATATGCGACCTGGGGACGATCCAGCGCCTGATTGCAGTTGTATGTTGGAAGCCCATTCTGGGGAACTTTGCAAAACGTCAGGCCACGACGCAAGTCATCAGGTTCAGAGACAATATTATGCATCTTAGACGGAGAATCAGGTCGTATTATCTTTCAAACCATATATTTCAGGATCGTGGCCGTTCCAGAGTTGATCGACTAACACTCAAAATGCTTGGCTCGAGTACGCGTGAGGATAAGATGGTCCTTCACGCAAAAGCTAATGAGACAAGGCACTTGGTGCCCCTTCTCCCGATCATCTGTTCGGAGAATGTTGAGTGTTTCAGAGAGGGTGCATCAATAATGCTCCCATTGGCCTGCCAGGAGTTCGTGGGGTTTCAAAGGCTTGTAGATACCTCTCCGAGGTACTTGACTGCAGATCTTCAGCGCCAGATGGAATCTCACATGCTCAAGTTTTTGCAGTACTACAAAGCGTCGGGCGCGCACATGGTCGTTCAAACATCACATGTGCTACCACATTATCAAGCGCTCTCGTTTATTAGGAAACCCACGTTTCCTTTGGACTTACTTAGACGAGGGCGAGAACAGAGTCCTCGGCACTGTCGCCAAGAGCATCCACAAAGGAGGGGCGTTCTACGTTTCACTGCTGGAGAAGTTGTTAGTTGTGTATCTATAAAAAAGTGTGCGTGCTCGTGCGCGCCGTGCATGTGCGCGTCACGTCGATCGTCGTCACAGCGAGCGGGAGGAGAGAGGGGGAGGGGGAAAGAGAGAGAGAGAGAGAGAGAGAGAGAGAGAGAGAGAGAGAGAGAGAGAGAGAGAGAGAGAGAGAGAGAAAAAGAGAGAGAAAGAGAGAGAGAGAGAGAGAGAGAGAGAGAGAGAGAGAGAGAGAGAGATAACGAGAACGCAGAACAGGAGAAAGGGGCTGCGCAGGAAGGGGGCACCGCGGCCGCCAGCGCAGTCGGGGGCCCCATCCAGGAGCCAGAGGTCCGAAGTGGCTGGGAGGCCGCCGACAGGGGGCACGACGCGTGTTCCCAGACCTCCATTTCGACAATGCATATATAGATATATATATGTGTGTATACATATATAGAGATAGGAGATATGCTACAAAGTAATACACATGTGTATATACATACATATATATGTATATACATACGTGTGCGAATTATCCGTATACATAGATATATATATATACATATACATGTGTAAACGTGCATATACATAATATGGTTCCCATGGTCCCGAGGCCGTGGACCTATGCAGGTCCAGCAACCAAGTTATGTCCTCGTCCGCGGGAAGCGGCAGGAATCTGTCCAGGGGCCCGAGACGTCGAGTCGTCGATCGGAGGTTTGGGAAATTATTTCCTCTTCCTCCCTCCCCCTGGGCAGGGGCGGCACCCGAGAGTCGCCGATCGAACCCCTCCTCTCCTTCTCGTGGACGGAGGGCGCCGAAGCCGACCACAGGCGCCAGGGGCCAGCAGGGTTGCATGGTTTCTTCCCTCCTCCGCCTCATATTCGAACCTCCTCCCCTTCTTCCTCCTTCTACTCCTCCTCCTCCTCCTCCTCCTCGTGCTCCTCCTCCTCCAACTCCTCCTCCTCCTCCTCGTCCTCCTCCCCCCCCGTGTTTCGCCGATGTCCTGCAGAGGCGCGCCGCCGTTCGAACCGACCCCCCCCCCCCCCCCTCGACAAGCTTGAGCAGCCTCGATCCAGCTCGAGTTTTAGAGAAGACGGCAGGGCGCGGGGTCTCGAGGGGGGCGCCATTCCGGAATGGATGGAGCTCCGCAGTTCCAGAAGAAGTCCCGCCCTGAGGGCCGAAAGGCATGAGATCGATCGGCCGATCGATCCAGTCGACTGGTCTCGATCGCTCGATCGCTCGATCGATCGATGGGTCGATCGACCGATCGATCCATGCCTTTCGGCTTCGCCCCAATTCACTGCCGAGGCTGGCCCTCGGAGAAATCGAGTTCTTGCTACGGCGCCGCCCCGTCGATGTGAGCGCGGGGTGCGGCAAAATATTCTATAGAGGGCCGACGCTGTACGACGTCAGATTTCCACAATATTCTATAGAGGGCCGGCGCTGTTAACATCGCGACGTCAGATGTCCGTTGCAGCACTCTATAGAGGGCCGACGCTGCAATGCGACGTCAGATGTCCGCCGCAGTATTCCCCCCCCCTGCTCATCTAGATCTCAAGCATGATGCGTGCACGTTGCACGGGCGCACACGCGCACACACTCAGGCACACAGGCACATGCATTCGCGCACTCAGGCACACGACGCACGATCGCCGAGTACCTTGTTGACATGCGAGCCTGGATCCAAGTGGGAAAACCGAGTGGACTCGGTTTCGAGCATTTGTCTTGCCACCTTTCCTCCTCGCTCGGCCTCGACCCCAGTGACTTCTCCAGGGGCCCCCGCGACAGCCTCCCCTCAGCCCCCCCCCCCCCCCTCCCCTCATCCGCCTCCGCCGTTGGCGCCTCCGTCGGGGCGCGCTCCGCCCCGCCATCGGCCGCGAGCCGATGTACGTCGCGATCGTTGGAAACATCCCCTCTGCATGCTCACGCCTCCTCTCGCTCGCGCGTGGCTCTCAGAGTGGACGTGCATGAGTGTACAGTGATCTACGACGACTAGCTAGATGCGGTTAAAATGGCGCTCCATTGCCACGTACAGTAGGCATGCATTTATGTAGGCATGTATGCATGTATACATGTATGTATGTATGTATGAATGCATGCATGCATGTATGTATGTATTTATGTGTATATGTATGTATGTATGTATGTATGTATGTACTTATGCATGCATGTATGTATGTATGTGTGGATGTGTTTGTATGTGTGTGTATGTATGTACGCGTGTACGTGTAGTATATATGTCAATGTATGTAGGTATGCATGCATGTGTGCACATGATATACGAACGTATTACATGTATGTATCCTCTCTCCGCTCCTGAGCGTTAGGATATTCAACAACTAGTTGACACCTAATGTTTCAGCAGCTTGGAGCTGTCTGGCTTTAAGCAGGACTCGCGCGGGCCACACCGTGCTGCTGAGTACGATGGCGCATGCGATCGAGAAATAACGGACCGCTTCGAGCATTCCCATCCCCTGTGCACGCCGTTCGGTGGCGATATGTGCTGCTATAATTATGTGTGTGTACATGTTCCTTCTCCCGATATATATATATATATATATATATATATATATATAGCGACCGAGTGGTCGATCCCCTCCTTGACGCGGAGATTTACACATAACCTCCGCGTGGAGGATCGATTAAGTAGTTGACTCCTAACGCAGCAATCCCTGCCCTATTGCGGGCACACAGGATAATGGCGTGGACGCCATTATGCACGGCGCGCGGCGCGCTCGGAGATGAAATGGCCCGCCCGCGCGTCCCTCCGCTGTCTGCGCCCGTAACAACTGCTGGACGACGGTCAATTGCTAGCTTAATTGACTACATTCGAATATGGTGTTGCAGTTTGTCCCGATTTCGACTTAGTCGTCAAATCCCGACTTGTTGATGTCTTGATGTTTTTTTTTAAATCTTGATTTTTTCTTTTTACTAATTTGAAACAAAAAACAATGCATATCCAGGCGGCTCAATTAAATTGAGACCGCAGGAGGTCTGGGGCGGGCCCAGCTGCGCGGCCGCCAAGGACAGCAGCGGGCCCGGCTGTGTGGCCGCTGCAGCACATCCACTTTCATCACATCATTATCATTCTCGTGCACTCGTCATTGAGGACATGCGGACAGCTTGCGCTGAGCTCCGAGCTCGTGGGCACATGTGCGACCGAATCGCACATGCAGAGGTTATGACCTCTACAGGTGCACAGTATTGGGGTGGATTTCTCTCGGGGGATGACAAATTGCTGCGGGTGGCAGCGCCCGCTGACTGGCACGTTCTGTTGCCTGGAAAGCAGGCGGGACCACATTGCCAACGCATCCAAATTTTGATGATCAAAGCTCTGGCTCTACGTATGTTTATAGTACTTCTGGGACCACCAGGTTACTTCTGGAAACAAGATCCCATGCGAGATGATATCGAAGATCTAGACTTGCAGGTCATGCGTATGCGATGCTGCCACTTCGGTATGGAATATGACCGCTCACGTAAACCTGCCTGGCGGATCGTATCTGCAGGTGGCAACTACCTACGCGCGCGCCCCAACTAACTTAACTTGTGGAGATGCGCGCGCCAAACTGCAGAGGAACCCGCGCGACTTGCCGAGCATGAACTGGACTGGCATGGCCAAGGCGCTCAGAGGACAGCGTGGCGCAACAAAACACATGCTATTATGACTGCAAGGCTGATTGACCACATGGATTTGCATAAAACAAGGAGAAACCATGCGAGTGCTGTGCATCTTAGCTCCCGCGCAAGAGCGGATAAAGGAGCTCGAACTTACGTTCAGTCATCTGAGAATGGCCCTGAATGGGACCATGTCGTGAGACGGGCAACAATGAATCTGGACGGCAATACTGTCATTCAAGGTATTAAGATCCAGGATCAGCCTATCGGGTACAAGTACAGTGCGCTGTTACCGAATGGTGTGACAAATATGCGTATTCGACTGTACTGGGAACCGCCGGCACCGGTTCTCATCGGACAAGAGGACCAGCGACCACGCTCGATGTGGGTTGCGTTCGTCGATGACGATCGTCTTCCCCCCCTTTCGAATGAGCGCGGCCGCATGCTCCCTTCTATTACCGAATTTCCGACACGCAGTTGGTCCGATACTGAACAACAGGTTTCACTACCGACAGATGCCCGGATCAAACAAAAAGAGAAGCCGAAAGCCAACAAAGGAGCGGGTATCAAGCCACGCAAGATACCCAAAGTATTCGAAGAAGGCAATGACGACTGCGGTGACGACCTAAAAGGTCTCGGATGCGGTGCCTGCTACAACGACGTTCCTCTTGACTCCGACACTGAGAGCGATGACGAAGAAGAAACCCTCATCGCGCTGCCTGCGGGGCTACCTGCGGATGCACGCGCCGATGTGTTCCCCATAATCCCGGCATTATGTTACGGACGACACAACAAGGTCGATATGTTGGAACTGTGTGGAGGAAGCGGGGGAATATCTCAGTTAGCATTCAGCCGAGGTTTGTCCTCCGGAGGAAACTTAGACAAACGTTCATATGTTGACCTTGGAAACAAGGGGTCCAGGATGCAGTGATGCATGATTTAGACGTGTGGTTCGTTAGTGTTGTCGTAGTACAACCTAACTGCAGAACGACTGGACTACCTCCTCATTTCAATTCCCAAATCAATTATGACACGCGGAATGAACACCATAAAGAAGATCTTCCACATGTCAAGCTGTGTGGGAAGTTGCCATACGTCAAAACGACCTTCGACGGTGCCACTTACGAGAACAACCAGTGGGTACTTGGGTTGATCAAATACCGCCATGGACAACATTGGCCACGGGCAAGGGCATTTGCAAAGTACATATGGGTCAATGCGCTACTGGCCCACGTGACTCCCATGGGGTATTGTTGCGGAGACCGACTGAGATAATGGCTAACCGTTGTCTCTGACTCACCAACATGCCTCGTCATGCAATGAAGAACTGTCTACGGCCGCGCAATACACCTCAAAGATGCAGCCCTTGTTCGTCGATGCTGTTCAGATCACACACGGCCTATTCCAAGTGAGCCGTAATCTGTTGCATGGTCACCCTTATTCTTGTTGCCAACGCGCTGGGATTTGATTTGGACGACCCAACTATCCCTCGACTACCCGACGGGTCGATCGCGAGACCACCTTCGGGAGGACCAGGATGTCCTGCATGCGCAGATAATGTGAATATGCGTCCCCCCTCGCATGACAGAGACCCTATACGTTGCAGGTGGTGCGGTAAGGAAGATCACCAATGGGAGTGTTCGGGTTGCAAGAAGAGCTACGGCCAGAATGAGCCTGGTCACTGACACATCCGGCAAATTCAAGCAAGTCTGCCAAACCTTGGAAATTGCCCGTCAACCACGGACAGGTACCACAGGCTCCTGCCGAGCCGGCAGCACCACCACCCGAGGCACAAGCCGCGCCACCACTTGCGCGGCTACGAGAACCGAGACCCAGTTCCAGGGCTGGTCCCGCAGCTGGCGCCAGCAGCCACGACATTACAGTAGGCAGACATGCTGCTGAACCTGCTGCGGGGCAACCTGCTTCGAGTGGAGCTGGTAGTCTGGACGACCGCCGGCGACAGCCACAGATCAGAGCCAGGCGTGGCCGACAGCAGGGGGGAGATCCACCTCCACCACCACCTGCGGGTAACCCTGCTGCGCGCCCACGACTCCCAGACTGGTCCAGGTTCGATGTTCAAATCAGCTTACAGAACTTACGAAGCCTTGGCCCAAGCGTGGTAACACGCGACTTGAGGAAATTACACTTGCGTTGGCCCCATGTTAAAGAGCTTAAACAGAGACTCATATTAACTAAAGCCGGTCTGGACAGCGTCGGGCTCAACCTGACAAAAGGCGTCTGTGAGACATGTCGGGGGCGCAGGGCTTGGGACGAGCCGGGGCATGCCGTCATGCCATCTACTGCACTACCCAGCAAGTTGAATGAAGAGGTCGAATGCGACCTTATGTTCTACAAACAGGAATACATTCATTTCACATCATTGATCGTTGTGTCGGATATGCGACTGTAATGTAAATTCCAGATAAAGCAATGACCTGTATTCTAGATGCGTAGCATCAGTGCTGGATGCAGTTCGGACCTGCCAGGGTACTCTACTCTGACGGGAGGCGCCCTTAACAACGACACTGCAAAGGCAGTCCTTCAGGCAAAAGGCACTGAGCTGAGGACGCGCGCGCGTGGACAACGCGCTGCGACAATTGAAGTCAGAAGCGGCATATCTATCTCATGTCACTGAAACTGAACTCAACATACCTCTCGTGTTCGCATGACTACTGCGCGAAGCCCTGTTTGCCGCCAGCGCATTCACCTTCTACAACGAGGTGTCTCCATGTAAAGCTTTGTTTGGACGGAAACCGGCAATGCTTCCTGACCTGCCTTTTCTGGATCATGAACAGCCAACAGAAACGTCTGACCGTTCTCGAGAGCAGGTGATGCGCAGGGCACGCATTGAAGCTATCACGCGGGCTACTGCAGTAGCCAAGACCAATCTCGCATTACGTACTAAGACAAGCATCACCGGTCAGCATTACTAGGATGAAGGAGATTTGGTTGTTTACCATCGCCCCACAACTACGAACGGCGACTGGGGAGGCTGGAATGGCCCGTTCCCAGTTGTACAAAATAATCCCGACAGGGGTCAAGTCATCATTCGAGTGGAAAATCGCGATGTACAAGTCCAATATGGCGACGCACGACATTCACTTTACATCGCAGCTTTGATGGAGATTGGCTTTGACAACGCTACGTTGCGGACAGTGTCGACATTTGTTGCCAGTTTACCTGCGGGGAGACCTGCTATGATATTTGGCTATGTCCCGACCAAAAACGGAACGCTTCACATGACCAGCGCAAGCCGATTATCTCCCAAAGTACACTTTGGCGCTACAATACCTTATCAGAGACTTCTTCCGCATCGAAACTATAGTCTCTGTTCGTTTAGCTAAGGGTATTCATATGCTACCTCTGGTGGCTTACGCTGACAGTTGCACATTGGTCCACTATGGCGATGATGTAAATCCAGGTTTCCATTACTATGAGGCATAAGGCGTTACCCTGAATATTCATGATATAACTGGATCAGCACATTCGAGAATGATTTAGCGTCTAAAATCGACGAAACCTCAAGCAGGCTTCGACCTATATATGACAAGGTTTTGAGGAACTGGCGGACATACCGACACAAGACGAAAACGCCTGAGAAGCCCCAGAAGCCAAACCGCCATCGGAGGATGGACGACTTCCCACGATATATGAGGAAGCAGAAACATATTTTGAGGCACATCTTATGGAAGTGTGGTACACAGAGCTACATGAAGAAAGGGAACTATTGGAGGCAACTCCATCATATGACCTTTACACTGTACCCGCACATATGATCACCGATAACAGTGCGCTGGTCACTGTAGCTGAAGAACAGCGGGGGCGCCTGCCTAAGCGGGGTTACCCACGCGACTCCGACATCGAGGAGTCGTATCATGTTCCATTATGCTCTGCGGTCGAAGACCACAGTTACGGATTGGACTCGGACGAAAATGGTCCAGATGTAGAATTCTGCTTCCTTGCAGAAGTGTCAAAGGTAGTCATATCCGAACAACACAGGGTATTAGATGCCGACCGTGCAATCACCATGCGAGTGTATGTCACCGCCGCTGCAAAACGAGCTGCGGTTGTCAAGGGAGACGACCTCCTTGCGAAGGTCGACGTCCATGTGGATCCCGAGAAAGTATCAAAGGCCCTATATACTGAACTCAAGACATGGTTCGACAACAAGTGTGTTCAATATACAATATATATGTACATATGTATGTATGTATGTATGTATGTATAAATGTATGTATAAATGTATGTATGTATGTATGTATATATAATGCGTTAAACATAATGACTTCGAGATACGCATATAAGTGGAATTTCGTGAAGAACGAAAATGGCGAGATGGAACGTGCCAACAGATTGCGCCTGGCGCTTCGGGGCGTCATGGGCCTCGAAGCTTTTGACGCGGAACCACTCTCAGGAACAGCGCGGCGGTCGAACCGCAGATAACTCGCGAGCACGGCAGCGTGCAAGAGGCAATGGGTCATTGCTTCCCTTTGACATCAACGTGGCTTTCCTGGAAGGATTAATCTACCAGGAACTTGCTGAGGCAACTGGTGAGAATGAACGCGTGGCGTGCTTTACCTTGCCGCCTGGATCGGCAACGGTGCTTCGATCCCATCCAGGATTCGAGCACTACGACGAGTCGAAGCACTGCCTGCAGCGCCTCAAGCCAGGCACCGGCGCCAAGGATGCACCCTGAGCTTTCTCACTGAAGTTCAGAAGTACCACGAGATGCTTTGGTCTCAGACCCACGTCCTACGACGAGGAGTTCGAGACGAGCAGTAACCTGCTCACAGCCAAGCATGTTGATGATATTCATATGGCCGGCACCGAGGACACCGTTGACAAGTGCGCGAAGTGCGTCGAGGACAGTTTTGGCAAGTGCAGACTCAACACACGTACATGTACAACTTGCGCTGGGAGGTGCACAAAGGATGGGGGCGGCGTTCTCACATTGGACGAATCTGAATACATCAAACAGCTCCGTCCTATACAACATTCTGAACTCACCGGCGCAGACGCTGGCGCCGAAGCATCCAGGATGGTTGCGGACATGTTCGCCAGCCTCAAAGGCGCGTTGGCTTACGCATTAATCGCCCAAGCGTGGATGATGGTATATGTGGTCTCTCTACAATGCGTTCAAGAACCGACCAATGTACAAGTGCGACGATTGAACGGGACTACCAGGAAGCTGCAGGCCTGCCCTAAGAAGATCACCTCTCAGTCGATGACTCCAACGGGCGAAGTTGACCTGCACAGCGACTAAGGCTATCGACGCCTGAGTGGAGATGCCGACGACGAGGTCAAAGGCTACGGTATTCGCGGGGCAAACCTGCTACGGCGTGGAACCACGCCATCCGGTAAGCTTGTCGTCCACTTGATCGATGACACTGCAAGTCTCGCCGCTTGCAGGTCCGCTCAAGCTATCCAGCAGAGACACTTGCAGCAGCCCACAACTTGGAGGACTGCTATCCCACGATCGTGACTCTGCGCGAGCTCCATGCAGGTCAGCTGACCCCATTCAGTTGAAAGACATACATGAGGTGGGTGGCCTGAGCATTAAGGTCACTTTGACCATAGATGCTGAATATGTTTTCAAGTCCTTGGCAAGCAAAACCTGAACATGCCGACTGAGTGTATTCTTTTAGGACACATCAGTTGGATACGACAGATTATGGAGCGAGGAACCGTGTATAGCATTCAGTGGTGTGACGCTCGCGACATGACCGCGGACGGCCACACAAGGGGGAGCATTGATAGAGATATGCTCCTACAGGCCATGGGAGGTACGCAATCCTTCAAGCATGATTTAAAGCGTCATGCTCCTTATCGGGCTGGCCAGACAACTTGGTCTGTAGCCGCCTGACGAGTAATCGCATGCACAGCAATGTTCTTGCAAGGCAACTTGCTTGCGGGTCAACCTTCTGTACGGCCCCGCCTTCTGCTGCATGTTTGTACAGAGTATCTGCTGTATAGTGGCGGCGGACTCACGTTTCGTCTCCCGACCCCCCCGACTCTAAAGTGAGCTGGGACAGCGGCGAGAGATAGCGAGCGTTTGTCCGCGGCCGTTTGTGCTCAAGCGGCTGGCCGCCAACATTTGATTGTGCCTCATTGCGAGGCATGCTACTCGCCATCGAAACCGAAAACATCCTTCACTTGAGATGGCCCGTCGCTCCCGCGACGACCTCCTTCGACTGGGACTATCGTTACTACGATACAACAGAGCTGGAACTGCGGTTCGCCTAAGGCGTAGTTTCTGGACGGGCTGACCAGCCCCCTTCAAACTGGGCCCTCTTGGGGCCATGTTGGCACGTCTTGGGGTCGTCTTGGCCCGTCATGAGGCCATCTCGAGGTGCCTGGGCGCCCTCATGGACCCCCAAGAGGCCCCAGGGGGCCAAATCATCTATTTTCAATAGGTTTTTGTCGATTTTGAAGCCCAGAAGTGGTCCGTCACGTGAAGGTTGACGGATGTGGCGCGACTCCGGGTGGGGTGAGGGGGGAGACGTGGTAGTGTAACACAGTACAAGATGTGGAAATTGTGCAAGCATTGGACACATTGGATCCGTTGCGTTAAGGCGTTCGCCGGAAAACGCTGCCGCTCAGCACGTCCCCTCCAGACGCTGATTCTTCGGACTTGCGCCGCATCCGCCGACCCTTTCTTTCAGAAGCGCGCAGTGGTCTTGGCGCCTGTTTGGGTGGTTTTGGGGCCGTCCGATCTATGTTTTGATTAGCGTTGAAAAAAACATTCTTTGCAGTATGAAGGAAGAACATCGTCCCGAAAGCGTCCCACACTCGTTTTGAAATTGTCTTCGAATCGGCCCAACATGTATTCCAAGTCGTCCAAAATCGCCTGTGGGGCTGTCTTGCTGACTCCTTTGGTCGTTGTGGAGCTTCGTGGGCAGTCCCGAGGTTTTTTTTGGGGCCGCCTTGAGGAATGTCTTGGGACGTCTTGGAGGATGTTCGGAATCTGTTGTTTTGGTGAGCCACCAGAATCGAAAATTAAGGTTTGGTGGCTTATTAGGGCCCTTTGGGCGTCTTAGGCCCTTCGAGGGCCGTCTTGGCGCGCTCTGGGGGGCCTGAAAGGCCGCACCCAGGAGGAAAACCCTCTTTGACTTGAGTTTCCCGAGACCTTGCCAAGGTGCTTTTCGCCCAGGGACCCCGAGGGGCCGTTCCGAACTAGGAATATTGTTAACCAGTTACCAGAGATCTGTTCACCCCTCTGGCTAGTTGGGCTGTCGAACTTCTGTCTGGAGGGTGGCGGAGCATGCGCTCGGGAACTCGGATATGTGTCTAAGCCGAGCGATTTGTGTCATCGATCCAGGTGCGATGGAAAGTGTTCGTGGCGTAACGCGCGTGGGCGCACGCCTGCATGCACGCACAATTTCATGTCTTTCATTATCGTGAGTTTCTTGCTGGCATTGGGGGCTCGCCACCAGGTTCAAAATCACCAGGCAGCCTGGCAGTGAGCAGCAGGCCGAAGCGGTTAGCACTCGCAAATGCGTTCCAAGGGCGAGGCTTGGAGGCGCTGGAGCTGGACAGGGTCTCAGGCCTGCTGGGTGGACGTTCGCGGGAGCGAGGTCTCTGGCTTGCTGGGTGGACGTTCGCGTGACCGAGGTCTCCAGCCTATTGGGTAAACGTTCGCGTGACTGAGGTCTCCAACCTGCCAAATGCACGCTCGTGGGTCCCAGGGCCCGAAACTTAGTCCCTGACTTGCGACTGGAATCGACGCGCGCACGTCCACTCAGCACGCCAGAGACATGGCAGGTTGGAGGCCTAGGTCACGCGAGCGTCCACCCAGCAGGCTAGACGCCTCGGTGACGCGAACGTCCACCCAGCAGGCCGGAGACCTCGGCCACGCGAGCGCGAAGCCTGCTAGATGGACGTTCGCATGGCCAAGGTTTCCTCGGGCGTGGCAGTGGCCCCAAGGAGGCGCAAACCACTTTTCATGTTATTGAATCGTTTCGCTCATTCCGCCGGCCCATGTTGAGACACTGGTGCTATATGTTGGCATGCTCGTGGCGAGCGAGGAGGAGGAGGAGGAGGAAGAGGTGGCGGAGGATGAGGAGGAGGAGGAGGAGGCGGAGGAGGAGGAGGCGGACGGAGGATAAGGAAGAAGAGGAGGAAGATGGGGAGGATGGGGATGAGGAGTCGGAGGTCCCTCGATGGCTTCTTCAGGCATTTTGGGGCCAACCTTGGTCGTGGACAAGACGCCTCTTTGGGAGGCGTCTTGGGGTCTCTTGGGAGGCATCTCGGGGACATCTTCGCGGTGTTCCTGGGGCCTCACGGAGGTCTCTTGGAGGCCTCTTAGAAGCCTCTTGGGGATCTTTTAGGGCCTCTCGGGGGCCTCTTGGGGGCTTCTTGAGGCCTCCAGGGGACTTCTCGGGGCCTAGAGCTCGAAATGTCCGTTCGGGTCCCCCGTCTGGGCCCGCTCTTGGAGCCGTCTTGAGGGCCTCTTGGGCCATCTTGGAGGCCTGTGGGGCTTTCTTGGGGCCCTCTGGGGCCGTTCGGGGGCGCTCTTGGAGGCCTCTTGGGCCGTGTTGGGGTGATTTTTGGTGCCTCCTGGGCCGTCTTGCAGCGCCAGTAAGCCGAAAAGGCGAGAATGCCAAACTCCTTCAAACATTAACTGACAATTATTAGTTTTTGCCTTTAGAGGCCGTTTGGGGAGGCCTCTTGGAGGCTTCTGGGGGCGTCTTGAAGGCGTTCTGTGCCGTCTGGAGGCCATCTTGGGCGTCTTGGACTGGTCATTCGGTCACTCAGAGCTCTCTTGGACCGTCTTGGGGGCCTTTTTGGTCCCTCTTGGAGCGCTATTGGGGGGCCTGAAAGGCCGCACCCCGGAGGAACACCATCTCTGAGGGGCTGCGCCCGGGCTGCGCCCGGGGTACGTTTCATCCGGGGACCCCCAGGGGCCGCTCCGCGCGCGTTAACTATAAGAATCGAGCTCTGGCGTAACATCATACAAGAGGCATCCCCATACGACTCGAGCATACCGCACACGAATACTTGCTTGAATGTGGTAGGCATTTCACGGGGCGGTTGACTACAACTTCGTAGATGCATAAGTTGATCCCGCACAAGTGTTTCGTACTTAGCCGGTGCGAGGATATAGGAGTGGTGTTTGTGCAGTATCACCACAGCTGTATCATGGATACCATCAACCCCGGTGCCGCCAGGAGTGTCATCAATGTATACGCAAGTATTGGTTGACGTGGAGGCGCTGCCATAGCCAGGGTCGATTCTGGTGTCGGAGTGTTGTCTACGATGTAGGCGTCCACGCAGATGCCGTAAATGTTGGTGGTGATACCGCCGTCGGCGACGATGGACGTGTCATCAGCATCAGCATTTGAATTGGACTTTTACCTGGGGATTTTTTTGCCGGAGCCAACAACGCCACAAGGTCCTGAGCAGGGGCCTGCATGGGGGCCTCGGTCTGGGCTCGCGTCGGGGGCCTTGCAAATGCTTGCGTAGGGAACTCTATGGGGCCTTTTGTCGGGGCTTATCTTCTGAGCGTCGGTATGCGCAGTGCGTTGGGATCTTGAATGCAGGCCTCAATGGGGCAGTCCATTAGCAGAACTGCTTTGGGCCTTCCTGCAAGACTCTGTATTTGGATCGGCCCCGGAAGTTAGGCAGGCAAGATCAGAAATCGCAGTTGGACCCAGAGTTGGAAGAACGGGAAATCCATAAGGGGTGGGATCTGGGGTCGGAGCTGGAGTCGGAGCAGGAGAAGCTGGTGTCGGAACCAGAGTCGGAGTGGGAAACACCGCAGTCGGATTCGTGATAGTGATAGTTTTTTTGTTGGCCGATCGGCACGGGCCCTCGCACCCTCCCCCTCCCCCCCCCCCATGGAGTAGATCTTGGCTGTTTTAGGCGCCTGTTTCAAGCAGGTGGGGTCTCCCCCATAGGACGCACGGTTCCAAACAGTCGCACTAAGAAGAGGTCCAGAGCCAGACCCCCCCCCCTCCCCCCCCCCCTTCCGCCCAGTGTCGAAACGCCGAATTACAAAGTTCACATGGGATTTGGAGACGAAGCCGATCGGAATGGGACAACTTGGATCAGAAGTCGGACCAGGGGTCGGGATGGGAGACACCGGAGTCGGATTGTCGATGAAATGCGGGGTCAGAGCCAGAGTCGGAGTGAGGTGCGTGACGCTATCAGAACGCGCGGGCAGACAGGAGCTAGGGCCTACTAGGGTCGGAACGCGAAATCTGTCGATTAGGGATTGGAGAAGTACTGGGGTCGGAAGCAGGAGTCGGAGATACTGCTGAGGACGCGGGCGAAGAACCGTATATTGCCGCCGTTGTCGATGTATGACCCGGCGTTCGGCGTACTTGGTCGGTATTTCGATGTTCACCTTAGGTGGATAAACTTCAAAGGGGAAAGGGGGAAGGGAGGAACAAACGGGCCGCAAGTGTTATATTGTGACCCTGCCTGTCCCACCATCCCCGCTTTGTGTAGAAAGGGCAATGCCGACACACACACACACAACCAAACGGGCTAGTATGAATGTCTATGGTACGTAACATAATACTGCATGCCGTCGCATTCATTCCAACCCAAGGCCTTCTTCCGCGTAGGCCAGAGGGGGAGTCCCAACTCGCAGTGTTAGACCTGGGGGCTGGCGCAATCGTATGTTCCACCTGCACCCTACCCGGTGGTACAACAAGTCCGCCTTGGAGAGCTGGGAGTGCATGCGCATCGTACGTAATCCTGCTTGGCCGTGTTCCTGGATATACCCGACTGCGTCTGGCTGCGCGCTGGTATCCGCAAGCGGTGCTGCGCGCATGGGGCGCGGTGTGGTCCAAGATCCGCCGCGCAGCATGATGTTCGTAGTCGCAGGCGCCCCCACAGTGATTCCAACTACCAGCCAACCGCATGCCATCACAGCGGGCCCAAGCCCTGGCACCGCGCTGTATTTGGGGGGCCCTGGCCAGTGCACATCGCTGTCGCGTGGGCCCCCGCGAGGCGGCACGCCCGTGGCAGTCCCGAGGGGAACGTGGTGGTTTGCCCTGTCGCGCTGGATGCCCAGGTTCCTGCCTCCTCCTCCTCCTCCTCCTCCTCCCTCCTCCTCCTCCTCCTCCTCCTCCTCCTCCTCCTCCTCCTCGTCCTCCTCCTCCTCTTCCTCCTCGTCCTCCTCCTCCCTCCTCCTCCTCCTCCTCCTCCTCCTCCTCCTCCTCCTCATCATCATCATCATCATCATCATCATCATCATCATCATCATCATCATCATCATCCCACGCAGCAGCACCCAATCACACCGTCCGGTCGTCGTCGCACGCAGGGGAGGACGTCTGCAGTGCGGTGTAACGTGTGAAATGAAGGAAGAAGAATCAGAGGGATGTGTCGGCAGGAATGGTAAATAGAGCAAGGGGCGTTTGGCTTGGAGCCGTTTCCGTGCGGCCGCCATGGACACGGGGACCACCGGAGAGTCCAGGGGCCGCTCCGGGCGCGCCGCGCGCCGTTGCCACGGGGCCATCACAGACGGGGCCGCCGTGGAGACGGGACCCACCCGGGGGGTCACTGGTTACCAGCCTCGAACGTGTCCCTATCCCTAAGATTGATACGCCAAAAGGCGATGACAATCTTAGGGATCCGCCCTCAAAAAATAGGGGAACCCCTAAGATTGGCATCGTGATGAGGAGGTGCCCAGCATGGGGATGGGGATCTGTTCCAGGCTGGTAAGCTGGTGCCGCCCCGGGGGCGCCATGCGCGGTTTCCACGGGGTCGCCATGAGGACGGGGGCCATATTGGGGAGTCCAGCGGGCCGCCGCGGGGGGCGCCGTCCGCTGTCTCCACGGGGGGCGGCCGTGGAAGCGGGGATCCCGGGGGGGGGTCCGGGTCCCGCCCCGGGGGCGCCTTGCACCATTCTATCGGTTACCAGCCTGGAACAGATCCCCATCCTTATGCTGGGCACCTCATCACGATGCCAATCTTAGGGATTCCCCCTTCTTTTGAGGGCGCGTCCCTAAGATTGTCATCGCCTTTGGGTGTGTCCATCTTAGGGATAGGGATACGTTCGAGGCTGGTAAACAGGGCCGCTATGGAAACGGAGGTCTCAAAGGGGGGGTGCGGGCAGTTGGTCCGGTGGGGGGGTTAGGGGGGGATAGAATTTCACACGCCTGATGACCCCACAAGGGGGTCGGCGGGTCTCGAATGCAAAGAGGCCCCTGTCGTCGCAAACTTTGTGTCGGTTGGAATATACCTCGGTTGCAACAGTTGCATATCGAGCAGGAGACTCGGATTGCAATGCGAACGGATGTTTTGGCGCTGTTCCGGACTCTTGTGTGTAATCGTACCGTTCAGTCGAAGGCTTTCGGAGTCAACGGCGCGCACTCACCCGTCGCAAGTTGTCGCAAATGATGATTCGTAGTGATTTCTTCCCTCCGGGATCTGGATCGGATTCTACGGTTACACATCGAGCACGAGACTCGAAGTTCACTGTGCATAGTCGGATTGTTGGTGTTGCAGTTCGTTGTGACGATTGTTCGGCTTTGTCACCGGCGCGTGCCTGCCCCTCGCCAGTGATCCTTTTTTCCTGCATCCGGCCGGGATCTACCTTGAATCCAACGGTTGCACATCCCGCATGTGACTCGGAGTGCAAGGCCCATCGTGTGGTGTTGAGCCCCTGTTTTGGAGAGCCAGCCAGGGCCATAGTCACAGCTGCGGTACTCCCTACTGCATCTGGTCGGGTCCTTCGCCAGGATATGTTCTGCGAGCGCTCAGCAAGCCTGGCGAGCCTCCTCGGCAGGCCGCAAGGTTGGGGAAAGAGGAAGGAGGGGGAGGAGGAGAGGAGGGATGATGCTCGGCCTAGCAGCTCCAAGACGTTCTCCACGTTGAAGGAGAGCACGCCTCGGAATGCAGAGGAGTGGGAAGCATTGATATCTACAGCTGCCGAGGAGTCTAGGGTCTAGACACTCGCTGCATCTCTTTTCTTGCGCTTCATGACCAGCATGCGATGTTGCATCGCTACGCCTGCAAAGCTCGGCTCGACAGTGCCGGTGCGGAAAGTTGGGCCAGAAAGTGCCGCTGCGATTTCGCATTGCTATGCTTGGAAAGCTCGGCCAGACAGTGCCAGCGCCTGAAAG
The DNA here is from genome assembly GCA_963575745.1 of Prorocentrum cordatum. Taxonomy (NCBI): domain Eukaryota; class Dinophyceae; order Prorocentrales; family Prorocentraceae; genus Prorocentrum; species Prorocentrum cordatum. The sequence goes on along the minus strand of CAUYUJ010019532.1, from coordinate 49,511 downwards.
CTCGGCCAGAGGCCAGAGTGCCGATGCCTCGGCAAAACAAAAGTCATCATCATCATCGTCATCATCATCAGCATCATCATCACCATCACCATCACCATAATCATTCACTATTCGTTGTTCATGATTCATGGTTCATCCTCCATAGTCATCACCATCATCATTCACTACCGTTCATCACCATTCACCATCATCCATCACCATCGCCATCACCATCATCATCGTCTACAACATCATCATCATCATCATCATCATCATCATCATCATCATCATCATCATCATCATCATCATCAGCAGCAGCAGCAGCAGCAGCAGCAGCAGCATCAGCATCAGCATCAGCATCAGCATCAGCAACAGCAACAGCATCAGCATCAGCATCGAGAGAGAGAGAGAGCGTGATCCACCGCCGCTTACTGTGGAAAATTCCCCCCTCTTCCTCCGGAACCCGGGGGGTCCCCCCCACCCCCCTCCGAAATGTCCCCCCCCCTCCTGCTGGACCCCGCCCCTGTCCCCCAGCCAAACTCCCCACTCCCTACTAACCCCCCCCTCCGGAAAGCCGGGGGTGCCACTACTGGTTCCAGCCCCTGCCCCCCCCCCCCATCCAGAAACCCGGGGGGAGGTCACTACCAGTTCGACCCCCCCCCCTCTCCAGAAAACCGGGGGGGGGGATCACTACCGGTCCGAACCCCTGCAGAAAACCGAGGGGGGTCACTACCAGTTCACATCCCCCCCCTCCCTTCCCACTCACCCCGGCAAATGACACCCGGGTCCCCACCACCGCCCGCACCACATCCCCCACTGCTGTCCCCAGCACCACTGTCCCCATTGTTCCCACCACCGTCCCCACTATCCCCACCAGTGCTCCAACTGTCGCACTGTCCCCACTGTCCCCACCACTGTTCCCACCGCGGTCCCACTCTCCCCACTTTCCCCACGGTCCCAACCACTGTCCCACTGTCCCACTGTCCCACTGTCCCACTGTCCCACTGTCCCCGCCGCTGTCCCACTGAGCTGTCCCACTGTTCCCACCACTGTCGCCACTGTCTCCACCACTGTCCTCGACACCGCCCTCACCACTGTCCCCACCACCACTGTCCCCACTGTCCCACTGTCCCCACATTCCCACTGTCCCAACACCCTGTCCCCACCACAACCGCCCCCACCACTGTCCCAGAGTTCCCACCACTGTCCCACTGTTCCCACCATTGTCCCCGATGTCCCCACCAGTGTCCCCACCAGTGTCTCACTGTCCCCACTCTCCCCACCATTGTCCCACCACGGTCCCACTCTCCCACCGTCCTCGCCACCGCCCTCACCACTGTCCCCACCACCACTGTCCCCACCACTGTCGCAATGTCCCCACCGCATTCCCACTGTCCTAACACCACTGTCCCCACCACCACCGTCCCCACCACTGTCCCACAGTCCCCACCAGTGTCCCACTGTCCTCACTGTTCCCACCATTGTCCCCGATGTCCCCACCAGTGCCCCCACCAGTGTCTCATTGTCCCCACTCTCCCCACCATTGTCCCACCACGGTCCCACTCTCCCCACTTCCCTCACGGTCCCCACAACTGTCCCACTGTTCCCACCACTGTTCCACTGTCCCCACTATCCCAGCCGCTGTCCCACTGTGCTGTCCCACTGTCCTCATTGTCCCCACCACTATCCCACTGGCCCCGCTCTCCCCACCACTCTCTCCACTGTACTACTGTCCCGCCACCGTCCTCACCACCGCCTTCACCACCGTCCCCACCACTACCGTCCCCACCACTGTCCCACCGCCCCCACCACTGTCCCGCTGTCCCCTCACCACTGTCCCCACCACCACCGTCCCCACCACTGTCCGCACCACTGTCCCACTGTCCCCGCACCACTGTCCCCACCACCACCGTCCCCACCACTGTCCCAGTATCCCCACCACTGTCCAACTGTCCCGAGGAGCGGGAATCGTTTGCTGGCGCCGAGGGGCGTGGGGGGGGTTCGGACTGGTAGTGACCCCACCCAGTTTTCGAGGGGGGTGGGGTCGAATCGGTAGTGACCCCCCCGGTTTTCGAGGGGAGGGGGGAGGGGTTCGAACTGGTAGTGACCCCCCCCCTTTTCATGATTGATTGGGACTGGCGGGGGGAGGGGTTGGAACTGGTAGTGACCCCTTCCGGTTTTCGAGGACAACAGGACGACCTGCGAAGAGATGGGCTGACTACGCATCATGTGTCCTGCCTGCCACAGTTCTCTGTCATACTTTCTGTGCCGCGTGCGAGAATGTCAAGAGCAATTGGATAGATCATAATATGTCGTCAACAGGCGCGTGTGAGGATTGTCAGCGAGGGGTGGCAGCAGCAGCGGAGCGGCTCGTGTGCTGCCGCGCGCACAGCAGCCCTCGTGGGGCGCGCTCCGGCGCATGCTGCGACCCTGACCCCCGACCCTGCTGCTTTGGTCTTAGCACGTAATTATGCTGCTTTGGGCCCCAAGACGGCCCAGGCTCCCCAAGACAGCCCAAGAGGGCCCCAGGATGAACCAAGAGGGCCCCAAGACGGCCCGAAGCAGCCCCACAAGGACACCCACGAACGCCCAGAGAGGCCATGTTCATTGATTCGCGCAAGGTTGGTTGTTAGTATTTTGCATGACGTGCCAAAGTCTTAACACCAAGAGGGCTCCAACACATTGAGCATGCGATCCCGTGCACTCACAGAGCACAGAGTACGAGCATTGTCCGTCCCCGTGTCAAGCAGGTGTAATCGCCAAATGTTCGGTCATGTTCGGCCCTGGCCGGCCCAAGACAACCCCAAGAGCGCCCAAGCTACCTCCACGACGGCTTCAGGGAGGCCCAAGTGGGCCCCAAGACGGCCCAGGCTTTCAAAGAGGGCCGGCCCAACCTGGCCTCAAGACGGCCAAAGAGGCCCCCAAGGGGCTCCACGAGGCCTCCGAAAGGACGACCAAGAGGCAAACATCGCCACATCCCCTTTTTAAGAAAACGTGTATGTTTAGCATATGTTCTTCCTCGGTCTTCACAGCGTCCACGACGGCCCAAAAGGCCCGCAGGACTACCCCAAGACGGCTCAAGAGGCCCCGAAGTCGGCCTTAAGACGGCCCAGGAGGGCCACAGGAGATCCCCAAGAGGGCCCCAGAGGGGCCCAAGAGGGCCCCAAGGCAGCCCAAGCCCCCCTAAGACAGTCCAAGAGGGCCCCAGGACGAACAAAGAGGACCCCAAGATGACCTAAAGCAGCCCCCAAAGGATCCTCAAAAAGGCCAAGAGAGGCCATACGCATTGATTGTCGCAAGGTTGGTTGTCAGTTGTTGTATGACGTACCAAAGTCTTAACACCAAGAGGGCTCCAAGACATTGGGACAGCGACCTCGCGCCTTTGCAGAGTATAGCGCTTTCAGTCCCCGTGCCAAGCGGGTGACGGAAAGCGCGCGTAGCGTCGCGATCCGCCATTTGGGAGAAGCAACCAGGGGGAGTGCGAGGGGGTTTGCATCGCCACCTCCAGATCTAATCGCCAAATTTCCGCCATGTTCGGCCTCAGACGGCCCAAGTCAGCCCCAAGGGCGCCCAAGATACCCTGGGAGGCCCAAGAGGGCCCCCAGACGGTCCCAGAACGCTCAGAGAGGGCCCAAGATGGCCTCACGACGGCCAAAGAGGCCCCCAAGACGCTCCACACTGCCTCTGAAAGGACGCCCAAGAGGCAAGCATCGTCACATCCCCTTTTTAGGAAAACGTGCATGTTCAACATATCCGCTTCTTCGCTCTCAGCAGCGTCCACGACGGCCCGAGAGGCCCCCAGGATTGCCCCAAGACGGCACAGGAGGCCCCGCGGCACGCAATGTATTGGGGGAGGCGTGCACTCGTAGCATATCTGCCGCTCCGGTCTTCACAGCGTCCACTACTTCCCGAGATCGCAGGCCTCGAGATTGACACCAACACCAATATCGGCGGCGTGCCTCCACCGAGGGATGAGGATTCCGGTCTCGGTGATGGTGATGATAGTTTGGCTTCCAAGGCGGCCGAAATATTACCACCAGCACCGACATCTAGGATCACCTTCCCCCTGTGGAGGCAACCCCCTGTGCTGGTGTTGGTGCCAATTTCCAGGCCTCCAACGAGAGGCCCCCAGGATCGTTCCAAGACGGCACAGGAGCCGTCGTCGTCCTCCTCCTCCTCCTCCTCCTCCTCCTCTTCCTCCTCCTCCGCCTCCTCATCCACCCGCCTCCTCCTCCTCATCTGCAACCCGTTTTGTCCTCGCTCGTTCTCGCTGCGCTTCCCCCCCGCCCCCTTCGCAACTCCGGGACGGGGGCGGCCTGGAGCGGGGGCTGTTCTTCGGGAGGGTCTCTGGGACGCTCGCCGCTCTCGCCGCGGAGAGCCCTCGGCCAGCGGGCGAGCTGCGCCGTGGGGTGCCGCTTCCCACGTGTGCTCCTGTCCTCTGGCTCCGCCCTGCGCCTCCGCCTCCTCTTCCGCCGCCTCCTCGGAGCCTTCCACTCGTCCCCTCTCCTCCGAATCCTCCTTCCCGCCCTCCTGCTGCTGCCCTTCCGCCTCCGCCTCCTCTTCCCCGCCCTCCCCCTCCTCCTCCTCCTCCTCCTCCTCCTCCTCCTCCTCCTTCTCCTCCTCCTCCTCCTCCTCCTCCTCCTTCTCCTCCTCCTCCTCCTCCTCCTCCTCCTCCTCCTCCTCCTCCTCCTCCTCCTCCCTCCCCCTCCTCCCCCTCCTCATCCTGGGGGTCGCGGGCCAGGCCAGATGTTCTGGGTCGGCCTCGCTGGCAGAGAGTCCAGCAACGGCACTGCTTGGCTGGAGGAGCGCCCCCTCTCGGGAGGGAGGAGGCAGGCTCGATTGCGAAGAGCTCGAGTCCTCCATTTCCTCCCTCCCTCCCTCTCTGATTCCGTCTTCCGTCTTCCTTCTCCCTCTCTCCCTCCCTCCCTCTCTCCCTCCCCCTCTCTCTCTAGTTAATTTGCTTTTCTCTCTCTCTCTCTCTCCCGCTCTGTTTTCCGTAGTCATATACATATATACGCGTATATACACCACTATGTATCTCTATCTCTTTTTCGTTAGTGTTTGTTGATGTTTTCTCTTTTTTTGTTTCTCTCTCTCTCTCTCTCTCTTTCTTCTCTCTCTCTCTCTCGCCCTCCCATCCTTCTCCCGTCCAATCCAAAAGGCAAAAGTGTGCCCCAAGACTCACTCCTCCACCCTTCCCCCCAAAGAACACATTTAGATCTATGGGGTAGAGGTGCACAGGCTCGGGTGGATAAGCAGAGGTGGCTCGAGTGGATTAGAGATAGAGAGAGTTGGCTCGCGCGGAACCAAAAGCCGATGCCCATTTTTGGAGGGTAGGGGAGGCGAGCACGAGATGAAAACCGAAGGCTCTCATTGTTGCGCCAGCTTACCATCCTTCCTCCCCGGCGCAGCCTCAATGTATCACAGATATCCAGTACGCCCTGGCCTCCTCTTTTGAGGTTTCATGTTTCATCGTTTATTCATTTCCCGAAGCCGAACATCAGGATGCGCGGTTGCGCGATGATGAAAACCGCAGGCTGTTATTGTTGCGTGAGCTCACCATCCTTCCTCCCCTGCGCAGCCTCAATGTATCAAAAATATCCAGTAATGAAGTTTCATGTTTCATCGTTTCATCCCTTACCCGAAACAGAGCATCAGGATGCGCGGTTGTCAGGTTACCATCCTTCATCCCCCGCGCAGCCTCAATGTATCCATGACATCCAGTTTGCCCTGGCCTCCTCTCTTAAAGTTTCGTTGTTTACCTTTTCCGCAAACCGAGCATCAGGACGCGCGGTTGCGCGAGTCCACTGTCACCAATTGGATGGACAGCAACATTCACGTTACGCAGGACGCGCTACAGTTTCCCCTCCCCTCACCTCTCTCCTCAACTCAACAGATGCCGACGCGCGCTCGCTTGGGAGTGTGTGTGTGTGTGTGCGTGTGCGTGTGCGTGTGCGTATGCGTGTGCATGTGCGTGTGCGTGTGCGTGTGCGTGTGCGTGTGCGTGTGCGTGTGTGTGCGTGTGCGTGCGCGTAGGTGTGTGTGTGTGTGCGTGCGTGCGTGCGTGCGTGCGTGCGTGTGTGCGTGCGTGCGTGCGTGCGTGCGTGCGTGCGTGCGTGCGTGCGTGCGTGCGTGCGTGCGCGCGCTCTTTTTGTTACCGCGAGCCCGTCACGTGCGCGAAAAGCGAGTGATATATACCCTAATTATCTCCCGCCTCGCTTTCGGACCCGCCGACCTTCCACGAGCGCCACCCCCCTGCCCATTCCCCATTCCCCCCCCACCACCCGTGCGTGCGCCTCCCCTTCCGTCCCGTCCCCTCGCCTCCCCTCAGACCCTCCACATCTCTCCCTTCCCTTCCATTCCCTTCCCTTGTCCTACCCCTCACCTCCCCACCCCGCCCTGCGCCTCCCGCTGCCCCCCTGCGCCCCTTTTCCCTCCACCTCGCCTCGCACATGCCCCCTCGAGCTTCATCCCTATTCAGATGAGCCTTGGCCTCAAGCCCCCCATGGGCCCTGCCGGGCCGGATCCCGCCCCGGGACAGCACGCACCTTGTTTAGCGAGACCGCGCTGGCGACACGGGCTCACTTCCCGCAGGGGTCATTCCGATTCCGCCGGTTCGAATCGAATCGATTTCCGCGATTCCGATTTCGAACCGACTCGATTCCAGGATTCCGATTCGCGATTCCGATTTCGAGTTCGCCCGATCCGGCTTCTGCCGATTCGATGCGTCATCCGGCTTTTGCCGGCTTTTGCCGATCCGGCTTCGCTCCGGCTCTGGCCCCCAAGGGGGGAGTCCAACCCCCCCCCAGGGGGGGTTTCCAAAAACCCAAACCCCCCCCAGGGGGGTTTCCAAAAACCCACCCACCCCCCGGGGGGGGGTTCCAAACCCCCCCCCCCCCCCAGGGGGGGGGGTCCAAAAACCAAACCCCCCCCAGAGGGGGTTCCAAAAACCCAAACCCCCCCCAGGGGGGGGTTTCCAAAACCCAAACCCCCCCCCAGGGGGGGTTCCAAACCCCCCCCCCCCCTTCCAGGGGGGGGTTCCAAAAACCCAACCCCCCCAGGGGGGTTTCCAAAACCCCCCCCCCCCCCCAGGGGGGGTTTCCAAAAACCCAACCCCCCCCCAGGGGGGGGTAAAACCCCCCCCCCCCCCAGGGGGGGGTCCAAAACCCACCCCCCCCCAGGGGGGGTTCCAAAAACCCCCCCCCCAGGGGGGGTTTCCCCCCCCCCCCACCCCAGGGGGGGTCCAAAAAACCAAACCCCCCCAGGGGGGGGTTCCAAAAATCCAAACCCCCCCCAGGGGGGGGTTCCAACCCCCCCCCCCCCCCAGGGGGGGGGTCCAAAAACCCAAACCCCCCCCAGGGGGGGGTTCCAAAAAACCCCCCCCCCAGGGGGGGGTTCAAAAAAAACCCGGAACCTCAAACCCCCCCCAGGGGGGGTTTCCAAAAACCCAACCCCCCTCCCAGGGAGGGTTTCAAAAAAACCCAAACCCCCCCCAGGGGGGGTTTCAAAAAACCCAAACCCCCCCAGGGGGGGTTTCCGATTTCGATTCCGATCCGGCTTGACGCGGTCCGGTTTCCGACTCGATCCGGCTTGGCCGTGCCGACTTCAGCCGATTTCGATTTGGCTGCCGGCTTTTGCCGACTTCTGCCGATTCGATGCTCCGGCCAACCCGATCCGGCTTATCGATTCGATGCTGGGGCCGCCTGCTTCCCGTGCCAGATGGTGCAAATGCGAGCCACGCACGCGCGCTGAACGAACACCAACCTTGTCAAATGATACCCAGCGGGCCACGTACGCGCGCGACTCCTGATCAGCGTCATTCAGCAGATGCGAACACAAGTTCATACACTCGCACGGGCCGTTGCATGGACTGACTATGACTTTACACATGCGTGCGCGTGACGACGCATGCGCGCCAGGAGGATATAGCCTGAGCAGTCTATAAGCAACGGTAATGTATATGTTGGGGACCGAGGACGCGGGCTGCCCGTTTTCAGCAACTCAGTGGCTCTCTCTTTGATCCTTTTTCTCACCATCACTTCCCTCTCCCCTCGCGTCACTAATCAGCCTTTCCCATGTCCCGCCTCTCTCCCCTCCCCTGACCTCCCCCCCGCTCCTCCTGCCTAATCCCCTTCCCTCCCGCCCCGCCCCTCCTGCCTCCTCACCGATTTTCCGACCTCCCCCCATGCCGTTGCGCTTCCCTATCCCCCCCATCTCCCCCCTTCTTCCCCTTCCCCCGCTTCCCCCCTCCATACTGTGGCCGCCGGGGCTCAAGGGCCAAGCACTTCCACCCCGTGTGGCGTGGAGATCCACGCTTGCCCAGGAGGAGGTGGCGTCCTCCTCCTCCTCCTCCTCCTCCTCCTCCTCTTCCGCTCCTAGTGACCAGCTTGGCTCGAGCCAGTCTGGCTCGAATCCCAAGCCAGCACCATAGGAGCTCCCGCTCCGACCATTTTCTCTCTCCTCGCGCTCCGGCCTCGGCATGGATCAGGCGCCGCGGCGCCGCCGGCCCAATCGCACTGCGGCCGAGCGCCGAGCTCAGTATGCACGTGCGGATGGGCGCGCGGCCATGCGGCTCCTGCACGCCTTCACGGAGATCGAACGGCACAGGGGCCAGGGCCTGACGAGCCTCGCCCAAGCGCTCCGCCAAGCGTTGGTTGGCGAGCCGGCTGGTGCAGCCGATGGAGCCCGTCTTGTACCTCCTCCAGGCCCGGCGCCTGAGGGCGAGCAGGCTGGCGCGTCGCCGGCACCAGCATCGACCTCGCGGTTACCCGCAGCCTCAGCAGGGCCCCCGCGGGAGAAGGCTGCCCTGGGGAGGGATGGCGAGGCGGTGCAGGCGGGCGGCGAGGTGGAGTTGGCAGCCCCTGGAGGTGCCCGTGACGCTGGTCACCTTTCTCCGAAGGTTGTGGCATTTGCGGCCGAACAGCCTGGCGCACCACGTGCTGAAGGAGGGGATCCCCCACAGCCCCGCCCTGGCGTGCCGTCGGCCGACGGCGGCGCATGGGCCAGGCGGTGCGCGGCGCTGGTTGCAGATGGCGAGATTTTGCGGTCCAGAACCGCTGCTGCCGAGTCTGACCGTCGGCAAGGTGAGGCTTTCGCTTTCACGTCAGATGTCTTGGCCGAGTTGAACAGGGCTACGGAACAGCAAGGGCAGCCTTCCACGTCTGCTTCACTCCTTACTTCAACGCCAAACGACGATTGCAAGAACCGGTAGCTATGTGTTTTTGTGGGTGGACTTTTTCGCTCGGGCATTTTGTTCGGGCCACTGCAGGAATCGGGTTCTTCTCCGCGGCATCGGAGGGGCTTGGTTGTATTTCGGCTGAGCCTGACGCAGGCCCACAGGGCAAGAGAGGCATATATATATATATATATTACTGTCTGTTCTTGCTTGTGGGACTGTCTATTCGCTGTTTGCTCGGTGTCAGAAGCGCTCTTGCCGTTTCAATTCATTTTGCTTCTCGGGCTTCTCATCTCGCCCCTGGACATCGAGAGCTGGAGGGACACGAGCGTCTCGCGCAAGATGGTGAACGGCTACTCTGTCCTGGTGCGGGGCTTCCTGGTCGTCGCGGCCCTCGTCGTGATCAGGGGGAGGAGTGCCCATGTACGTATCGCTTCGCAATCTCTCCGAGGTCCTCTGAGCGGGCGGGGCTTAGTCGTAACCGACATGGTCGCAATATCCGTAATTCCGTAACTCCTCTTCCGCTCCTTTCCCTTGTAAAACAATTCTCCCTGTCGCGCCCCGAGGCAAGTTGTTGGGGCGGGCCGCGCGTTTCGCCGGATATTTTCTCGCACTTATGACCCTGATGCTTAGAACGCGACAGCAAATTCACATGGAGGTTAGGTGGTTTTCAAAACGCGGCTCTCGCCTCAGCGCTGCGCACATTCGTTCTTAAACATTGCAAGCGTTTCACGGATTGAGGGCAACCCATTTTCAATATGTGATTCTCGCCTGAGCGCCGCGCGCACTGACTTTAAACGCTTGCAGGAGCTTCACGGTTTTAGGGCGACCCGTTTTCAAAATGTGGTTCTCGCTTTAGCGCCGCGCTCATTCGTTTCGAGAATTCACAAGAGCTTCACGGATTGAGGGCGACCCGTTTTCAAAATGTGGTTCTCGCCTCAGCGCCGCGCACATTCGTTTTAAAAATTTGCAGGAGGTTCACGGATTGAGGGCGGCTCCTTTTTCAACATGTGGCTCCTGTCGTAGCGACGCGCACTTTCGTTTCTAACATTTGCAAGAGTTTCACGGGTTCCCATCATCAAGTGCCAGAAAAAAAAAGGCTCTTTGGACAGATTCCGAATTATGCGGGTGCAACAGTTGCGTTGGTTCGCGGTGTTGAAGTCCCGACGAAGGCGTCATGGCATGGTTCAGGATCGTCAAAACGCAACAGTCAGGCTGATCCGTGGCGTTGGAATCTCGAGAACAATGTTTTGGCATGCTTCAGGGTCTTCAAGTTGCTATCTTCCAACGAAGCAGTTCCCTCTATACAAATGATCCGTTGTGCGGGCCTGCGAAGAGGGAGCTTGGAAAGAGGGTTTAGTCCAACATCGTTGATAACTTTGGGATTTACTCTGGTCCTCCTCGTCGTCGTCGTCGTCGTCGTCCTCCTCCTCCTCCTCCTCCTGCCACTCTCTCCTCAGGGAGCTGTCGCCTGGTTGGGTGAAGAATCCGCTCGCCTGCACTTGGGCCACTTCGCCAGAACCGATGCACGCCCCTGGCTGGCCTCCGCATGCGGCAGCAGAGGCGCCCAGCTGGGGTGCGCCAGCTCTTGATAGAAGGGGCCGCGCTTGACCTCCGGGCGGCGGCGCCAGGCGTTCCCCTCGGACCTCGAGGCGCCAGAGGACGTCGCGACGTCGCTGCTGATTGCAGCTCGCGGGCGGCACGCGCGTCTTCCAGCCAGTCTCGAAGACGGAAAAACGCCATAAGCATAAACTTTTGGCGCTCCGCGCGGATATCTTGGATTTGCGCTGGGCCCCCCCCGCGGCGCCTCCGGCGCCGCCCCTGGCGCGTTCCCCCCATGGGCGGCTGCGCCAGGCGTCCCCTTGGACCGCCGCGACAGATGAAGTCGCGACGTTGTTGCTGATTGCAGTGCGTGGGCGGAACGCGTCTAGGCCTCCTGGATGAAGTCCGAGTAGACGCGGTCGGAGGATCGCGCCGCATCGCCGATGCATCGACGATGCGGCTCGATGCGGAGCCCGATGTCCTCCACGCCGGCGTCGCCGATGCATCGCCGACTTCCACGATGCATTGCCGGTGCATCGCCAATACATCGCCGATGCGTCGCCCGACCCCATCTACTCCGACCCCATCTAGGAGGCCTCTAGCGTACGTCTTCCAGCGAGACGATGCGGGGCCGGCGCGGGCAAGTGCTGGGCCGATGGGCTTCTGCTTGACCGCTCTGGATAGCAGCCTTCGACACCTCGATCAGCCTTGCGATGTGAGACTCGCCCACGGGAGGCGTGGCCACCGTGGCCTTTTTCAGCCTGCAAGACCTCTCCACGGCTGCATCGACACATCCTGCCATTGTGTCCTTCTGAATGCGCTCGCAAGCGCGACGTTAGCATGGACCACCATGAAGGTTCAGGTTCGTTCGCACCCAGCTGGCCAAATCAGAAAGCGGTTGAGACATGGCACGAAGGTGTATCCTTTCGATTCATGTTTCGATCCCCTGGTGGCGCGAAGTCCACGCGCAGCATCTCCACGATGCCTTGGCAACTACTTCGGCGCTCTCGCCCTCGCCCCCCGTGATGACGTCAGCATCTTGGATGACCTGGAGCGACGGCACGGCCTGCTCCTCGATGACAATCGGCCTTGGCTTATCGTGGTCTTTCACTTCTCGTCCGTTGAGCATTCACGGGTCGAGTTTCGGTTGCACCAGGCTAGACTCTATCTTCATATTCCCGCAGTTCCTGACCAGGTCCATTCCGATCAGCGCGTCGGGGTGCATCGCGAGCGACCTCAAATCGATCGTGCTATGCTGTGCGGGTCCAGCCAGTCGAGGCAGTCACTCTCTGGGAAGGCCCTCTCGACGTCACGCAGCGCCGTGGCCCTCGCGCGCTGGCACATCGCGGGCATCTTCCGATGGCACTGCAGATCAATTGCCGGGATGTCATGCGAATAGCAATGATTGTCGTCGCCATGCATCTGCACATTGGTCGTTTAGAAGGAGCTCCGAAGTTTCATGTTCAAGAGTCTGGGGGTGTTGTTGCTGGCCCACGAGTTCGCCATCGCGTACATCGGAGCCCCGAAAATGAAGCTGTCTGTTGTTATGCATGACCGTCAGCTCGGGCCCCTGTGGAAGGCTGGAGATTGAAATGCGACCGCGCGTTGCGAGGGGGTAACGTCAGGTGTGCGAATGACCATGATCGAGCAATCATTCGATTCGTACTTGCTCTTATTTCCAAGCTGCAAGGGGAAACAATGGCTGGGCACGCGCACCGCTGCGAGGGCATGCTCACTCGCACTCCGCAGGCAACGGATACAGGCATGAAGAAGAGAGACTACGTTCGGGCTGGGAGAGCGATGCGCCCAGGATCTCCGAGTCGTGAGCGCACGCCAGTGAGAGCATCAGTGGCAGTGGCAATCCAAGCGAGGAGTTCGATGCGCCGACGTGGCTCCCCAGGCAGACCCCAGTCGCAGCATCGCGAACATCGCCACCTCGGGCGTGGCAAATCGCCCGCGTGCTGCTCTTCGGCGAGCGCCCGACCATAGAGATTTTGGGCTGCTCTGAGTGGTGTTGGCGCAGCGTGCTTGGGCTTCTGCGATCACCGCCCCGACGCAGGCCTGGACCCTCTGGTCGCCCGGCCAGACTGCTGTTTCTTCTTTCCGCGGGGGGCCCTCTTCGCGGCGGCCCATTAACCCTTGGAGCCCTGGCGGCGCGTGGATTCTCTTCCTTTTTCCGCGCGCGCGCCTTGCCATCGGAACCCCTGAGCTCTTCTGATCAACGAGCGCTTGAGTACAACTGGTACAAGTGCGTACTAGCGCGCAGCTACACAGGAGGACCTCATCAGCTGCAAGTGGGCGACGAAGTCGTACCACGGCAGAGCAAGCTATTTCGGTGCAAGTGCTAACGCAACTTTAGTACAGCTGTTTCCAGACTGTTGCCGCGTTGCATTTACAATCCTGGCTCTCACGCTTTTCCTCCTTTGGTTGCTCCAGTGGGGGGGGATATCCCACGCGCGAGCACCCCCGCGGCCCGCGGCTGAGAGTTCGCTTCTCTCCTGAAATTGCAGCCGCTTCGCATAGCCCCACCAGCCCGCCAGCGCGGGCCGTTCTCTCTGCGCCTCATCGCACGGGGTCGACGGACTCCTGGCCCTCCCCCTCCGTACTTGCCCCTTCCCGTCAGTCCTCAGGCTGTACCTTCTCGCCACCTTGGCGGCGCGGGCTGCCAGTCCCCGCCTGGTGGCACCCGTGGCACCTGTCCGGTGTCTGGCGATCCGGATTTGTTCCGCTGAGCGCTTGCATGACTGGGTCTCCTCGTAGCGTTGGCCTCGCTGTTTTACGTTATGCGGTCCGACGGCTCGGCTTGGACTCGCTGCTCGTCTCGCTGATGGTCTTCGACGTGGTCGTGGAGTCGCCCTCGAATTACACCACTTTGGTGCTGCACTTCGCCCGGAAAGACTTCCAGGTGCGCGCCGTCCTCTGGGCGGCAGCGAGGCTCGCCTCCTGTTTGCCCCCTCCCGCTTGGTCTTCCGCTTTCGCTTTCGCTTCTATTCCTCTTTTCGCCTCCCTCTTCCTGTGCGCTAGTTTAGGCCGTTGCATCTGCGCTTCGTACCTGAACGCCGCCCGACTTTCTCGCCGCGGCGGCGATCAAAAAGTAAGCCCACCAGCTTGACGGGGCGCGGCACTTCCGCTTGCGCTCGCGAGCAAAAGAAAAAACACCAGCATATCCAGAAACGGTGCCCAGACGAGTTGCCCTGATCAAGGATGTGGAGGAGAACGCAGTGGAATACAGGGCTGGGCAAGACGTCGCACCCCAAGGGACGGAGGATGGACGAGGAATCCGAGGAAGAGGAGGAGGAGGAAAAGGAGGAAGAGGAGGAGGGATAGCAGGAGGGGGGAGGGAAGAGGAAGGAGGAAAAAAAACGGATGAGGACGAAGAGGAGGAGGAGGAGGAGGAGGAGGAGGAGGAGGAGGATAGGATAGGATAGGATAGGATAGGATAGGATAGGATAGGATAGGATAGGATAGGACAGCCCCGAGGGGAAGAGTCTCGCGAGACTAAACGCGCCCGCCGAGCGGGCGCGACCGCGGGGACCTGGCCACCACCTGAGGCGCCAGGTCCCCGACCGTGCCGTCGGACTTAAACATGCCGAAGGCGAGCATCATGGCAGGGAAAGGGGGGAAGGGGCGACGGCCTCCTCCCTACGCGGGGGCACGGCCTTATCGTCGCCCCCCCAGCCGCCTCCCCTTCCCTGCGCCAGGGGCGCGGCCGCGCACCAGCTGCTCCGCCTCGAACTCCGCGAGGCCTTCCAGCCGCCCGAGCTCCTCGACGGCCTTCATGCGCGCCGCTATCTCTGCGTCGCCGCCGCAACACCGCAGCCGCTCTGCGTCGTCGGCGGCCTCCGCATCCCCAGGCACCGAGGCGGCGGGCAGCTGGACCACCGAGCCGCTCACGGCCAACGGGCCCGCGTGCGCCTCTCCAGCATCAGCGCCGCATCCGCCTCCGCGAGGCTCTTCAGCGAGAGGGGCGTCAGCACCGCGCGCGCTGACGGCACCGTCCCCAGGCAGCGAGGCTGCCGCAGGTTCCAGGGCCGCATCGCGCCGCAGGTCATCAGCCCACTGGTCGTTGATCCCGTCCTCGTCCATGTCGTCCGCCGCAGCGGCCGCCCGCTTCGCCTCCGCCAGTCTCTGGCGTCGGCGGCGCCTCCGGAGGACCTTGCCCAGGCCCGTGTCCGCGGAGGCTCCCATGCCCTTGTCCTTGACCTTGTCCTTGTCCTTGTCCTTGCCGCCGTCAGCCTCGCCAGCGCTCGCCCCAGGCCGCGACGCCATCGCGAACAGCGAGGCGGAGGCGACCGAGCGCGCGATGGCGGCGACGGTGCGGCGAGGCGCATGAGCCTGCACCGCCGCGCGCACGGCCGCAGCCATCAGGGCGGCGGCAGCGCTGGCGGGTGGAGTTCCTCTAGGCTCCGCCATCGCGCACCGAGGAGGACGCGGGGATTGAGCCAAAATGGCTTGAGCCAGAATGGCTTGAGCCAAAATGGCTACGGAGGAGGAGGAGGAGGAGGAGGAGGAGGGCGAGCAATAAGGCCAGAGGCCTTTTGGGTGCCTCTGGTGAGCTTCCAACTTCCACCGGCTCAGTATTCCGACGTCCAGCCACCAGCATTCGGTTTCTCACCGCCACCTGCTTGTCGACCCTCAGCTTCCACCAGCTCAACAGTCCGACCTCCGGCCTCCAGCTGACGACCTCCCGCTTCCACCTTCACCCGTCGATTTCCAATTTCCACCAGCTCAGTACTCCGACCTTCAACCACCAACATTCGGCCTCGCAGTTCCGCCGCCTGTCCACCGTCAGCCTCCACCAGTTCAGCACTCCGACCTCCGACCTCCAGCACCTGACCTCGCAGTTCCACCTCCGCCAACCCAGCACACAGACCTCAGCGACAGTCCTAAGCAACATTAGCCAACAGCGCCGACTACCACCGACTAGCAATCAACAGCAATGACCAGCAACATCAGCAAACCGATCAACAGAGAGAAGGAGGAGGACGAGGAGTCTATTAGTCTACGACAATGTCGACGGTGACGTCCCAACGAGCCTACAGCGCAGCAGCCCACGAGGAAGCGACGCCAGATGACGCCAGCGGCAAACACCGTATTGGACAATATCTGGACAACCAGACAATCGACCGCAGCCGCGTCCCAGTGACAGACGCTGACCATCATCCACAAAAACGGAAGGAGCCTCACCACGGACGACTCCATCGACACATTGATTCACGAGCTGGAAAGTGTGAAGTGAGGCATCGAAGGCATAAACGAAACCTGGAGGACCGAATCCCGCGAAATGTCAACACCCAAGCTGGCAGGGGTCGCATGTATTCGCGGCAGCTGGGCTCGATACTGCCTCACGAGGCGTTGCGTTTTTGGTCCACCGATTGCACCTTCGTAGTATCTGGAGCTAAACGAACGCACCGCCTACATCGGCTTCGACATTTCCACCTCCAAGGCGCGAGTTGCAACAGCGTATTTCCCACACTCTGGCTAGCCCGGCACCTACGCCCAGCAGATGTACGACATTCTGACCGCGCTCCACGACGAAGCCGCCCAACAGAAACGCACCACAATCATCGCTTGCGATTTTGCAAACATCCCATCCACGCAGACAACGAAGGTACTACCAACAAAAGGCCAGAAGCTCACAGTAGGCCCGCATGCAATGGGAGCGTGCATCACGCGCGGGACGTGGTAATTAGCGTGGGCAAGTTCACATACTATATTTATCACCAACGTGATGTTCTACAAGCACCATGGCAACATCTTCACTTACACCATCAACGGGGGAACACACGCTCAATCACAGATCGACTACGTTCTCCTCGACAAAGACCTTCGCAACCATATGCATGGCTCGCTTGCAACTGATATTCCAGACCTTGGATCCGCTCGTCAAGCAGACGACGGGGAATAACCGGAAGAAATTAGCAAAACGATCCGACTGCCGACTTGCGCACCCACAGGTTGCCGCCCCATTATACTATCAGCGCTTGCAGCACAGACTCGACGCCCACGACATCGCAACCAGCACTGACGACAAGCACATCATCAAGCCCTTGTCCGAACGAATGGGGAAAACAGTAGAAACTCATGCCAGAAAACACCCTACTAGCCTCGAGGGTACCCTTGCTTTCTTGTGTTTCGATGATTTTGCGATGGAAAGCGTGAAGTCCCCACAACAAAAAATCAGCGGACGCCTTGGGGTCTCAGGGTTGGATTTCTCGTGGAAGGTTCCTTGTGGTCGAGCTCCTGCTGTAATGGTGAGTACCATGAGTACCAAACACACACCCTCGGCTTTGAGGGGGGTCATGGCTGGGGCTCAGTCCTTCTTCTGCTCCTCCTCGAGCTCCTACTGTAATGGTGACACTTCACGACGCCAAACACACGGAGACGGCATCACATCGAGCCCCAAATGGCGCGGGAGCACCGGCCGACGGCGCAGCACATCGCACCGATGCAGCCATTGGCAGGCAGAGCATCGCAGACGCCTTTGCCACCTTTTGCGAGCAGCTCTATGGTGCGCCGCAGAGCGAGACCGACGACACTAGCCACGCCGCCACGACGGCAGACTCGAGCATGCCACCATTCACAGCGAATGAGCTTGGACGAGCCATCAAGCATCTGATGAACGGCGAGTGCAGCGACACCGCAAGACTCACAGCCGAACTTCTCAAAGCCCAGGGAACCACAATTGCATCGAATGTCATTCAAATCTACAGTGATATAATCAAGCCGAACCACCCATCACCCGCACAATGGAAGAAAACGACGGTTGTGGTGACATACAGATCTGGAGACCCCAAGCTACCACAAAATTACAAAGCGATTGCCAGTGTCCCACTGCTGTGCAAACTCATGTCCCGCTTCCACTGCAAACAACTGGAAGCCAAATCCAACGCGCAGCAAAACCCTGATCATGCCGGCTTCCGGCGAGGCTTCAGCATCGAAGTCCATTTCTTCACGACGGCGATGTTGCACGGGCACCCACATTGCTGGCAGCTACCACTCTGAGCAGCAGCGATCGACTTCAGGACGACGTTCGCCTGCGTGGACCTCAAGCCCCTAGCGGATGCTCTAAGCCAGCAACAGATTCTCCAAGCTCCTGCAGCACATGTACAGCGAGCAGACGGCCACTGTCCGCACTGACTCCACCAGTCGAAGTTTTAGCATACAGCGATGTGTGAAGCAGGGAGATTCACTCAGTTCCTTCCTGTTCAACGCGCTGTTGGAGCACCCGTTCGACAAGTCAAGCCTGGTTAGCAGCGCAATAGGTTTTGCATTGAGCTCGGCTTCGCCCAATCAACAAGCATTACGAACCTACGCTTCGCAAGCGACGTTCTGCCGTACGCTCCGAACCTTCGCCGACGTACATGCTTGTTGCGCGATTCAGACAGCAAGGCGTCATGCTGCGAACTTTCACTCCGCCCCGTAGGACAAATATTCTCACCAACTTCAGCCGGAGGGCTGGCAGACCAACCGTATGCATCATTTTAGATGTGCGTCTGGATATCCCACCCAACGACCAGAGTACGAAATACTTGGACAGAAAGGAATCCATCCAAAATTTCCACGACGACGAGCTCAAAAATAGGACCGCCGCGGGAAAGTATAACTTTCACCAATTGCGGGGCGAACTTACGTAGCAGATTCCGGCTCTCCAGCGGCTTGATCGCGCCATGCGTTATGCACGGTTGCTCTTCGTGAGCGCCCCCCGAGGACGTGCTCCTGATAGTACAACGAACATGACGTTCTCATACTTTTCGTAGGTGCGCACGCCGACAAAAGCGGAATGCGCCAGAACAGAGCAGACAGACAGCACACGTCGACAGCACGAAGAATAACGGCACCAGCACCGAGAAAAACGGCAGCGATTCCAGCACAGACGCCAGCACTGGCAACAGCATTGAACCGCGCGGCCAAATGACGGAGACAATGACGACGGGTCTGAATCTTGGGTTCATTTCGTACGGAAAAGTATTTCCACTCTGGCGCATGCCAAACGAGCACGAGTCGACGATTAGACAGACGTATACTTCGAGCGAAATTAGAGTTTCGCAGCACGCGTCGTCAACCACAATTACGACGGATGGACACAAGTGAGTGCGAGTTGGGGCCCATGCTTGCACGACCTACACCCAGGCTTTCGCAGACACGGTGGACACAAAAAACTTGTGGGCGGACGACATGATTTCTTTTCTACTTGCCGTGGCCACCATCGACAACGACGCCAGATGGCGGGAATTGGCCGGGAACCGACCATGGTGAAAGAATCAAGAACAAGAAGACTTTTTGGAATACAGGCGTCTCTTTGCCCACTCCGGCATCCACGACGCGTGTGCCTTCTGGCGCTCTGGCGTCCCCGCAGGGCTGTCATGGGCTGACCTCCGAGACGATTTCCGTCGTTTCCTCTTCCGTTTCGTCCTCGTCCGTCTCGTTTTTGCTCCTTTTCCTCATCCTCCGCTTCCTCCTCCTCTCCCACGCCTCATCCTCATCCTTTTCTCTTCGTCCTGGTCCTCCTCTTCGTCGTCCGTGTTACTCGTCATATTGATCCCTCTCCTCTCTCTTCCGCATCATACTCTTATTCTTTATCTTTTTCCTCTTCAATTATTATTTTCGTCCTCCTGTCCCCTGCTCCTCCCGATGGGGGAGCAGCAGAGAACTGGGAAATATGTTGATGTTGATGATGATGCTGCTGCTGATGATTCTGATGACGCTGATGATGATGATGATGATGGTGATAATGATGCGCATGGGGATGCTGATGGCGATGATGATGGTGATGCTGATTGTAGTGATGATGCTGATGATGATGTTGACGATG
>CAUYUJ010019532.1:0-25000 GCA_963575745.1 Prorocentrum cordatum | reverse complement strand
GTCCACGACAGGCTTACTATTCTCCACGTGCGTTCTTGCGAGCAGGCTATGGCAGTAGCAAATGTGCATCTAGATCCCACTCTACCCTTCTCCCACAAGAAAGCGTTCCTTCAGCGGCTGAGCCGTCGCCTTCCCCCACCGTCTCGTTCTGCGAACTGCATGCTGGGCGATTTCAATTGTTCGGAAGTCTGTGAGGTCCGTCAGCGTCTGGATGGCAAAGCTGAAAAAAAAGCAACTCTGGCCTGGCTAGATTTTTCTTGGAGCAGTTTCCTGGATATACTGAGCTGTACCAAGCGGACCCCACCCATAGGACATACCAACAGGGTAACATCACGTCTGTTGCCCGACTGGACAGGATATATTGTTCATTGTATGCTGAAGAGATTCCCGACCTGTGTCCTCTTGCAGGAGTATCGCGCGGGGTCTTTGATTGTCAGCTTCCGAGTGGCCATGCCCCAGTATTTTGTGCACTACGCCATCCTGAAGTTAGATGTGCTCCGCGTATTCCGTCGCGGGTGAGTCAATCGCCCCTATTTGCTAAGTGGCTTGAAGCAGAGCTCCGAGAAGTTGATTTGTCTACGCACCCGCCGGCCCGCCTCGAGGAGGTTAAAACCCTTATGTTTTCGGTGTCCAGGAGAGTTCAGCGGAAGAAAGAGATTCTGGGACCTGAGACCGACCTGGAAAACATTAGTTGGCGTTTAGCTCTGGTCCGAGGGGTTCGACATGGACAAGCAAGATTGGTCCAGAGGGCGGTGGCTGCGCATCAGGTGCTGCAGCAGTTCTTCTGTTCGGAGGCGTGGGGTTGGACTGATCGGGAAGCGCTTCATCTCCATCTTGCTTCTCTGTATTCTCGGCACTATAACAGGATGGAGGAGGGGATTCTGAATTCACCAGCTCCATTTAAAGTTCGTGACGGGCGGGTTGCTCGAATTCGTGAGCTCGCTGCAGCATGGTCTCCATCGCGCAAGCGGATCACGCTTCAGGCTATCACGGACCAGTTTGACACCCAGCATCACGACCCGCAGATCTGCGCTCGCATCCTTGCTCGGCACTGGGGGGAAGTGTCTGCACACCAGCCTGTTGCAGCGGATCGTTTTCCCCGATAGTTTGCTCATGTTCAGCCTGCGCCTTCTGATGTACAGTGGCAGGTCTCATTCACGGACGTTCAAGACCTGCTTGCCAAACGTCGTGATTCGTCCCCGGGTGGGGATGGAGTGCCCTATAGTGCTTGGCAGAACGGAGGTGACCTTGCCCAGCTAGCGTTGTTCGATATGTATGTATTCGTCTGTGAAGGTAACCCTGTTCCAGCCGATTTCTTGGAGAGTATTGCTGTCTTCCTTCCGAAAGGGGACCTCGGGGATCAACTTGAACAGGTTCGTAACCCTGAAGCTACGCGCCCCCTAGCCTTGTCTAACACCGACTGCAAGGTCATCGCCGCCTGTCTCGCATGGCCGATGGCGGACTATGCCGCGCGCTGTGTCCACCAATGTCAACGCGGCTTTGCGCGAGGCCGCCAGCTGCTGGACAATGCTTTTCACTTAGATGCGCAGCTATATATGTGGTCAGTATTAGAGGGGAGCCAGGATGCTGGAGCAGCCTTCCTGGACGCGAAGGCGGCCTTCCCGAGTATTTCGCATGAGTGGATCTTTGCAGTCTTTTGGGCAGCCCAGTTTCCTTCGTGGTATGTTCAAGCGGTGAAGAATATGTATTCTGGTGTTTGTGTGCGGGCCCGCTTCCGCGGGTGCCAGGACCATTGTTTTTTTTTCCTTGGAGCGTGGAGTGAAACAGGGCTGCCCCAATGTCAGGTGTTATATTTGCAGTGGCCGCTGACTGCATCAACAGATATGTACTCCAGTGTTTGAAGAATGACAAGTCTGACTTCCTGGTCTTCGCTGATGACCAGGGCATAGTCGCGCGCAACATCTTGTTCGTGCTTCCTAAAGTCTTTCGCGAGCTTGCACCAGCATCCATGGTGACTGGTCTGGTTATTCATCCTGAAAAAAAAAACGTACATTGTTCTTCCTCGGGAATTTGATCTGGACGTGGTTCGTGAGAAGTTTAGGGCTCATGGGCTCCTGGCCGAGAGATTCAAAATCGCGCAGGCCGCGAAGTACCTAGGTATCTACATAGGATTGAATGCGAGAGAGCTCTCTTGGGCCAAGCCAATTCAGGCACATCAAAAACGTTGCCGTCACATTCGTGGTCTTCAGCTTGGCCTAAGTATGATCATGCTGACGTATAACATCTTCACCCAGTCTGTGTTGAGCTATGTTGCCCAGTGCCACGCCGTCGCGGACAGTGTGCTGAAGGCAGAGCGAGAAGGGCTTCAGTTGCTCACCGCTGCTCCGAGACACTCCTTCAGCCCCGAGATACTATGCCAGCTCAAGGACTTTGGGCTGTCTCACCAACCTCGTCCGTTTGCCGCTGTTGCCCACTCCGCTTTATGCCGTGCAGGTCTTCGGAGCGAGGCCTTTCAGATGAGGCTGCAACAATTTGAACAGATCTTGGCTGGAACGAATTGGGTGGTTGCGTATAGGTGGATGCCATTTTCTCGGGACTCGGTCTTCTTCCAGGTGATGAATCAGCTTAATCTTCTGGGGGTTCAGGTTGATGTGTTCCAGGCTCAGGACCAAGACCTCCAGGCCAAGATCTTCTATAAGGTAGTGGCAGAAATGTACGCTCCGCCTACCAGTCTTCTGCTTCCTAGGCTTCGATATTGGAATTCTCAGGCGTCTATGAACCAAGCTGACCGTATCAGACTTCAACTCAATATTCTCGCTTCGAACCCCCCCGACGCGTGCACGATCGCTGCGCTCGAAGCACTCGTTAACGCATGGCCCACCTCTCGTCGATACCGCCAGGGAGCCCAAGTATGTCGATTCGGATGTCACGCTGTGGGAGGCGACTCTGTAGAGCACTATGTGAGTTGCCCCATAGTTCGTCCTGTGCTCACCCGCTGCCTTCCTTTCATCCCTGCAGAGTGGGGAGACGGGGATCACTTGTCTGCTCTGTTCTTTGCCGGTCTTCCTTGCCCGTCCAAGTCTCGAATTTGCTCGATCGCCATCGCTTTTGACCTTCTCTTTTCTGCTTTCAACTCCCTCCGCACTCGTCACATAGTGTCGTCGGAGGTTGGGGTGCGTGCGCTCGAGAGCCGCCTCAGAGCTCTCTGCACCAGCTCCCGAGTTGTACGGCTGCTGGCTCAGGGGCGGGACCCGTTCCAGCAGTCCGACCAGGCCGCGTAGCTCGCTCTGTGCCGCCGCTGCTGCGCTGCCGTGGTCGTCACCTATCGTCCGCCGACTGCTGGTCATCATCATCATCATCATCATCATCATCATCATCATCAGCATCATCCCCCTCCTACTGTTTAAGTCGAGCCCTGAGCCAGAGCTGGCTCGGGCAGCAGCCGCGATGTCGCGCTCGCAGGTCCTGGGCGAGGGGGCGGGCCATTTCTCGCGGTATGGGAAGGCGGGGGGGCTTGGCATCGCTCGGACGTGTGCATTTTTGTTCGGCGAGAGCCATCGAAGAGCATCCCGGATCATCCTGCGACAGAATCAGCGCACGGGGCCGAAACATGCGCGGGGAAGGGGCGCCCAAGCGATGGCAGAAGGAGGGAGGAAGGCAGAGTGTGGAACGATGGCAAAAGGGAGGGGAGGCGATGGCAGAAGGGAGGAGGGGGGGAAGGCGATGGCAGAAGGGGGGGGGGGCGACGGCGAGGGGGAGGGTGATGTGGCACAGCCAGGGGGGAAATCACCACCCACCAGATCACCCCAACCCAACCCGAAGGCCCGAAGTTGCCCTCCATTTCTAGTGGGGGGGGGGCATCCTGGAACATTGCCAAAACACAAGTGGAACTCATACTCTCCAAGCCCGAAATTTGGGACTTCGGGTTGGGTTGGGGTGGTCTGGCAGGTAGTCAGGGGCATACAAGGATACAGGGCACAGAGGCGCCAGCTGGTCACCGGCCAGCGCTTCGAGGGAAGAGGAGGAGCCAGAGCAGCGCCTGAAACGCCAGCCTCGACTCGGGTTGGAAAGGGAGGGGGGGAGCGAGGGTGAGAGGAGAAAATGGGAGGGGGGCAAGCTAGGTGCGCTCGTGCCATATCTGACATTCGACCCCATCCCACCCACCCCTTCCCATTGCGCGATTTTTTTTGTGTGTGTGTATATCCGCGGACGCGTGTCATAGCAAACCTGGAACTTCAAAAACACCCATCGTGTTTTGCGCAATCGGGAATGGGGAGTTGCATACGTAACATGAGCAGGAGGAAACGGAGGAGGATGAGGAAGGAGGAGAACACATGACGAACAGCAGCACCAGCAGGACCTGGAGTGGAATGAGCGGGAGGAGCAGGAGGACCAGAGGAAGGCGGAGGAGGGAAAACGAGGGGGGCGACAACGATGAGGAACGGCTCGGATCCAGGAAAAGTGCCCCCATGCTGGGGCGAGAGCGCTGTTCTAAACGACGGGGGGCAGAGCCCCGACTCTAAAATGAGGCTCACGCTGCAGCGGGAGCGCCGGCCTGGAATGACCGAGAGAACGTTCGAGTTGGAAAAACAAGAGAGATGAGCTCGGACCCATCCTGTCTGCAAAAAAACATACGGTGCCGTTTTTAGTACATGCTCCGCGTGCGGATCATGTATTAACAATGCAGGGTTTTGTATTAAAAGCAACGAGGAGTTCATGCATACATTTATTCGTAATTTTATATTATATGATTAAACATCCTAAGTTTTCAACATCCCATGGATAACAACCAAAACAACATCACATGTATTTGAACATCTCATACATTTATCAACAATCCTATATATATATATATATATATATATATATATATATGTTTAAACATCCCATGTATGAAAAACTGCCCTGTACGCGGAGGGGGGCGCGCGACTCCCAGGGCGTCTCTTCAGGGGAGAGAGCGGAGGGTGGCACTCACGCGTGAGCGGGCAGAGGGACGAGGGGAACGGGCGAGGAGGGAGGAGGAAGGCGGGAGGAGGGAGGAAAGAGGAGCGAAGCAGGAAGTCAGGGAGGAAGGGCGGGGGGGGGGGAAAGAAGAGGGGTGGTGGAAGAGAGGGAGGCGGGGTGGTAGAGCAGGCGAGCCAGGGGGAGCGGACGGTCAAGTGGGGCGTGGCTGCAGCGAATTGGATCGCGTTCGAGTTCCCACTCTGTTTCTGCACATCCTGCTCCCTGGCTTGCCTTTTCCAAGGGGCTCTGTGCAGTTCTGGTCTTCGGGGATGGGGCGGGATATGGGGGGACGAATGGCGAACGGAGCGGGGAATGTGAGCAGAGGGATGGTGTCGGGATACATTTGAAGAGGAAGAAACGCCATCAATATACTCCTTCGGTGCTCCGCGCGGGTTATTTGGATCCGCGCTGGGCCCCCCGACGGCGCCTCCGGCGACACCCCTGGCGCGCTCCGCGCGCCAGGGAGGGGGGTCAGCGCAGATCCAAGAAATCCGCGCGGAGCGCCAAAAGATTATGTTGATGCAGTTGTTTCTTCTATACATGGTTCGTTTGAGTATCAGGATGTCCACGGCGAGTCACCGCCGCCCCTCTCTTGCTAGGAAGTTTGGAGCGGGAGTGCGCCATGATAGTGGATTGTGTGTGTCCCACCAGCTTCGGGGGAAGCCACTGGGGGAACGCCGCGGAGGGGCCCTCTGAGGCCGTTTTGGGGATTCTTCCCATGCTTTTGGGGGCCTTTCGGGGGGGGGGCTCCCGGAAACAGCTCGGGGCTCCCGTGCGCTGTCTTCGGGCGCTCTCGGGCAGTCTGGCTCCTCCTGCGGAGGCCGCCGGAGCGCCAGCCAGCCGCCCGACGGCTCCTCCTGAGGAGCCAGGCCCCCAGGCAACCCCTTTGCAGAGCTGCAAGGCTGGGCCCCGCGGGGAATGAGGCCTCGCTCGCCGGGTGACCCCCGAGGAGGCCAGTGGATCTGCGCGCTGCTCCCCGAGCTGCCCGCGCGACCTGGAGCTCGTGCGTGCGCGCGCAGCTGGCAGGCAGGCACGACGAGGTATATGTCAGGGGCGGCAAAGAGGGGGGTGGTGACTAGGGGGGATATCATGGCGGGGGCCATGATATTTCCGCAGATTTCATGGCGCCCCTTCTTATTTCATTATGTCCCTGGCCCCCCCGCTGGGCCGCGCACATGCCGCCGGCCATGATTTGTACCCCCCCTCTTGGACGCCCTCCTCTTGGTCGCTCCCGAATATGTAGCCACGTGCGTGCACGCCAGTTGAGGGCATCGGCCAGGAAGTCAGTCCTGGTGCTCTGTGGCGGGAGGCATCGAGCCCGATGGAGGTCTCCTCTCCTCCTGCCCCTCCTCCTCTTCCTACTCCTCCTCCTCCTCCTCCTCCTCCTCCTCCTACTCGCCCGTCAGCTTCCCCCTCCCTTTTCCTCCCGCTCCCCCTCGCCACCCCGACGGAAAAGATGTTGCACACGAAAAAGCATGCCAGAAACGAGCATCTCACCTCCCAGCCCTGTCGGCCAGGAGTTGCTACACTCTTCGTGGGACGAGGTCTGCCAAAGCAGTGCCTCTGGCTACTTCGAGAGCGGCATCTCGCTGCTCGAGGAAGAGATCGACGGGGCGGTTAGTCACGCCGTGCTGTCCTCGGCCTCTCTGTCATCCTTTCCCGCTGCCACGCTGTCTGGCGCTCTTTCCATGCTTGGCTTCTCGTGTGGCTCTTGACGCTCCGCGTATTCCCACCGGTAATGCATGTGCACATGCGCTTTCTCTGCGATGTATTTCTGCAGGTGCGTTGCCTGTTGTAGCTACTTAGCTTCGCCTGCTTGCCCAGACGACGCCTTCCGCTCCCTGTCCGCCGTCTCGGAGCCGCCGACCAAAAAAATATCCCCACTGGTTGCTACCTGTCTGATCGGCTAGGTCGGCTGCGCGGACTGGCGTTGACAGGGTGACTCTCCGCTGCGTAGCACTGCGGTCTGCTCCACCTCGGTGTGGCTGGCGCCTAGGTACGTTCGCCTTAATGTGGGGCATTTTGCTCACTGCATGTGCACACCTCGCATTCTCTGCGACTTATTACTGCAGGTGCGTTGCCTGTTATAGCTAATTCGCCTCGCCTGCTGGCCCAGACGACGCCTTCCGCTCCCTGTCCGCCGCCTGGGAGCCGCCGACCAAAAAAGTATCCCCACCAGCCAGTCTAAAAAACGATCTCCAGGGGAGCGGTCGTGAGAGCGGAGGCGCGGAAGCGCCAGTGCAAGAGGGAGGGGGAGCGAAGCGTTGTGACCATTACGTCGGCGTGCCACGGAGCCTGTGCTCACATAGTTCTAGCTCCGACTGAGGGTTAATTTCTTCCCGGAAAGAGCGTAGGCCCAGGGTCAGAGAAACACATGCTTGCCTCGATGTAGTGTATCGTAAATCCCCCGCCTCGGATCCAGGCCACTTGCGAGTAGTTACTTTGCGAATAGTGGAACGCGCTTGTGGTTTTTTGGATTGTAATCTGTCCCTGGGTGCCATGTTGGGAGCGGGCCGGCGGATTTCCGCTCGATGAGAGAGCGAGGCAAAGTCCCGTTCGTCGTGGAAGGAGTGCGTCTCGCGCGGGCCCGCTCGAGGAACGTGGACGCCCCATGTCGGATCTTCGATAAGTCACGAGGAGGTCCGCTGACCCCTCGTTTTCACTTGTAAAAATCAGGCGGGGAAAAAACACACAGACACAATTAATTGTGGATTCCAAAGAAAATATTGGAAAATATGGAATTGGGCGGGAAGACGAAAACCCCAAACATATGGGAAAATATGGGGGATATGTTCTATTTGTGTGTATTTATTTGTGTGTCCCAGGGCCCCTTCAGTTTTCCCCGGTAAAAAAACCGGGGTGCGGAGTGGCTTGTTCTCCCTTGCCAAGGAAGGGGCGGCGCGGGAGCGCGCGGAGGCCAGCGCGCTGCGCAGGCGCGAAGCTCTGGGTGGCTTGGGTGGCAGCCACGCGTGGCGGATACCGAGATGCTTTCGATGGGGGGCCACGTGCGAGCCCTGCCCCTACCTCCCACGATTTCTGAGGGGGAGGGTGGGGTTCACTTCGCTCGGGAGCGGATGCCGAGATGCTTTCGATAGGGGGCCACATGCGAACCCTACCCCTACCCCCCACGACTTCTGAGGCCCAGGGTGGGGTTCACTTCGTTCGGGAGCTCCCGAGCGAAGCGAACCCCCCCCTCCCCTCAGAAACCGTGGGGGGTGGGGGTCGGGTTCGCACGTGGCCCCCTTATCGAGCTGCAGTGCGCTACCATCGCCGAAGGGGGCTGGGCCCGGAGTTCTCGGTCCTGGCCTGCAGCAGCCACGTCGGCTCGAGCAGCTCCGGGCTCAGTCGAGCGCGCAGAGCTTGGGCGTGCGCTTCCCCGCTGGCTCGCAGCGTCGCGGCACCTGTCCGCAGTCACCGGCATGTTCCTGATTCCCCAATCAGTGCTTGCACTGGAGGGGTCCTGGCGGGTATTGGGACATTTGGCGAAAGTCCCAGGCCGATCTCGGTGGCTAGCTGGGTTCCCAGGTTCCCGGGTTCCCGGCTGCTGGTTCTGGACCGATTTCGGGATCCCACGATCGAGCTCACTCAATCGATCTCACCATCGATATCACCATCGATCTCATTTCCGATCGTACAATCGATCTCATTATAGATCGCACAAGAGATCTCACGATCGATCTCACTATCGATCGCACTGAATCGACTTCACCATGGGTCTCACGACCGACCTTAGTCCTTACTGTCGTCATCACTGTCGATCCCACTATCGATCTCACGATCGATCTCACAGTCGATTTCAATTTCCACATCACTCATAAGAAAGCCATCCACTGATTAGGTCTTCCTCTGGTGTAATTACTCTTTGTCATGTGTTGGCGCTCACGACTCCATGGGATGAGAACCAAAGCACATGTGTCGAGAGTTGTTTGTCATCATGTCGATCGTGTTATGGGAATATGCCTGCCACGCTTGGGGGAGTCAGTCGTATCGTTCCGTCGGTATCGTTTTCCAGTCGTGATACGTATTGCGGCACTGGCAGTTGGGAGTGCAAAGGCGCGCTTGCACAAGCTCTTCTCTGCAGGACCCAAAGCGATTGCCACCCGCGCCAGCGGCGCGGGTGGCTGCAACGCGCGCCGCCTCGGGTGGCGGGCGGTGGGGGATGGCCGTCGGGCCTGCCTGCTCCCCCCCGTCCTCAGGACGAGAATGACGCGGTGCGCTTGGCTCAGGGCGCATGAGACGAAACCGGGGTCATGTCGGGCACGTCCCTCTACGAGTGAAATTATGCGAAACAGTTTAAAACATAGTCCAGGGACGATGTTTAAAGCATTGGCAGTGCCGACTGTAAGGCTCGCCTGTACGAGCTCTTTGTCGCAAGGACCCGATTTGACTGCCACGCCAGCAGCCTCCAGTCAGGTTTAGTCGGTGTTCTTTGTCTTGTGATGGCAAGTAGTTTGGGACTGGCAGTGCTGTCAAAAAGGCTCGCTTGCACGGGCAGTGGTGGCAAGCATGTCGGCACGGGTATTTCGAACACCACTGCGCGCTTGTCCGAGCTCTCCGCGGCAGGACGCAAGCTGATTGCCACGCTGGTGGAAGTCAGCGGATACATTTTGTCAGTATCTCTTTTTGAGTGATGGCTGGCAGTTGGGACGCAAAAGCGCGCTTGTATGATCTCTCTGCGGCAGGGCCCGCATTAGCGGCCACGCTGGCGGAAGCCAGCCACGTCATTGGGATTCGATCGAGATCTTTTCCAGTGATGGTAGGTATTTCGCATTTGACAGTGGCAGTCGCGCTTGTACGAGCTCTTTTCTTTTGGACCCAAGCTGATTGCCACGCTCGCGGAAGCCGACGATGGATTCGCTCTGTATCTTTTTCCAGTGATGGGACGTGTATTTGGCACCGGCAGCGCTGATTCGTAGGCGCGCATGTATGAGTTCTCCGCGGCTGGACACTATCTGATTGCCACGCGCGGTAA
This sequence comes from Prorocentrum cordatum, assembly GCA_963575745.1. Lineage (NCBI taxonomy): Eukaryota > Dinophyceae > Prorocentrales > Prorocentraceae > Prorocentrum > Prorocentrum cordatum. The sequence goes on along the minus strand of CAUYUJ010019532.1, from coordinate 15,063 downwards.
TACCAGCGAGTACTGCTCGGCTGAACCCCACGTCAGCGCGCTATTTCACGTCTGCTTGCTAGGCAATTGCGCTTATTGTGGAGTAGAAAATCGTGCCAACATAAACAGAGGTAGATGTATTTTTGTTGCTGCCAGCGTCCCCTCTCCCTCTGTTGCTGTTTTGGGCGTTCGGCTTCACCAGTGCGGCAAGTGGTGTACGGATGGCACGCGTGGCGTTCGCCCCAAATCCAGGCGAGCCGCACTGCCTGCCCGACTGTGCTGCTGTTGGCGGAATCTCATGGTGCAGACCCCGTCAGGAGCCGCCTCTCGTGGCGATGCGTCTCCTCTCCTCTGATTGTCTTTCCACCCCCGTACCTCTTTCCTTCTACAGTCGACCCGCATGGTAAGGACGGGCAACCTTCACAAGGGTACCTTTTCATCCTTCCCTCCTCGGCCCATCCCTTGGCCGCTCTCGTTGGCCGCGCCCCGCTCGAAAAGCCGCGAAATGGCGTTCCAAGGCCCTTGCATCCTTATCGGGCGTCTTTCTGATACGGGACGACTGTGTCCTCGGCTTCGGTCGCAGCCGCAGGCGTGGAAACACAGGGAGGGGGGGGGGGTGCGGCTCGTGCGCGGCACTTCGCGGCGGCACGCGCGTCTCGGTCCAGGCCGCACGAGATTCTCTCTGTAGTGGTGCCTCGAGCTGGTTCTGCCAGAGCTGCGCGCTGAGGTGAGGTGTCCCGGGGACCTGCGGTTCAACGAGGTGTACCTGCGCTCGGCGCAGGTGTCGGCGGCTAGCACCCTCGCGCTGGACCTCAAGCTGCAGTTCTGGTTCGACCTGCGGCCCTTCCTGAGAGAGGAGCGGCCGCGGCTGGGGCCGGGGCCGGAGCTCTCGTCCCGACAGTCTCTGCGTCAAGGGGGGGGAGACAGCAGGCAACAACGGGGGAGGGGCAGAGGGAGGAGGAGGGGGAGGAGGAGGAGGGGGAGGAGGAGGAGGGGGAGGAGGAGCGGGAGGGGGAGGAGGGGGAGGAGGAGGAGGGGGAGGAGGGGAGGAGGAAGGGAGGGAGCGGGAGGTGGAGGAGGAGGGGGGGGGGAGCAGAGTGAACAGAGGATGGGGAGTAGGGATGATGATGATGATGATGATGATGATGATGATGATGATGATGATGATGATGATGATGATGATGATGATGATGATGATGATGTCCGCTTTTAACAAGCAGAAGTGATGTGCAGAGCAGGTAAATGATCGCCGCATCGACGTTGCCCGTCGACGTACTTGCGCAAGTCTTTGAGGGCGCAGCGCCCTCGCCCCCTTGCAGGCACGAGGGGTCGGGCTTTCGTTCTTTGCTCACCTCAGCGCGATTGGCCTGGCGCGCTGGTGGTGGCTCTCTGCGCCGTGGGTATCGCCGGTGCCGTCGACGCCGCCTTCAGCCAGCGCTGGCCTTGGGCACAGCGCGGGGGAGGCTTGTGAGGTGGGGGGCCCGCCTCGTGCCGCTCTCGGAACGCATCTCGGCCGCCGTGGGGGCCCCCGAGGAGCAGAGCCGCCCTGCGCCGTGGGCCCCTGGCCCGGCTTGCCCCGCGGCAGGCGACGCGGGGCTTTCGCGGTGGAGCCAGCTGGTCATCAGCCTGCTCGGCCTGCTCTTCCTGCAGGCTGGGGAGCTGCTGCTGGGGGCTGCCGCGCGGCTGCTGCTGGTGCCGAGGGGGCTCCTGGCCTCCAGCTGCGGCGGCTCGGCGCAGGGCTCAGCCAGCCCGCTCGGGCCGGAGCCTGCGCAGGCCGTGGCGGGAGCCCCCACGTTCGTGGAGATCGACTTGGCAGAGCTCGCCGCTGCGCAGGCGCATGCTAGCCGGCTTCGGCAACTACAGTCGCGGTGATGGCGGACTCGTTTTACCTGGTGCGGTACCGCGTTGCGGGTCCGCCACTGTGGCACGAGCGCTTGGCGCTCGGGGAGAGGGGTGCCCTGTCGTATATCATGACTCCAGACGGCGACGACTACGACGAGGCGAATGCTCCTGGGCCCGACGTGGCAGAGGTCCTCAGGATCGCGGGCCAGGGGGCGACTCCAGGCGGGCTCGGCGGAGGGCACGTGCATCGATTTCGGCAACTGCCGACTGCCGCTGCGGCCCGGGCCGCCATCGCGCGCGCGATGGCTTCTGGCTTCCCGCGGCCGCCAGCACGGGTGCTGAACCTGGAGTTGGGTGCTGGCAACGTGCTGGGATTGCCCGCTGGGGTGCGCGCACTCGCTGAGCCTGGAGCTGCAGCTGGACCTGCCGCCGCTGGTGGTGGGGGACCTGGAGGCGGACCCGCTGGAGGCTTGGCGGGCGGCGTGGGCGCTCTGGTGGCTGCGCTCGGAGGCCCCGTGGCGGGTGCTGCTGGCCCCGCGGCTGCCGCCTGGAGGCGCAGCGGCCCCTGTCGCGCCCGCGCCGGCTGCTCCTGGTGCTCTGGCCGTCCCGCCGCTGGCGCCCGCGGTGCTGCCACCTGCTGGCGAAGGAGCAGGCGCGCCAGCGGTGCCTGGCGCGGCCGCAGTGGCTGCGGTGGCACCCGCCGATGCCGCCCCGCTGATGGCGATCGCGGCTGCCCCTGGTGCAGCTGCCGCCCTGCCCGCCTCTCCTCATCCCACAGTGTAGGCTGTGGCGTATGACATGCTTGGGCAGCGCGACGTCGAGTTTAGAGATGGGTCCCTCGGCTGGTGGAATACCCTTGGCCCGATAGGAGACTTTCGGGACCCCGGACCTGTCTCTGGGTGTGCCGCTTTATCTGCGAGCACGGCGGCACCCCTCTGGGCAAGCGCACGCTGTTCAAGTCCACTTTTCGCCTCGCCGATGCCGATCCTAGAGTTGTCGAGCACGAGGAGTGCTGCCGCATCTTGCAGGGGGGCGCGTGCTACGACCAGGTGAACGCGGCGTCGCTGACTTCGTTCGAGATCGCGCGCCGCTCGCTGCAAGTCCAGGAGGAAAGGTACCGCCACTTCCTCAATGGGGATCAGGACGACGGAGTTTCGACTGGCACTTGTTACTTGGGAGTCAGCACTCACGAGGGAATATGTGTGTCTGCCCGCTGTTGCAGACGCATGTGCTGAGCAGGCGCGCGAGGCGTCGCTGGCGAAGGAGCGCCGCAAGGCGCGCGAGGAACGAGCGCTCCCAAAGCCCAATGCCAAGCGATCTGGCAAGAAGGGCCAGCGGGGGCAGGGGGCAGGGGGCCGAGGCGCGATTGCCTTGCAGCGCGGGAGTTGGGATGCCCGCGCTGCGCTCGCCCTTTAGCCCGTGGTGGCGCCCGCTCTGCTAGGGCATGCGGGGCGGCCGCCAGCGCGACCCGTTTCCCCTGACTGCCTTGGAGCCTATTGCCAACAGTTTTTTGCCCTTAAGTCCTGCAATACTGTTTATTTTTCCATGAACTTTTTGTTTTTTTTTTTTTTTTTTTATTTTTTTTTTTTTTTTTTTTTTCATTTTATTTTTTTTTTTTTTTCTTTTTTTTTTTGGGAGCCGATGCCCCAGCAGTTTTGCCATGGACTTCATAGCCGCTGCGCGGTCCGTCGTCGCCTTCGCGTTGCCCATGCTGACGAGTGGGCCTCCGAGGGCGTCACCGTGCTGAACGACTTATATGGCAGTTTTGGTTCCCGCTCCGACGTCGGCCCCAACGCGGGCCAGCGCTTGGCCCTCGAACATCTTCGCCGGAGTTATCGGCGCGTCGGCCCCCTCCTGCGGATCAACATTCAGGGCAGCGGGCCCGTGTGCGCTCCTGTCAGGCGCTCCAGGCTACTCCAGTGGTGGCGGGCCCGTTGCCCCCTTCGACGGCGACGAGATCGCCTGGCCGCCCCTCTCCAGCAAGCCCGCGCACCTGACCGACCTGCCGGGGGATGCGGGCGCCTCGTGGCTCAGGGGATGGAAGGAGCGCGTGCTGCGACCGCCCCAGGCCGCTCGGAGCCTCCACGCTGAGGCTTGCCCGCGGGGCGCTTACGTCGACCCGCTGCTGAATCATGGCGTTCGCGATTACAGCGCCTTCTTGAGGGAGGCCTGGCGTCGAGGCATGCTGACTTGGAAGCGCGGTCGCGGCGGGGACCTCGGACTTTTCTTCGCGCGTCGTAAAGACGAGCACCTGCGCATCATCTTCGACGCGTGGGTGATCAGCAGCGACTTACTGCCTGCTCCCTCTACTCGCCCCCCGACGCCATCAGCCATCGGGGCGCTGGAGGCCGACGAGAGGGTCTTCATTGCGTTGGGAGACCTGGAGTTTGCATTCTACCACGTGCTGGCGCCGCCCGACATGGTCGACCACTTCTCGCTCCCCAGCCTGGACGCGGGGCTGCTACTGAGCTGCGGCGCCACTGGATTGCCTGCCGGCGCAGGCGAGCCGCGAGCCCATCGCGCCGCGTCTGCGCGTGCTGCCGATGGGCTTCTCGTGGGCGCTGTACCTGCGCCGAGGCGCGCTTCGGCGAGGCCTCAGCCTGGGTGGCTTTTCGCCCAGCCACCTCGTCGAGGACGGGCAGCCTGGGCGGCGCGTTGAGCGCGGGCAGCCGTCGGTGGCCGCGGGGTACGTTGACAACTACTTCGCGATCGACACCGACGCTGGCGTCGCCAACCGCAGGGCCCGGGCCGTGCGGCAGCAGCTGGTTGATCTGGGCCTTGTGGTGCACGACCAGGAGCCCGCTTGCCACGACTCCGCGTTCCTTGGGCTCAGCCTGTCCGGGGGCCGCTTCCTCGCGACGCGGCCCAAGTGCCTCTGGCGCATTTGGCTCGCGATCGAGAAGCTGCTGCGGGTCGGCGAGTGCAGCGACGCGCTCGTGGAGGTCCACCTCGGCCACGTCACCTGGGCGGCGCTGCTGCGTCGCGAGGCGCTCTGCCTGGCCCGGGCGGCCTACGCCTTCGCTGCCGAGACCGGGTCTGAGCCCATCATGCTGTGGCAGAGCGTGAGGCGGGAGCTCTGGCAGGTGCGCTGTCTGCTGCCGCTGCTGCAGGCAGACCTGCTGGCGCCCTGGCACTCGCAGGTCGTCGCCTCCGACGCGTCGGAGTTCGGGCTCGGGTTGGTGCGTCGGCGGCTGCCTCCAGATCGGGTCGCCGAGATAGGGCGCCAGTCGGAGCGCTGGCGATGTCGCGTCGAGGGCGGCGCTCGCGCTCGCGAGTGAGCCCTCGGCCATTTTGTCATTTCATCACCTCCTCTCCCCAGCTCTCTGCAGCCTTTGGAGTTCCCGAGCGTCTCGGATTCCTGCTTCGACGAGGTCCCGAAGGATATCTTGGTGGAGTCGTCTTGGACTGGAGTCGCGGCGGTGAAGATCTCTGAGGACATGAACATCTTGGGCCTCGAAGGAGAAGCGCTAGTTCTTGGGGCTTGTCATCTTCTGCGGAGTTCAGAGGCTTTTGGGAAGCGCTTGGCGACTCTGGTTGACAATTTACCGCTGGCCCTTGCGGCCACCAAGGGGCGGGCCCGCTCTCGTCATCTTCAAGGGCCTCTTCGTAAGTTGGCGGCCCTCAGCTTGGCCTCGGGCTCTCGTGTCTACACTCGCTGGATTGCATCAGAGTTAAGCCCGTCTGATCCGTTCTCACGTGGGCCCCAAGGCTGGTTCTCTGGCGGCCGTTTGCCGCGGGTCGCGCCCGCCGCAGGCGACGTGGCCACCTCCACCCTTGGGAGGTTGCCTGCCGCGCCTGATGCCGCACCGCCGGGGCTCGCAGCCGAGAGGCGGGCGGCGCGCGGGGACGCGGGCCAGCCCGGCCCGCGATCCGGTGGCAACCAGTCAGCCGATGGCTGGTCTTTCGCCGCTGGAGCAGCTCTCGATCAACTTTAAACGGAGAAGGTTAAAGGCGAGGTATAAATCGAGCATGCACCGCTGCCGTGCCTGGCTCAAGCCGGGCCCGGCCAAATATATGACTGTGCCTCACTGAGGCGCACGACTTGCATCAGAGATCGGAAAATACCTTTTCCATTGACGATGCCCATCCTATCCTTTACTCCAGATCCCACGCTTCGTCTTGCACTCTTGCTCATGCGATATGAGCCAAAGCCTGGGATATGGCAACGCTTAAAGCGTAACACATACCTAAGCTTACCAGCTTGTTTTCGACTTGGTAGCGGAGCTGGCTACCTCTCGTATCGGTGGCTGGCTTCTCGCCTCTGATTCCTGTAATCACGGCACAACTTGGTGACTACTACTACGTGGAATTACCATGTTGCGCCGGCTCTGCGAGGAGCAGAAAGCCAGTCCGCGATCGAGCGGCTTTTTTTTTTAGTATTTTTTTTGATATAATTTTTTTTTTTTTTTTGTTTTTTTTTTTTTTTTAGCGTTTCTTTTTTTTTTTTTAGTTTTATTTGTTTTTTTTTTTTTTTTTCCGTTTTATTTTATTTTTCCTTTTTTTTTTTTTTTGATTTTTTTATTTTTTTTTTTTTTTTTTTATTTTTATTCCTGTTTTTTTTTTTAGCGGGGCAACCCGCGAACTCGAGTCGCTCTCTCCTACTTCACTGCGCTACTTCACTCCCGACTTCCACCAGATGCCAATCGGCAACTCGATCGAGAACGTGGTCACCCTGCGGGGCTACCCGCAGCGGGGCCACCTGCATCCCGTGCCAGTCAGGCGCCTCACGGCTACTACGCCAGAGCATGACAAACCACAGCCTAAACCAATCACCGAAGCCGAAATGCACATGCATTGGATTAAGATAACTATCTTCGGCATTCTGTGGGTAATAATGGGATGTGCTGTGGGATACATGCGGCAGGGGATGGACGACACGCGTACTACTGGCCCTTCATGGGGCCCTGCCGGTACTACGCCTTTTCGCGAATACGTTCGCGAAGTACATGCATGGTTAAACGTAACGAGTGGCAATATGACACCACCACAACAAGCTGCAGCACTACAACGAGGCCTTCCAGGTCTGGCTCGTCGTATCGCCATGCAGGTCCCCTCCCAGATCATCAATTATGGTGTAACTGTCAATGGACAGCCAACGGATGCAGTAACCTACATACTGTACTTACTGAGCACCAAATTTGAAAATCTGGAAGATGAGCGCCAGCTCAAATCTGGCACGGCCCTTATCGACTTCCGCGTCGAAAGGGGCGAGCGAATCGACTCGGTATTAGCTCGATTCGAGATGGCCCGTGACGAGGCTAACTCTGTTGGCTTTGTCATCCCCAACTTTCAGATCCTAACGCTGATTCTCTTCAGAGCGTTAGGAGTTGGCGCGTCACGAGCCCAACACCTGCTTGAGCCCTTCAATCATCAGATGCCCCGAACACAAGCAGACTATGACAGGCTGTTGACCAGGATGAGGAACTACGGACATGTTGCCGAGCGCTCTCCTGGCAACATAGCGGGCATCTTCACAGGGCACCACTCACATGCAGGTGTCTACGCCACGACTGCGGGGTCACCCGCTGGTCCTGGCGAGCCAAATCCCTGGGCTGACCCAGCCGATATGCCCAACGAGGCCACTGCCCTTTTAGGGCAGACTGGCCAGGCATCGGCAGAGGCAGCTGAGGCGAACGCCTGGTCGAACTACTCGCCAGGCGCCGCCTGCACTGCAAGCCCGCCCTCGGGCACAACCCTCTGGGGCCAAGCGGAGTCATCCGCTCAAGGGTCTCAGCCGCCCTCACCGTTTGAATCTGGCACTGACACGGATACCTCATCTGACGATGAGCACAATGGCATAGTTTCTGCTGGTAATGACTACCCAGCGGATGACACTCACCTCTCTGAACAACAAAGAGCGGAAGCCGCCTTTATGGCTTATCGCAAATCAAAACGCCGTTGGAGGCGCTTTATAAAGAAACCAGTCAGAAAGGTGAGACGTGCAGTACGCCGACATTTCAAACGATTTGGAAAGGGTCGTGGCAAAGGGGGTCGCAGACGCCGTATGCATGGTAGGGGTATTACTGCTTTCCTCACGTCCTTAACTGATATGGCTTTTGAAGAAGTTCTTATCGGAGGCAAAGGTCGGGGTCACAGGCGGACCTCCGGTAAGGGAAAAGGGCGGAGGGGCAACCCTAGGGACGCTTCTGGCAATACTATGAAGTGTCATACATGCGGTAGCACAGAGCATTTGCGCGATCAATGCCCCAAGGGGAAAGGAAAGGGATCCGTACATTTGGCTCAAAATTCTTTTATGGATGACATAGATTACATTGACTACGAGTTTTACGTCAATCCAGAAGCGGCTCCCGCCGCGGGCTCCTCCACTTATTACGTGATGGCCCGCTACGCTGAAGCAACTGTAGCCCTGGAAGACTACGCAGTGACCCTCTTCGACGAGTTCCACGGCTGGGACGAGGTCGACGAGGTCGAGTACAATGCTTGGTTCGGTCTTCCAGCGGGGCCACCCGCCGGCGACGAGGTCTCCGAAGCCGAGACCGCCCCGGCAACAGAGGAAGAACTCACCGCCGTGCTGGCCCCGCAAGTGATTGGCATGCCGTTGCTGCCAAATCCTCCGTGGGCTGGTTCGGAGGCGGGAGACGCCGATGACGAAATGCGGGGCCATCCCGCGTATTCCGACTCCGAAGAAGCCGAAGAAGATTATAAGGACATGCTCCAAGAGCAGGTCTCAGAAGCAATCCGACTCCTGAGTGCGCCAGCACATCAGCAGATAACCCTGAACGAACTGCTGTCACACCCAGGAGCTGCACGTCTACGTCCATACTTGGATTCGGACATGTCAGCATCTCAGATGCTGACAGCACTCCAAGCTCTAGCGGGGTCACCCGCCGAAGAAACGCCAGACGCAACAGCGGGGCCACCCGCTTGGTCTATGGATGTATTCATGCAAGGTTGTGATCAAATGGACATTAACGACCTCACGATGGAGCAGTTAAACGACATCGGGTACTTCAGAAACCCGTATCAAAACGTGTTCATGGTCCAGGACAGCTCAGAGGACTCGGAGGACATGCGCTACGCCAAGAGGGACAGACGACCGTCGCCTCCCCGAGACTCAGAGCATGACGATCAAAGGCCAATGGCACGCGGTAGTGCGTCAGCGGGGCCAGCCCGCAGAAGGAGCCGTTCAGCTCCCAGACGCCCTACACATGATGAGTCGGGCTATCCATGCAGTACTGAGCACTCCGTCGGAGTATCCGCTCAGCATGTGCCGGATTGGTACATCAAATGGTACCCCGGCTACTCGATGGACACGCTTCGCCACTGGTATTCTAAGGAGTACTGCACTAAAAGGGACGAAACTGGCGCGATAATACGCACCAAGGGTGGCAAGACCAAGACGCCAGAGGCTTGGGACAAAAGGGCTAAGAAACAGGAGATCATCAACGATCGCAAGACATACAGGAAACAAGTATGTCAGTGCAAGCCCTTCAAAGGTCACATGCGCAGGTGTCCGATGGACCGCCCCTCCAGGAGCCCTCATCACGGTGAGACCCCGTGGAATTGGTCTCATGGAGATGACGCTGGCAATGTCCATGATCCTAATAAGGAGGTCCCTGGAGGAGGAAAGCGCATCACCGAAGCCGATCGTGTCCCTATGACCGAAGAGGTGGCCAACATCGTCAGGGAAAATTGGGTACAGCTTCCCAATGACCATCGCCTCAAGGAATGGAACCGCCGATTCCATAAAGAGGCGGGGTCACCCGAGGATCCAGTAAAGAGGCGGGGTCACCCGCAGGATCCAGCAAAGAAGCGGGGTCACCCGCAGACGCGGCGCCAGCCGCTGGGTCCGTGGACGACGATTGGATAGCTGTTGCATCTGCTGCTGGGTCCGCCGCCGGCACTGACCACACCGAACTGAATGAAGAATGGGCGGCGGAAGACGGCTCAGAGAATCCATTCCCTGATGGATGCGCCTGCTGGTACTACAGCTCTTCGGCGCAGAAGTGGTTCTGCACGAGGGTACTTTACCGCCATGACAATGGCAAGTACAAGCTAGCCATAAAAGGCTCTGCCGACATCGACCAGATGAGGCAGGTCATCCATGATCATGGCCAACCAGAAGGCCCTCCTAGAGACCCTCCTGGTCCACGACCGGACAAGGGCAGCAGACCACCACCAAGACCTAAAGCCGACTCCTCGTCTTCACCGGCTCTTGCGAAAAGGCCTCCGTCCAAGAGCCCCGAAGGCACGCATGGGCGGTCGAAGGCCAGAGGGATCGCCAAGACGGTCGACCCTGAACCGGCAGACCCTCCTGGTCTGTCCGTGACAGAGAGGAAGAAGGCTTTTGCTGGATCATCGACCCCGACACCTCCGGCGACCCAAGGCGATATCAAGGACGAAGTTCGCGACAAGCCTAAGGCAGCTTTCCGAGGTGACTGGACTCCAACTCTGCATCAGCCACGCCTTGCACCACGACCAGGTTCGGCACGAATGAAAGCGCAGCCGAAGCCCGAAGCTGGGATGAGGTCGGTGCGGGCAGAAGCGGCCGCCAAGGCTAAGGAGGACAAGGGCTTTGCGGGGCCACCCGCTAAAGCGGCGCCAGCCGTAACAGCGGGGACACCCGCAGAAGGCACTCTCTCAAGAGAAGAACGCTTCAGAGCCCTCAAAGAGTTTGGCGACCAACAGAAACTAACCGATGATGCAGTTGCTGACAAAGGTCACCCGAACCCTGGCGCGGAGTCATCCGCAGGAGCTGCCTCGTCAGCCGCAAGTTCTGCAGGGCCACCCATTAAAGCGGCGCCAGCTGCATTAGCGGGGCCGCCCGTTAAAGCGCCGCCGGCTGCATTAGCGGGGCCACCCGCACCATGGCAGCCAATAATGTCTGTTCTCAGGAACATTCCTTTGGGAGCCAAGGAATACTGGCAAGGCATTATAGGCAAGGGCCCGAAGCGCACCATAAACCCACGAGTCACTCCAGACGATACGGACCGATACGAAGTCATTAATTGTCCGGTTCGTCGTAACTTCAAGTGCCACAACGACTGGGAACGTGAACAACAGACCGTGGGAAATATGTTGCGAGACAGGCCGCCACTACGCGTTGCGCAGCATAAAGAAGCGCTCCTGAAGGTCATGAAACAAAACGGTATGGATCCGACTTTACCGCTTGAAGGGCAGATGACCAAGATATCAATATGGTTCTCTACAGCCCTACGACACAGTCCATATTGGAAGGACGGATTCAACCGACACTTCGAAAAGATCAGCACTTTCGATCCATGCGATGGCTGGGTTGTCGTTGACGATCTGCTGACAAACTGGACTGATAATGATCAGTGGAAAGGCTATCGTGAAATGCACGAGGTGTTGATCAAGGGCAGGCCCCACACGTCATACGTGTATTGGGTGCTGCTAAATTGCTGTGAGATGATTGACCATCAAGGCATGCAGAAGGGCAGGCTCCAGATGAAGTGCGTTGATGACAGCATGCTGCTGCCTCCCAGGTTTCGACCGAAGGCACGCAGGCCACAGTACTTCATCAGAGCCACGAACGGCCACAGCAGTCCAGGCATCCACTGTCCTGAGTCGCTGTACAAGCCGATCACAACATGGATGAAAGAACCAGACGACCCAGTATATTTCATCCACGGGACACAGTGGGAGTATGTCAAGGACATTCTTGCTAATGGCCTTTCATGCCTCGCACAGGACAACCCTAAGAGGAAGGGGGGGCGCCAAATTGTGCACGGCTGCCCCTACCTCCCGGGCGACCCGAGGATTCAATCGGGCATCCGTCCTGACTCGGAGGTGCTCATATTCTGCAGCATCAACAAGATGCTGTCCAGTGGCTTCTCCCTATGGAGATCAGCAAATGACATAGTCATGACACGAGGCCACGACGGACGTATACCGCCCGATCATATCCTCCAGATTGTGAGCATTGCGATATATCGGGTCGGCGAAGCCTGGAGCAATCCGCTGGCTTATGACAAGTCGCGGAGGCGGGGCCAACCCGCGGACAGGATTCGCACCGATGACTACCTGCCACTTAAAATGTGTGACAGAACTCTGGGTGTAATGGAAGATCACGCCATGTACCTAATGGGCTGGACTAAGACGGACGGTCGTCCATTCAATTTGGTCATGACCGAGCAAGATGTTGCTCCACGACCGTACGACACACAGACAGTCCTCATGATGAAAGCCCAGGAGGACGAGGTCATGCCTGAAGCGGGGCCACCCGCAGGTGCGGGGACACCCGCGGTAGACACCTCGGACGGTTCATGGCAACAAGTGGTCACACCAGTAGCAACGGTAGCATCTCCTTGGTGGCCGGACCAGCAGTCATGGGTCCAGGCCCTCAACAGCCATTTGACATCAGCCGACGTCTCTGGACTAACCGATCAGCTATACCGTGCTGACCCGTGGGCGGTGCATACAGGTATCCAAGACGCACAGCAGAGGAACCTGCGGCCTCCTGCGGGGCCACCAGGCGTCCTAGGACCACAACCACAACGCCCTCTGCAGCAAGCTGGAGGTGCGAGGTTTGTCCCTATGGGCGGTTCAGATGGTGGCTCGCCGTTTCGGACTCCGCCGTCTGAAACGAGCGAGAACAGCTTGTGGCAAAGACTCCAGGCGATTCGCGGGAATCCGGCGCTCGCAGCAGCACTCCAGGCAACCACTCCCATTGGCACTCCGAGGGGTAGTGGAGGAGGAGTGGCTGCGGGGACACCCGCCGAGCGAACGCCTGCGGAGTCACTCGCACATGCGGGGCCACCCGCTGACGGACAGCAAGGTTCAGACTACGAACGTCGGGCAGCCAACTTGAGAGCACAGGCTACCTTTCTGCAGCAACAAGCTGATAGAATGCCCAGCCTGTTGCGGAACCGCAACATAGATGTTACGAATCATGGCGACTTTCGGCCTCTCTGGAGCTGGACTTCTGAAGATGCTCCAAATGCTGATCCCACGAATCCATATAGACAGGTGTTTATTCCAGGAATAGCATCACACCCAATATATGGATGGGACAATCATGGACCAGCAGAGGCACAGGCCATGGACGCGCCGATGTACCCGGAGTACTACGCGCAGTTGAATAACACTCCTATGATTGCGGGGCCACCTGCGAACGAATACACTCGGAATCTTGCCAATGAGATGTTTCGTTTGCAGTTTACACGAGCGGTCGATGCGCAGTCTATGCCGCGCTACGCCTACATGCCCACGCCGACGGACCCCGAGACCGTGGTTCAGCCAGCTGGTCTCGCGGTGCCAGCCGCTATGGGCAGCATGCCAGACTACATCCGCGACGTGCACGACACGCAGCAGGCGATACTGGCATCTAGGCAGCAGGCTCGGGACAACGCCAGGCTGCGCCAACAACGCGCGATCCAGAGAAGGATTGAGCGTGAGACCCAAGCGGGGACACCCGCAGACGCGGGGCCACACGCTGAACGGACAGATAGACGGCCGCCACCGACGCCATATCGGGAGGGCGAAACCACTTTCGAGCGCCAAGCTCGGACTCGCCCAGACGTGCCTGCTCCAGTCATTTCAGACTACAACTTTACACAGTGCCCAATCTGTATGGACACCTACGAGATGGGCACCACAGTGTGGAGACTGGCGTGTGGGCACTTCTTCCACGATATATGCTGGGATCGTGTTGCACAGCAGCACGTCCGCAATCAGCGGCCAGGTGCGCCAAACGAGGCCCCCTGCGCGGTATGTCGTGGGCCGGGCATAATTACAGCACATTTCCCGTATGCTGGACAGCGCGACGCTGAGTCGGAACAAGCGCGCCAGCAGGAAAGGTACGTGGCAGATGCCCGGGAAATGCGTCGGCTGCGGGAAGCAGTGGAGGCACTAGAGGCTCGAGCCGCACACTCGGCGGAGCCATCCGCACGTGCCCCAGCTGCACAGGCATCCCCCTGGCCAGCGCCAGAGCAAGGCATCCAGATGCCAATCCTGCCTACGCTTCGAGCACAGGAGCCCCCAGCAGCGGGGCCACCCGCCGAAGCGGCTCCCGCCGCCAAAGCGGGGCCACCCGCAATTGGACCTCCGAATCCTGGATTCCTGAGGGCAATGGAGGCCAACATCAGGCGGAGTGGCAGGAGCGGAGGCGGTACGCGCAGGCCGACTGGATCATCCAGGACCTCACGTGTGGCAAGCCCGGTCAGCGCTAGGAGCCGGGCAAGCGCTGAGAGCGCGGAGGCAGCCCAGTTCCACACTACATTCATGATCGATACAAAAGGGCTGACCTATGCACGTGACGACACGGACACGCTGCCGCCAGGAGGTGAATGGATGTCCACACTCTCTGCGAATTATTGGGTTCTTGAACAGGAACCAATTACCGTAGAGGAGCGCCGCCAATATGAGCAGATGTGGTGCACCGAGTTAACCTTGAGCCAATGGGTGCTTGAACAACGCCTGTTGAAAGGCACACTCGGTTCACAGATTACGTACCACACCGATGACCATGGTACGATGGCTCTGGCAGCGCGGAATGGGACATTCTTTCCCGACGAAGACGGACTGCCGTGCATCTCGTTCATGCTAGACATCGGCTCCAACGTGAACATCATTGGAGCCAATACGGCGCGAACCTTCCAGGAGGCTATGGCCAGGTACAATCACAGACCTGCCATATGCACCCTGAGCAAGACCCTCTACATTAACGGTGTCGGTGAGGGTGCTGCGATATGTCGGAAAATGGGCAACTTCAAGATCGGGGTGCAATACGCCAATGAGGCAAGCCCCCGTATCGAGGAGTATGCCTCAAACATCGCAGAAGGCTCGGGTGCCAACCTCCCGGCCATCTGGGGCCTTGGTGCCATGGAAGCACGTGACACGATCATCGTGCTGAAGCCAGGCTACCAGAAGGTTATCTTCCCCAGCGGAGATTATACCCTGAAGCTGGGGAGGGGCGCCAAGGTCCTGAGGGCGAAGAAAACCCCCTCAGGACATCTAGCCATTCCCTGCGGTTTGTATGACGGGGCTAAAAGCCAGACGGTCACGAACACCTTCACGATCCGCAGCAGTCGGGATGGCTACACCGAGACGGAGAACGAAGAGGACCCCGTCAGTGCGGGGCCACCCGCCGGTGTAGGTGCGGGGACACCCGCCGGAGTAAGTGCGGGGCCACCCGCCGAGACCACAGCGGGGCAACCCGCGACGGGACAGTCCATGACCGTCACGACTGATACGTACATTGTCGAGCCGTATCTCGACAAGCAGCTCCTGGAAGACACGACCCGTTTGATCGTGAACAGG
>CAUYUJ010019531.1:129816-177843 GCA_963575745.1 Prorocentrum cordatum | reverse complement strand
GGAGGAGGAGGAGGAGAAGGAGGAGGAGGAAATTGAGGAGGAGGAGGACGATGAAGGAGGAACATGACAGGAAGCACGCCAACTCAATGAATACGAGCGCGCCGAGACAGCACTCGGAAACAAGGAGGAGGAGGCGGAGGATGGAGGATGAGGCGGAGGAAGAGGAGGAAAAGGAGGAGAAGGAGGAGGAGGAGGAGGAGGAGGACGACGACCGAGGAAAATGCAAGAAGGAGGAAGCACGCCAACTCGATCTATCCGAGCGCGCCGAGACAGGACTTGGGAAGAACCAAGGAGGAGGAGGAAGGCCGAAGGAGGAGGAGGAGGAGGAGAGGGATGAGGAGGAGAGGAGGAGGAGGAGTAGGAGGAGGAGGAGGAGGAGAGGGAGGAGAAGGAGGAGTGGGGGGAGGAGGAGGAGGAGGAGGAAGGAGAAGGAAGGAGGCGGAGGAGGAGGAAGGAGGAGGAGGAGGAGGAGGAGGAGGAGGTGGAGTGGAGGAAGGAAGAGGAGGAGGGGAGGATGGTGAGGGGGAGAGGAGAATGGAGGGAAGGGGGGAGCAGAAGGGGATGCGGAGGAGGAAAGAGGAGAGGAGAGAGGAGGAGGAGGGGAGGAGGAGGAGGAGGAGGAAAGGAGGAGGGGCGGAGGAGGAAAAGAGGAAGATGTGATGAGGAGGAGGAGGAGGAAGGGGGAGGGGGAGGATGGGGAGGAGGAGGAGGAGGAGGAGGAGGAGGAGGAGGGAGGAGGAGAGAGGAGGAGGAGGAGAGGAGAGGAAGGAAAGGAGGAGGGAGGAGGGGGGGGGGAGGAGGGGAGGAGGAGGAGAGGGGAGGAGGAGGAGGAGGAGCGAGGAGGGAAGCAGGAGAGGAGCAGGAGGAGCAGGAGGAGGAGGAGGAGAGGAGGAGGCGGGAGCAGGGGGAGCAGGAGGGAGCAGGAGGAGGAGGAGGAGGAGAGGAGAGGAGGAGGAGGAGGAGGAGAAGGAAGGAGGGAGGAGGAGAGAAGGGGTTAGGAGGGGCGGAAGGGGAAGGGGGAGGATGAGGGGGAGAAGGGGGAGAATGAGGAAGGAGAGAAGAGAGAAGGGGGAGGGAGAAGGAGAAGGGGGAGGAGGAGGAGGAGGAGGGGAGGAGGAGGAAGGAGGAGGAGGGAGGAGGAGGCAGGAAGGAGGAGGAGGAGGAGGAGGAGGAAGGAGGAGGAGGAGGAGGGGGGGGAGGAGCGGGAGAAGGAGGCGGAGGAGGAGGAGAAGGAGGAGAATGGAGGAGGAAAATGAAAGGAGGAGGAGAAAGAGGAGGAGGAACGCAGGGAGGATGTGGGAGCCGGGATGCGTGCGCAAGATGGAGCAATTTAGAATCATGGTCCCACTCCGCCTCCCAATGACCGCGAACACAGCCCCTGCGTGCCGTTATGGCCAGGAGCTGGGGTGGTGTGGGTAGGAGGGCCACCTGTCAGCAGCAGCAGCAGGAGAAGCAGGAGGAGCCTGCGGAGCCAGACGGAAGGAATGGCAAGCAAGAAGATTGGGAAATCCGGCGAATCGCCGCGTGCCCGGGATGAGAAGGCGTGTGGGACATTTGACTGTCTCCCTCCCCCTGTTCCCCTCCCCAAGGGTCCAAAATCCCGTTGAAGGGGGTGGGGCGGGCTCCTAAACATTCCCCAGAGCCCAAACAGCGCGCCAAGATAGTCCAAGAGAGCGTCGAAACGTCCCAGGGGTAGCCCTACGCCGATCCACGATGCCTTCCATGCGGTTCACGAAGCCCCTCAAACGCCCCATGAATTCCCAGAGGTCAGCCGAAAGGGCCCCACGAGGCAAACGTGGTCAAAATCCATCCAGAATCGCAGATGTTTAGCATACTCGCCTTCTTCGTCTTCCCAGACGGCCCACAGTGCTCCCACGATGGTCCCAAGACGGCCCACAAGACCCCCAAGAGAGCCCCAAGACTGCCCCAGGGGCTCCCTAAGACGGCCCAAGGCAGCCCCAACAGAGCCCTGACAGGGGCCGAAGAGGGGGTACACGAACTGAGATCTCGAGCCTTTCACCCAAGATGTAGGAGAACAAAAAGTGACATAAGCATAAAAACTCGGAGGTCCGCGCGGATTTCAAGGATCGGCGCTGGGGCCCCCCGGCGGCGCCACCGGCGCTGCCACTGGCGCGCTCCGCGCGCCAGGGAGGGGGGTCCAGCGCCGACCCGAGAAATCCGTGCGGACCTCCGAGTTTTTATGTTTACGTCACTTGCCGTTCCCCTAATCTCGAGCCTTTCACCCAAGATGGCCCCACGAGCCCCCAGAGGCTCCCAAGAAGCTCCCAAGGAACTTAGCAGAAGCCCAGAGACGCGCCCAGGACGCCCACAAGAGGCCTCCAAAAGGCCTCACCCGTCGACGTCGTCCTTCTTCTGGTGGTCGGCGGAATGGCCTAAGCCTCTTGCAGCATGGGAGGGAAGAGGGAGGAGGGGAAAGGAAAGAAAGGAGGCAAAAGGAGTAATAAAGGAGGCCATATGGAGACTAGAGGAGGGAAGCAAGAGCAAGAGGGAAGAGGAACGAGGCAGAGCGGGAAGGCAAGAACACATGCTGGAGGATGGAAGAGGGAGGAAGTACCAAAGAGGGATGCCCCAGAAAGAAAAGAACAGAGAATAGGATGGGAGGAGCGGGGACGGATGAGGATGACGGAAAAGGACGGCAGCGGAGCCAGGACAAAGGGGAGCGAAGAAAAAGGGAAAAGGGAAGCGAGCGAGTGGATGGAGACATGTTAAGACGAATCCTCTTCCTCCTCCTCCTCCTTCTCCTCCCCTTCCCCTCCACCCTCGTCCCGACTACTCTCAGCTCCTCCTCCTCCTCCTCCTCCTCCTCCTCCTCCTCCTCTTCCTCCCCCTCCTCCTCCTAAGTAGCACCCATTGACGGTCGTCCCTCGGCCGCCTCTTCTCGGTGCTCCTCCTGCTCCGCCTCTGCCGACACCCGTGAGCCTCGGCTCAGCCTGCTGCTCCTCTGCGGCAAGCTCTGCCACGCGCCTTTCTTGCTGACTGTGGGACAGGTAACATGCTTAGACGAAGCGCCAGGATCCAACCGAGGACACGCAAGCCGTGTCTCAACAACCAAAAAAAACGACAGGTTGTTGGCACCGCACCCGGGTCGATTGCGATGAGCACAGCAATAAGGGACACCGAGCTAAAGATGCGCACGAAGCGCTGCTCTGTCGTGCCCGCCTCCGCCTGCTCCTCCTCGTCCCCCTCCATCGCCACGCCATGCAATGTCATGCTACGCGCTGACCTTCGACACCATGCTATGCCATGTGATGCTGTGCCATGCTACGACATCCGAATTTGCGAATAGAGAGGAGATCTACGCAATGGTAGGGGATGGGGCGGATTAGCACGTCGGGCTGGCCCCGGCGCCGCGCAACTTTTGCCTCGACGTGGTGCTCCCGCCTCGACCAGGCGCAGATGTGTCCCTCGCCAATGTTGGAGGGCCGCGCAAATAAGGCGTCCTCTTGCCCTTGCCCATGCGCATTGGGGTCGGAAGCGGCGTGCCGGCGCAGGCGCGGCGCACGGCTCGTGAGCCGAAGCGCACGGGAGCGACAGCGGCAGCGGGGCCGCGCGAGACCAGGCGAAATGCCGACCTCGGCCGAGCGCCGCGCAACCTGTATGTGAACGTGGCAGTGCCGTGTCAGCGCGGCGCCTGCTCCGTCGTCGCCGCAGCCATCGGATACGGTGCCGTTCCCGCCCCTGCGCGGTCCGCGTAGTTTTCTCTTCGCTCAAACGTCGGAAGCGGGACTGCACGCGATCGCCTTCCGTTTGCGAGGTGGGGGCGCGCTCCAATCCCAATATGGTTGCGCCACACTTGGTTCTTATGTTGTGGGAGGGCGAGAGTAGGCGGGGCCCTCTGACCCTCTCGATCTGGCTAACTGGACTCCTACTACTTCTCCTCCAGGTGCGTATTATAATTATCATCTAGACCACTCTTTCCTCCTGATCATCATCAGAATCAGCATCATCATCATCATCACCATCATCATCATCATCAGCATCATCATCATGATCACCATCACCCGCATCATCATCACCACCAACAACAACGTTCATCATAACCATCATCATCATGTTCACCATCACCATCATCATCACCACCACCACCAACATTCATCATCACCACCATTCATCATCATCATCATCATCATCAGCAGCATCGTCATCAACATCATTATCACCCATCACCAGCATCATCATCATCATCATCATCATCATCATCATCATCATCATCATCATCACAATCATCAGCATCATAACCATCGTCTCAGCATCATCAGCAGCATCTCCACCATCAGCATCAGCATCAGCATCAGCATCAGCATCAGCATCAGCATCATCCTTATCATCCTCCTCCTCCTCATCCACATCCTCATCCTCGTCCTTTGAAGGGGCCCTGGGACACAGAACTAAATAGATATAAAAAAACGGATTCCCCATATCTTCCGATATTGTTTGGGTCCTTGTCTTCCCCCTTCCCATATTCTCCCACACTTCCCAAGGGATCGACGATTCATTGTGTCTGTGTGTTTTTTCCCTTCCTGATCCTCCTCCTCATCGGCAGCAACGGTGACGGCAACGTCATCACCCTCCCTCCTCCAGCCCGGCCCTCCCCCGCCTCCTGCTCACCCTAAGGGGGCCACATGCGAACCCCACCCCTCCCCCCCCGCGATTGCTGAGGGGGAGGGTGGGCTTCACTTCGCTCGGGAGCTCCCGAACGAAGTGAACCCCACCCTCCCCTCAATATGTAATGTTGGGGGGAGGGGGTTGGGGTTCCATGCCCATTGCGGCCCGCCGCAGCCCCCCCCCCCCCAGTTTCAATGTTTCGCTTTCGTTTTCCGGCGTCTTCGTTTTCGTTTTGTCGTTTTCGTCTTGTTTTCGTTCTCCCTCGTTCTGTCTTCCATCGGCCTTTCGCGTAAGGCGAGATCGAAACGGAAACGGCCCACGAAGTCGCCCAAACACAGTTTAGGTTTTAGGTCCACCCCTGCCACAGACTTCGCCCACCCATGCTCCCGGTCTCCCCCCTCCTCGCCCGCCCCAGTCTGGGGCCCCCTGCTTTTCTTCGCGCAGAGTATGACGCCCCGCGACCGGCCTCGGCCCCCCCCCCTCCCCCCCCTTCTCCCTGGCCACGCCACGACTCCCTCCCGCGCCGCGTGCGCAGTGTGGCCGTGCCGGGGCACTCCCAAACGGCGCCAGCTGCGAATCGCGACGCTGCGTGGCCTGCTCCCCCCCTCCCCCAGCCGCGCCCGATGTCGCCATGATCGGGCATCGATCGAGGCGGATCGACGAACGAGGAGGTTTCGTGAAAGATGGAGTCGGAGGAGGAGGAGGAAAAGGAGGAAAAGGAGGAGGAGGAGGAAGAAGAGGAGTCGGAGGCCTCGGCAGTTCTGATGCCCTCAACTCGTAATCGGGAAAAGGCGCTGGCTCGACTGGAGACGAGTCTGTGGCTGCTGGCTGGCTCGCTCGGCTCTGCAGTTCGGAGCCTACGGGACCCCCTGGCTTCCAAGGCCGCTCTGGCCCGCTGAGGCCCTGGGCCAGAGCCCCTGCAAGACTTCACAGCAACACGCACGCGGGCACCGGGGCTCTCTCGCAATGCGGCCGGGACGGGTGGGAGCTCGAAGAGAAGCGAGGAGGAGGAGGAGGAGGAGGAGGAGGAGGAGGAGGAGGAGGAGGAGGAGGAGGAGCAGGGGACACGACGGAGGAGAACACGAGGAGGAGGAGGTGGAGGAGGAGGAGGGAGGACGAGGAGGAGGAGAACAGGAGGAGACGATGACGAGCAGGGAGGTAGGAGGAGGAGGAACAGGAGGAGGACGTGGACGAGCAGGAGGAAGAGGAAAGAAGGAGGAGGAGGAGGAGGACGACGAGGAGGAGGAGGACGAGGAGGAGGAGGAGGAGGAGGAGGAGGAGGGGGATCGGGCATCGAGGAGCACCGAGGAGGGCCGCAGACGTTGGAGGAGCACAGGGCACGGAGCCCTCCCCCACATGCGGCGTTGCCCCCGACGGGAGCGGGCGGGGCCCCCCGAGGGGCGGCCCGGAGGCCCCGGGGAGCCCGCCGGGGGCCTGGCGAGGGCCGCAACGTCCGCCTCGAGCGGCGCAGCCACCACGCTGGACTCCTCCGCGGCAGCGGGCCGTCGGCCCCCCGTCCATCCTCCTCCTCCTCCTCCTCCTCCTCCTCCTCCTCTCCTCCTCCTCCTCCTCCTCCTCCTCCTCCCCCTCCTCCTCCTCCTCCTCCTCCTCCTCCTGGACTCCTCGTCGGCCCGGCCAGCGGCCGGACCGAACCGATCTCCCTGCGGTCATCGCCCTCACCCAGGGAACGATGCATGAGGAGCGAAGCCCCTTGTTCCAGGGGGTAACGCACCGAGGAGCGAGAAAGCCTAAACAACGCGTACGGAACGAGGACTGACGCATGATGGTCGCTTCAAGAGTAAATCCCTTTCAAAACAGCTGTGTTTTTTACAGCCGGCTTCACTTTCGAACTGAAATGGAGAGGCGATTCAAAATAACATCGTCTTGATAAAATCGTCGTCACTCTCACACGAGAACTGAATTAAACATCTATCGGTGTATATGCCCTCCTGGCCGAGGCAGGAGGGCGTACACACCGCTCCCGGGCCCGTGATGGCAGGCCTCAGGCAGTGGACATGCACAGATATCGCCGCCCTGAAAAAACCCGTGGTGACATCTTGTGTAACGATATCGACTGATGCTTCTATCATCATGTAAGCCAAAAGGACTCGGTTACATTGCTCATCCTCTGCCGTGCCACGGTCTCTCCTGCATGCATCAAATGCAATCTACAACATTTTGGTTTGGGGGCTCCCAACAACTTGGGCGCTCTGCATCGGGGACCTGCTGACCCAGGTCATCAGACATCAGACCTGGGTCAAGAGGAAACCAAAAAACTGCAATGCAAGACAAGCATGCAACGCAGAGCCTAGCAAACCCTTGTCGGCCAATGTGCGCGGCCGCCTCGCGGCCACGAGCTGCTCGCCAACCCGGCTCAGCAGGAGAGGGCCTCCGCAGGATCTCCTCCGCAGGATCCAGTGCCCTGGCAGACCCCCGTTTGCATTGACCCCCGTCTCTGAAGTTCCGACTGTAGCTAGGGCTCCCAACTTCGCGCTTCGCGCTCCGCGAAGCGCGAATGACTTCGCGCTCTCGCGCCGCCCCCCCAAAGGGAGAAGAGGAGGACGAGGAGGAGGAGGAGGAGAAGGAACGAGGAATGCGAAGCGCGAGTGACTTCGCGCCCTCGTGGGAGCCCCTGCGTTTGCACTGACCCCCGTCTCTTGAGTTCCGACTGCAGCGGCCTTGGGCCGTGCAGGGTGCCCCGCGGGAGACCAGTTCGGGACGCGAGCGAAAAGGCCCGCTGGGACGGGGCAGCATGGCCGGGAGCGCGCACGCACGAGTTTCCGTACGCTTGAGGGGGTGGGGGTCATGAGAAAATCCGCAGAGGAACATACACACATTTTAAACTGTATAGGTATCTGCATCTGTATATATATATATATATATATATATATATAACAGGAACCACACATCAACATATGCAGAGAGAGAGAGAGAGATGGAGAGAGAGAGAGAGAGAGAGAGAACAACAAAAAACAACAACGAGAAATAGAGAGAGAGAGAGAGACGCAGCACACAAACAGGTGCACAGAGAAAGCAAGCGAGAAAAAAAGAGAGACAGGCAGGCAGGCACGCAGGCAGGCAGGCAGACTACAGAGGCGACGGGAGAAAGGAGTGGCAAACGCCCGCCCTGAGATCCTTCACCTCCGAGCGCTTTAGTCTCTTAATCTGGGCGTTGATGTCCTGCGGCTGGCGGGCGCACGAGGAGGGGGGGGGGGGGAGGAGGCGGCGCCTCCGCTTTTATTTATCTCCCGCCTCCTCCATCCCTCTCCATCCCCATCCCCCTCCTTTTCCTCCTCCATACCCCTCCTCCTCCCCCTCCTCCATCCCCCTCTTCCTCACCCAACCTCCCCTTCCATCCCCATCCTCCTCCTCCACCCGCCCCCCCCCCCCTTGGAACCCGAACGGCACCGCTGCCGCTACTCCCCGGACCTCTCCTGGGGTGCGTTCTGACCAGGACTTCGCGGCGATTCCAGCGGTGGCGACGAGGGCGTCCCAAGAGGCCCCCAAAGGGGAAAACGGGGCGAGGGGTAGAAAAAGGGGTACCTTTTCCTCCTCGGACCCTCCTTCCTCCTCCTTTCGTCCTGTACTTCTCCATTAGGATAAGCTAGCGAAAACTGAATTTCTGAGAAGAATACTGCTTTCGGCCAATTACTTTCAGAGGAATTGCCCTGGAAAACGCAAGGAAAGCATCGATTTCTATCACAAAGCGACCCCGAATAAGGAAACATAGCGCAGTTGAGTTGACCTTTTCCTGACACCCCGAAAGCTGACCCCGATAGCAGGCGAAGGACATTCTCATCCTTCCTGCCTCCCTCCTCCCCTTTTCCTCTCCAGCCCCCTCCTCCTCTTCCTGTCGCTCCCCTCCCTCCCCATCCAGCAGCGAAACGCCACCAGCACACAACCAGCCCTGGGGGCGCCCCAGAGTGAGAGGCTTCCCTCGCCGGCCTCTGGGTGTCGGAGCGTTCCTCTTGCCTCCGGCCCGGGGCCCGCGGAACGCAGGCGCCCGCAGCGCGAGCCCGCCGCCACAGACAGACCCTGCCTCGTGCTCCCGCCGCGCCCCCGGATGAGTAAGAGGGACAGAGGGAGGAGGAGGAAGAGGAGGAGGAGGGGGAGAAAGATAGGATGAGATAGGATAGGACGCCGCCTGACGAACGAGTCGAGGTCGAATGGCCACTGGCCAAAAACAAAACGAGTTAGGAGGGAGGCGCTGGGGCGAGAGGATCCTCACCCTCCTCAGCCGCCTCATCCTCAGCACGGAGCAGAGGAGCCTCGGCCGCAGCAGGCGGCCGCGCGCCTAGCTCCTCTCGACGCCGTACTGTGTGGTACAGCGCCTTCATCCTGAGTTCGTAGTCGTACTCAGGCTTGGCGCCCAGGTCGTTGACCACCTGTGTCGTCTGGACCTGGCGCCTCGAGGCCACATTCACCTGAACATTACGCGCGGGGATCGCTGCCTCCAGCAAAGCTCTGACTCTGGGATTCGGCGCGAACCCCCTCCTGAACCTAGAGAGGACTTCGCCCCCCGTCCGACTGGGGGGCCTACACTCTCTCTTGAGCTTGGTGGCCTTCTCTTGGCCCCACGCCCCGCAACGCACACGCAGGGGACTGGGCCCTCTGGAGGTCAGATGTGGCTCGCGCAGACGCCAGCCTGGTCCCTGACACTGCCACCAGCCTATGCCCAAAGTCCTGGACAGTGAACTGCTCTTAAAAATTGGGCGCCCCCTTGGCAGCCAGTCATTGGCAGGTTTCCTACCTTGGGACCAACGCAAAAACATTGCACACATTGCCATCCCAGCTCGCCCCACACCCAGTCGTGCCACCCCGTCCTCGCCACCCGCCTCGCTCTCTTCCCGGAGGACAGTGGGCGCTGCCAACGCTGGGCCCCTGTATCTTCAAAGAGGGGCAGCACTGCAGCCGCAACCTTGGCGAAATTGATTGCTCGCTCCTCTGCCAACTCAAGATCTCTGAGGAGGGCAGGGTTCGGAGCAGGGTGGAGGCAAGCAGCGTTCTTCGCTTCTCGGTCAGCACGACAGTTGGCTAAAGCCAGGCGCCCTTCTGCTTATCTAACTCGTAAATGACCTGCATGCTGCGGTGGGCCTTGACATTTGACATGAAAAGCCGCAACATGTTTGCGCCCTGGGAGGGAGTGAGCAAACTTGTGGGCAAAACCAAAAACATTGGATGCTCTCAACTGCCTGTCCTCTGCGTTGTCGACTTGCCTGGTAGCACTCAAGCAGCCAGCTGCAACCGAGCAAGCTCTGTCAGCAATCTGCGCTGTGATGCTCAGGCTACATTCTCGGCAACACTTGGGGTCTGTGGCAGGTGGCCTGGCACTACTCCTTTCACTACCCCAGCAATCTGGTCCCCTGGCGCCTGTGCAACCAAGGACCAGGTCGCTCACTCGAGCTCTCGCATTCCTGGCTTGGAACTTGAGCCATCCACTGCAAGTTCGAGCACTAGGGGAATCAGACAGGCCTGCTAATTCTTCGGGCTGGATGTCAAGAGAGCGCCCACCCCCGTCCTCCAACATAACATCAGGAGAGCAAGAGGGGGGGGGGGGGGAATGTCATGCTCGTTATACAGGCACATACCACGGGTGAACATCGGGTCATCAGACTCGATTGCTGCCTGCATAAAAACTGCAGGCGCATTAGCTTCTTCTCGTGCTGTAACTATGCTGCTAGCTGACATTCATACAGACGGTGCTTGATGGTATCTTCACGCCCACACTCACAGAGGCCGTCCGTCGCGTAGCCAGCTATCTCCGCACGACTTCGCGTCCAAACACCATCACAGGCGCAGCAGATGGTCAGGAATTCCTGATGGTTGCTGAAACGCCTGCTCGCTGGGCTAACCACTCGCTTGATGATCATGGTGGGCTCATCGGAGCTCACTCGAGGCTCACTCACTTTCTCTGCCCGTGCTAACTCATGCTTTCTCTGAATGCCTGCACACAGCAACTGACCGAGCAAACCTGGTGATATTTGATCGATTGCCACCTCACAACCTCGATGATCAGACCATTTCGTCGCCGACGTCGCTGCCCAGCCTGCTCGCTGCGCCGCCAGTGCAGCTCGACGTATGGGCCCTCTGCTGATGGCCCAGCTCATCTCAGTATCATTCTCTGGTCGTACTTCATCCCAGAGCTGCAGGAGCCTCTGCGCACTGATCATGGCGCAGGGGCTGGTGCTGGCAACCCACGGCATGCGGCGCCATTGCACCGCTGGCGCCACTGCCAGCTTCGCCGATGAGTCGCCGTTGAGCACAACCTTGGCCGTCAAGCTGGCCCCATCCATGCGCAGGTAGCCTGCATCGCGCATGGGCAGCTCGTAGTTTACGCCATTCTGTATCATCCATGACTGCAATCTCTGCACCGTAGCAAGCTTCTGGAGTGATGCCAACTTTGACAATCCTTCCACACGCCTGAGCTTTGTCTGCGCCAGCAATAGCTTTGCGAAAGCGTCGAAGCTTCCGAAGTCGGCGTACCATGTTCGTACCACGCTTCTGCTTCTGCTTGCTGGCACCGCCAGCGCCACGACGCCTGCCTTCACTGATGTCAGTGCCGACGTACACCGCGTTCTGCTTAGCCACCTCTTGTGGTAGCCCAGCCGCTGCCGCAACTTGTTTAGCCAAAGGTAGCGAGCTGCCAACAACTACCAGCTTGTCATCGATTGTGGCTTCTATCATATCAGAGACCTCCACAAAGTCACGGTATGCACTGACCGCCAATTGCACCACAACTTCCGGGCTGCTGCTGGATAGCCTCATACTGTTATCATCGATGTAGCTCCGAACGGTCATCCATGCATGCCGTTGAACCAGCCAGTCAAACTCATCAACAGCCCATACTGTAATCGATATGTCACAACATGCACCACCTGCAAGGAGTCCAATCTCTGGGAAGAGAACCGACTCACTGTGATGGCCCTGCAGCCTGAGAATATGCGGCGCACGCCGCATGTTGTAGGCCAGCTTGACGTAGCCTGAGGGCGCGCCCTTAGTCAGATATTTGTCTCTGAGCCGTGACAATCGGATCTTCTCGTAGTACCCGCTGTAATCAGCAATGATGGTAACACCATGTCGCGCGGTGGCAGAGTCTGCTTCAGCCTCCGCAGCCTGGATCCATGCACAGTCGAGCGCGCTGCGTCCTCGTCCTGATCCCCAGTAAGGCCTGTCCAGTGCCACTTGCATCTGATTCAGTACACCACGCCTAGCTCTCTGCCGCACTCGATAGAATCCTGCACACAATACTATTAGACGATGCCCTTCTGACTTCCCTTTCGGAATCATCGGGGCGAGCACCCACGTGACCTGTCGCGGGGACAAGCCAATGGCTTCAGCACATGTGAGCAATTGTGGCACTATTTCCAAAGCCTCAACATCCAACATTGCAATGTGGCGAGGATGCATTCCATCAGCTGAGGCCGACGTCGTCTCTGGAAAGGACCGCGCAACCGCACGTGCCTGTTCCACCGTCATTGGTTGCAAATGTCTTCTGTCAGGAATCCAAGCTTCCGCAGGCCCCTTTGCACTCTGCCATAGCCGTCGGGAAGCTTCTACCTCATGCGCCAGCACTTCGTGCGGGTGTGCTGACAACCCTCTCTGAGTATGTACCACTGTCGCAACGTACTCCGGCTTGTACTTGGCCGTTTTGTGCAGTATTCGAGCTCCCCCTGCCGTTGCAGTAGCACACCAGTCCTTCCATTATCAAGACACATGTCGCGATTCACCTCGCTCTGCTAGCTCAAGGTCTTCAGCAATGTGCTGTACAAAACTGTCGCACATCTCAGGATCGATAGCCACGTCCAGAAAAGTCCTAGCTTCATGGACAGCCTGGTCTAGTCTGGCATCTAGACCTTGCCCCGAATACTCCGCCATGGACAACGCCACCACCTCTTCAGCAACTCGCAGGCTCATGCTGTATCATTGGTCGCTGCACGTTGCATCTGAGCAATATGGTTGATAGCACGCGCAAGCCACCTCCAGCCATCTGCTATCACTTTGGCGTCGGCAGGGCCCTTCATCGCATACTCTATATCGCCACCCATCTCGCCTGCAATGGCTTGCCGAAAGCGCCGTAATTCAGCGTGGAACTGCCTGCCACATCACCAATATGTCTTGCAGCAAGCGATGCAGATGGCGCCCACGCTCTCGATAGAAGGCACCAACCTGTCATCGCCCCAACATTCTCATCGCAGCACGCTTGTCTTGCAGCTTCAGCCACTGCTCTAGCAATGCGCCAGCACGGTGGTTCTGGTTGGGGCCCGACAATCTCCTCTTTTTCCAAAGGAAGGTACCGCAGAATAGACCAGCTTCCGCATGCTCGCCGCCGTTCCTCTGAGGTACAATACTACAGGCAGATGAGGCCTCTTGGACCACAACATGTCTGCACGAACATCAGAGAACGCCCGATTCGCTGCCGTGTTCAACGCCAAATAATCAATCGCAGTTTTGCCAGCACCACCACGGCACGTGACTGCCTTTGATGACCGTATGATCGCGCCGCGGAGGGTATGGCAACTTGATGCATTCAACTCCCTCGGTGGGAGATTCCTATCACCTGCAATGAGAACTGGCCTGCCCAGGCCACTCGCAATCGGGCCAACTCTTGCAAGGAACTGTGCATTTTTCGCGCAACCCCTACACCTGTGAACAAGTACAAATTGAAAATGTAAATTGAAAATGTGCAGCTCAACTGGCCAAATCGCTAGATCCACCACCACATGCTGGATCCGATGTTCCCATACTTGCATAGTACCAACAACAGGAGATCGCAGCCCATGTCCGTCACGAGCAAATACTGCTACACCTGCTCCTGGAAGCACTCCAGCAGCGGGATAGCAAGCCAGCGCCATCAAACGCCATCCCCGTCCATGTGCCCATGAGGTCAGAGCCTCAAGTTGATCGGCGAGGTGCCCGATCTCCTGGGCCAAGAGGATATCAGCTGAAGTAGCTTGCAATATACTTTTGAATGCGTGCTTGCCTCCACTCGCGTTGAAGGTCTCTATCGCGCGCACCACTTCTTGAGCAGTGTCATCGGCTCCCAGCGGCAGCGCATGTCCCCTCTCAGCCAAACCGCACACTCTGATCGCAACGCCATCTGTTCTGGCCGCGCTGCTCCTGGTGGGGTGGGGTGGGGGGGGGGGGGGGGGGGGCGCGACGCTCCGACGCTTTCAGGACACTGGGCGCCACCCGCATGGGCGCTTCGGGTCTGCCCCCCCCCAAATGGCATGAAATCCTCGCCGTTGGCGTAGCTCCCCGTCTCGACAAGGCACCCGTTCAGCCACGCAAATCCATCAGTCGTCGCCGTGCTGCTCCTGGGGGGGACGCGACGCTCCGACGCTTTCAAGACACTGGGCACCACCCGCATGGGCGCTTCGGGCCTGCCCCCCATCCCCCCCCCCCAGTTGGCGCGCAACACTCGCCGTCAGTGTAACCATCCACGTCGGCATGGCAATCGTCCTCCATCGCAGGTCTAGATACAGTCGCAGAACTGCTCTTTGGGGGGCGCGACGCTCCGACGCTTTCAGGGCACCGGGCACCACCCGCATGGGCGCCTCGGGTCTGCCCCCCCCCCCCCCCCCAGATGGCGTGACGTCCTCTCCGTCAGTGCAACCATCCACGTCGGCAAGGCAATCATCCTTCATGATGTTACCCCTGTCGTTGCTTCTTCCGCTGCTGCTCCTCAAAGCTAGAGAACGCCTGCGGGAAAGCTTCAACATTGCCGTCTGCGTGCTGGAACAACGCTCGCTTCTGACCCTCCGACAGTTTGAGCCCTGGTTCGTCATCGGTGTGCATCCCTGCATTGTCACCACCGTCATCAGCATGAGCAGCCCCATTAGCAGCATAAGGTTTGGCAAAAGCCTTCTGAACATGCTCCCGTAGCTTGGCCCAAGTATCTGACTTGATGAATTCTCGCACCTCAGGCTCGAGCTGATCTTCCTCAAACTCAAGCTTGACTCCATGGTCAGCTGGGCACGCCGTAGGAGGTCTCGGCGGTGCCATCGCTTCAGCGCTCCTCGTGAACTCCTCGTTGAGCGCCTCAACCTCCAGCCCCTTAGCCTCGAGGGCCTCACGCCTCGCTGCCAAGGAAGCTTGCATCGCCTCAAACTGGCGCTGGTTCTCGTCCAGCTCCTCCTGCATCTTGAGGTGCTGATTCTTGGCCTTTCCCAACCAAGTCTTGTTGCGCACGCCTGTGCACCGTTTGTGGCGGTAGCAAAGCCTTGCGTGCACTCTTCGCCTCATCCAAGTTCTGCTGCATCGTCTTGCGTAGCTCAGCCAACGCTGGGTCGTCACCGAGTGAGGCCAAACTCTTGTGCAGCTTGCGAATTCTTTCGGCCATCTGCGTGAAGGACCTGTCGCGCTCAGCCGATTGTCCTTCACCGTCCGTCTCCGTGGCATCAGGACCACGTTCCTCCGAAGCTGTGCGGGGAGGGGCTGGCGCAGGCCACGGGCGCGGCCCACCTGCGCTCGTACCTCCACACAGTTTCGGCCACACCGAGTCCTTCTCGATCGCTGCCATGAGCTTGTCAACTTAGGCGGACAGCTGCGCAACTGCAGAGACGTCACTTCCCTTGCCCCTGCCTTTGCTCTTGCTGCCTCGGCTGTCACCTTTGTCTTTGGTTGCGGCAGCGTGCGCCATACGTGCTGCCTTGACAACTCGCTGCGGCGCCGCCTTCCCACATACGCACTGCACTCTGCTGGCCCAGTTGGCCGCCCTCCCGCATGAGCACGCCCACACAAGCTTGCGGGGTCCGAAGAGGACCGGCCCTTCCTTCTCCATGCCGCCGTCGCGAGCGGCCTGCACTGAGCAGGCGGCCTTGACCTGGGCTGACAGGCCGCACTCTCGAAAGTCTGCCGCGGACAAGCGGTATCCGTTGGGTCCTCTGTGGAACAAAGCATCTTGAGCCAACATGGCTACGGAGGAGGGGGAGGAGGAGGAGTACGAGGAGGAGGAGTAGGAGGAGGGGGAGGAGGAGGAGGAAGAGGAAAACGAGGAGGAGGAGGAGGAGGAGGACGAGGAGGATGACGAGGAGGGGGGGGAGGAGGAGGAGGAGGAGGACGAAGAGGAGGAGGAGGAGGAAGAGGAGAAAGAGGAGGAGGAGGAGGAAGAAGAGGAGGAGGAGGAGGAGGAAGAGGAGGAGGGGGGGATGGAGGAGGAGGGGGATGGAGGAGGAGGGGGATGGAGGAGGAGGAAGAGGAGGGAGGAGGAGGAGGAAACGAGACCACCACCAACGCGAGGAGCCAGGGGGGTCCCCTCGTTGATGTGGTCTCCCTTCCCCGCCCGAAGCACCCTCCATCCACAGCTCGGGGAGACCTCGTGGGCCCCTCAATGTCAAGGTACATCCGGCCCGTCCCATAAGGATGCGCGATAAGGATGCAGAGGCTGTGGGAAGGCCGTTTCGAGAGTCTGCGAGCGGGGCGCGGCCAGCGAAAGTGGCCAAGGATGGACACAAGAGGCAATGATGCAAAGATGCCCCTGGGAAGGTTGCCCCATCCATACTATGTGGGCTGGCGGTGCCCATGCTCTGGTCTTTTTTGGGGGGGGTCGCCTTTTTCTCGGCCTCCTGGGAGACCCTCGGGCGCCACCGCTGGAGTCGCCTCGAAATCCGGGTCGTACGCACCCCGGGAAAGGTCCGGGGAATAGCGGTATCTCGGTACCTTTTGGTTTCCCTGCGTCAATCCCTGAAGTCTTCTTCTCCAACGAAGGAATTGTAGATGCCTTGCGGACTCGCGCGCGCGTTTGCCACGAGGAGGACGAAGACGGGGATGACAGGGAGGATGAGCAAAAGGGGGAAGGGTAAGAACGGGTGGGGGATAATGATAATAAGACAAAGCACGAGGGCAAACCGAAATAATGAGGATGCGACGGGAGAGGAATCGGAAGAGCAAGCGGGGGAGAAGGAGGATGACGACGAGAATTACCAGGTTCGGTTGTCCTCCTCCTCCTCCTCCTTCTCCTCCCCTCTCCCTCCACACCTTCCTTCTCCTACCCCTCGTGTCACTCCCCCCTCTCATCTTCCGACTCCTGCCCTTCCTCCTCCTCCTCCTCCTCCTCCTCCTCCTCCTCCTCCTCCTCCTCCTCCTCCTCCTCCTCCTCCTCCGCCTCCCCCCTTGATCACTTAAATATGGTTTCTCCGGGGCTCCAAATGTGTCTTCCAGGGCCCCAGTCAGCGGTGTAAACGGTCCAGCTCAAGCTGTTTGCCCTCCCTCCTCTCCCCCGCTGGTCATCCTGCGGGGCCCTCCCCGATCAGGCCAGAGCAGATGGGGTCGGAGAAGCGCGCCGCCTCGCCGATGCACCCGCACCATGGCGCGATCCTGCGACTCCGTTTGCTCCTGGCCCCAGTCGGGCGGCCTGCAATTTGCACCGCTCCCACGATTCAAATGAGAACAGCTGCAGAAACCTGCTGTGGGTTTCCAAATTCTGAACGAGAGGGGGGGACCCCTCCGACGGGGGTCAACCTCGCCTCGTCGTCGCGCCGCGATGGGGGTCGGAGCGCCTTTGCCGCGCGGTGGCTGCCCGCGACGGGGGTCGGGGTCGAGGTGACGCCCCCCCGACGCCTATTCAGAAGCTCGGAGTATGTAAACCCTCACCTCAGAGGTCCGCGCGGACCTCCTGCGTCGGCGCTGCGGTCCCCTGTGGCGACCCCTCCGCGGGGCGGGCCTTTCTGATGCTCTCCGCCGCGGAGAGGAGGAGGAGGAGGAGCAGGAGTGAGGAGTGAGGAGGAGGAGGAGGAGGAGGAGGAGGAGGGAGGAGGAGAGGGAGGAGGAGGGTGGAGGAGGGTGAGAGGAGGAGGAGGAGGAGGAGGAGGAGGAGGAGGAGGAGGAGGAGGAGGATTGGATGAGGAGCAGGAGGAGGAGGAGGAAGAAGAAGAGGAGAGATGAGGAAGACGGAGGAGGAGGAGGAGGAGGAGGAGGAGGAGGAGGAGGGCCTTTCTGATGTTCTCCCCCGCGGAGAGACAGCATCGGCACAGCCATCAACTCTCGGAGGCCCGCAAGGGTGTCCAGTATCGACGCTGGGCCTCCTCCCCCCGCGCGCGGAGCGCGCCGGGAGCGGCCTCTGGATGTGCCTCCAGGGTGGGTGGTCCCCCCTCCTCCTCCTCCTGCTCCTCCTCTCCTCCCCCTCCTCCTGCCTCCTCCTCCCCCCCCTCCCTCCCCTCCTCCTCCTCCTCCTCCCCTCTCCCCCTCCTCCTCCTCCTGCACTTCCTCCTTGCTCCTCCTCCTCCTCCTCCTCCTCCTCCTCTCCTCCTCCTCCTCCCTCCTCTCCCCCTCCTCCTCCTCCTCCTCTCCCTCCTCCTCCTCCTCCTCCTCCTCCTCCTCCTCCTTCTCTTCCTCCTCCCCCTCCTCCTCACCGCAGATCCATGTGCTGCGCCAATATGCCTCCGCCGTTGTTCTCTGTTCTCGCCGAGAGCGGTGCGAACCTGCAGGCCTCGCAGATGGGGGCCAGGGGCAAACGGAATCGGAGAATCGCGCCCCACGGCCGATGCATCGACGATGCGGCGCAGTCTGGAGCCCGTGCCTCTTCATCCCTTGAGCACGTCCTGGCATTCCTGTAGTCCTACCACGACATGTTCTTCGAACCCAAAAACGTTCGAATAACAAAAAAAGTGTTCTCAGAACATACCGATGTGCGAAAACAAGACAGACTCCGCCAGACATGTTCTAAGAACATTTCGTGGAAATCACAAACAGGTTCTTAGAACATTGACTGGTAGGGCTACAGGCGAGCCAGGACACGTCGCCACCGCTTGAATTCCTGGATGGCCACCCGTCCACCATCCCCCCAGCCACCGCCACAGGCCCCAAAAGGCGCCCGGCCGTCGCGTCCTCCTGAAGCCTGGCCCGCAGGGCGCCCTTGGCCACGTCGGTTGACTCGCCTGTGCGAGGGGAGCACGGGAGGAAGGGCACGGGAGGGCGAGGAGCAGCAGGACGAGTTGCTGTTGCTGCCACTGCTGAAGTCTCACTTCTAAAATTTTAAGTACTGCTGATCCCGCCTGCGCGGAAGCAGTTGTACTTTGCAAGGGAAGTGTTCCTCCCAGGGCTCGCATCCTCTTTCTTTCGGCGGTGGACAAGCCTCCCTTTAAAAAAACTCCCTTTAATGAAAACGGCCTGGGACCGAAACCGACGGACCTGGAACCGCAAAAATGACGGCCGCGACGCCCTCGCGCGAACAGAAAACGGCCAATTCGTTGATCGACGTGTCAGGGTAGGAGGTCTATCAACCTCCGATTCTTACAAGGGAACCAGCCTGTGCCCCTGGCCCCCCCGGTTTACAACAACAGCGGTTCCTGTCGAATACTTCGTCACAGTGCATTCCCAATTCGCGCCCTCCCGCGGGACTTCTTCACCCTTGATACAAGAGTCGCGCTCTCGTGTCGGACCTCCTCACAATTTCTTCTGACGCCGCGCCCTCGGCGCTCAGGAATCCTGTTTTCGCTGTGGATGCCTTGCGATGTATTTGGGAATCGCGCTTCCTCGCGGTCTATGCAGGGCGCACGCTTCCGCAACCCGCCTGCCCCTTGTCCCTTCTTTCCATCCGTCCTCGCTCCCCCTGCCTTAGATAGAGGTAGAGGGCAAACAACCCACCCACATAATAATCAACCCGACAACGAAGACCGTTTAGTAAACGTCCCCACTGAAGAATCGACCAGGGCAGGTAGTAAACGCCCCACGATTTACACGTTGCAGGTAGGAAAGATCTGCCCCTCAGGGGGGTACAATCGAAAATGAAAAAGGCGGGCATCGAGGGTTCGGAACATACGTGTTGACTGGCACGCGAGCAGAGAAGAGCGAACAGTGTTAGCATGCGTGTTGTTGTAGCTCTTATCATTTTTGAGTTCCCAGTTCGCCAGAATACGTATTGTTGACCCCCTCCGGTATGCAGTGCGTGGCTGGATTCCAATATGCTAAATTCAACCGCAAAAACAACCATAACAAAAACAACACCACTACCACTAACAACAACACCACCACCACCAACAACAACAACAACATCAACAATCATAATAAGGCTGGTAGCTCTTATTTGCTCGCGTGCCACTCAACACGTATACCTTATACCCAAGCCTTCGATACCCACCCTCTTCGCATTCGATCGGATCCCCTTGGGGGTCTATATTTCGCACCTGCAGCGTGTATTTCGTGCATCACCTAAGGCAGGGGAAGAGAAGGCGGGTGGGAGGAAGGGGCCAGGGGGAGAGAGGTGGATGCAACACGTGGCAAAACCAGACGGGCAGATCGGGCGGGTAGACCCTGACAGGCGGGCAGAGGAAAAGCAGGAGAAGGACTGTACAGTAAGAGCTCGATCACAGCCCTGGAACCCCAGGACGTCCATGGATATTTCGTGTGGGCGCGTCACGCTTCCCACAGCAAAACCATCGAAACCCAAGAAACCCAGGGCACCCTGGAGGCAAGCAGGGTGTCTCTTGGCATGGGTTTCCACTGTACTCTAGCGCTTTGCTCCGGAAGGTAGGCACGGCCCTGCTGATCCGGGTTGGAAGGGTGGGCACTCCCCTCCTTAAAGGCAATATTCGCGAATAGGTTGGTAGGGCAAACCTCGGCCCCCGACCCTGCTGCAGGGCCCGCTATTGCAGAGGCCTCCTTGGTGGGGCGCGAATATTTGGGGTCGGAGGATTGCTCCGGATCGCCAATGTATCGCCGATGCATCGGCGATGTATCGACGATGCATCGGCGACGTCGGCGACACATCGGCGACGTCGGCGTGGCGAAGCCGCGCTACGCATCGAACCGCATCAAAGAATGCGTCGATGCGGCGAGAGCCTCCGATCCCTTCTGCTCGGACCCCATCTGGGGGGCCTAGACATTGGCACCTGATCTCGATGGATGGTACACGACTTCCGCACACCTCGTGGCAACGAATGGGAGGGAGGAAGAGGCGCAGGACAGAGAGGTTGCGGAGCGCGAGGGCGACAGGCAGGGAGCGGAAGACAAGGCGCACTTTCTTAGTCAGCAGCCGCAGGCGAGCGCGCCAGCGGCGAGTCCAGTCAAAGCGGGGCACGCAGCGACAGATTCACCTAAAGCAACGGGGGGAGACAGGGCGCACGCGCCGATCCCTGATCCCCGGGCAGGCCTGGCCTAGCTCGCCGCGAGGGCACAGCAGGCGCCCCGGGCCCTCGTCCGCCCCTCCTCCTCGTCGCATGTCGTCATTGTCCTCATCCTCCTCCTCCTCCTCCTCCTCCTCCTCCTCCTCCTCCTCCTCCTCCGCCTCCTCTTCCTCCTCTTCCTCCTCTTCCTCCTCCTCCTCCTCCTCCTCCTCCTCCTCCTCCTCCTCCTCCTCCTCCTCCCCCGTCACCTTCCCCGCCCTCCCCCCGCGCCTCCTCGACCTCTTTTCCCTCCCGCTCCTCCTCGCTGTCGGTCCAGTCCAATCCTCCGCTCGGCGCTCCCCTCCTCCAGGCGGGGCCCACCGTGATAGACGCCGTCGAACAGCTTCCGCGCAAAGTCCATCGCGTCGCTCGGCGGCCTCTTCCTGTGCGAAGGCGGCCACGCCCCGAGCGCCTCCCCCCTGCCCCCCCCTCGCCCCTCCCCTCCGCTCCTCCGCCTCGCCCTTCCGTGCCGCCCTGCTCCCTGCCTCCTCCCCCCCCCCCTTCCCTGCCCCCCCCCCCCTCCCCGCCGCGCCCCCTTCCTCGCCCCCCCCCCTTGCCCCACTTCCCCCTCCGAATCCCCCTCCTCCTCCACCACCTCCCCCCCCGTCCCCTCCCGCGTTCCGTGGCCACTCGGGCACAAGGTCTTGGCTGTCCCCCGACAGCGACGAAGACGCTCGAAAACGTTCGCTCGTTCCCCTCCGCACTTGTCGTCCCTCTTCTCCCCTCCCCCCCCTGCCCTCCCCCCCATCAAACCTTGTCGGCGGACGCTGGCGACGACGCCGACGAAGAGACGACAAAACGACGACAAAACGACGACACAACGAAACAACGACGACGACAAAACGACGACGACGACAAAACGACGACGACGACAAAACGACGACGACGACGACGACGACGACGACGACGACGACGACGACGACGACGACGACGACGACGGCGACGGCAGAGACGGCAGAGACTGAAGGGCAACTGGGACACACAAATAAATACACACAAATAAAAAGTTTCCCAAAATATCCCCATCTTTCCTGGGCTTTTGTCTCCCCCCCCACTTCCCAGATTTTCCCGTGTTTTCTGGGAATCGCCGATGAATTGTGTCTGTGTGTTGGTTCCCCTCCTGAGAGACGGCGGCGGCGGCGGCGGCGGCGGCGGCCGCCGCCGCCGCCGCCGCCGCCGACGACGACGACGACGACGACGACGACGGCGACGGCAGAGACGGCGGCGGCGGCGGCGGCGGCCGCCTGATCAGGTCGGCCGAGGCGTGGAAGGCCTCCGCGAGCCTGCCGGGGTCGCCCTGGGGGGCGCGGCCCGCGCGGGGGGGGGAAAGGGCCTCCCTTCGGGGGGGAAACGAAAGGGGGGGATAGCAAAGGGCCTCCCTTCGGGGGGGAAAGAAAGGGCCTCCCTTCGGCAGGGAGAAAGGGCCCCCCTTCGGGGGGGAAGGAAGGGGGGGATAGCAAAGGATAGGGTATAATCGTAGGGGAACACAAAGGTGACATAAACATAACAACTCGGAGGCCCTCCTTTCGGGGGGGAACGAAGGGGGGGATAGCAAAGGGTAGGGTATAATCTTAGGGGAACACAAGGTGGCACAAAACATGAAAACTCGGAGGCCCGCGCGGATTTCTCGGATCGGCGCTGGGGCCCCCCCGGCGGCGCCTCCGGCGCCGCCCCTGGCGCGCTCCGCGCGCCAGGGAGGGGGTCCAGCGCCGATCCGAGAAATCCGCGCGGACCTCCGAGTTTGTATGTTTATGTCAATTTTTGCTCCCTAAATCAGCTCGCGTGGCTGACTTTCCCAGCGCCTCCCGGCGCCTGGAGGCGCCCACGTGTCGAGGAATGGGCCTTGGCGGCGGGGCCGGAACCAGCTGCATGCCGCAGATGTCGTAGCCCCCTCTTTCCCTATCCCCCCCCCCCCTTCGTTCGGCCCGCTGGGGTCACACGAGGCGCGCGCGGGGGCGTGCCGACACGGGGGGGGACCACAACTGCGAGCCCACGGATGGTGAAACCAATCTTTTGGGGCCAATGGAAGAGGAAAAAACGGCATACGCATAATTCAACTTGTTGAAGGTCCGCGCGGACTTCTTGGATCCGCGCTGGGCCCCCTCCCTGACGCGCGGGGCGCGCCAGGGGCGGCGCCGGATGCGCAAGAAACCCGCGCGGAGCGCCACAAGTTCATGTGCAAGCCGTGTTTTGTTCTTCGAATGATGAATCGGGTCGGGCGAAAGGGGGGGATAGCAAAGGGGGGGGGTGAAAATCAGCTCACGTAGCTGATTTTCCAGGCGCCTCCCGGCGCCAGAGGCGGCAATGTATCCAGGACTGGGCCCCTCGGTGAGGCTGAAACCAGCTGCACGCAGCAGATTTCGTAACCCCCCCTTTCCCAATCCCCCCCTTTCGTCCGGCCCGAATGAAGCACGAAATATCCTTTGGGGCCAAGTACAAAACATGCTTGAGCGGTTTCTCGACATCACGCGGCGCACAGCAGGCAGGAACACCAGAAACGCGGGCCGGGGGTCATTACACCCAGGTGCCAGGAAGAATGTGATTTGGATGCCCGATGGGTACGGGGGGAGAATGGGTACAATGCCCAACAAAATATGTTGTCCCAAACAGACAGCGGCCGCTGTTGGGAGGGCGGCTTCCTGCCTTCAGTGCGCAACGTGCGCGGCGGCGCGGACAGCGAGCCCTGTTCAAAATGAACACGAACTGCTGTTGGGCTCGGGGGTCCTCTGACCCGGGTCAATCCAGACCCGGGTCAGTCAGGCCTTGCAGAATCCTGCAAAATCCTGCAAGATCCTGCACCCAAACCCGGGTCAATGCGAATGATCCTGCAAGATCCTGCAGGATCCTGCACCCAAACCCGGGTCAATGCGGCCCTGGCCCTGCAGGATCCTGCAAGGTCGGGGCGCTCTGGCTGACCCCCGTTTGCGTTGACCCCCGTCTCAAGGCTCCCGATGGGCATCGTACCCCATCTTTCCGTACCCACTCCGATCGTCCCGATGTGAGGGGTGTGCCAGCATGAGAGGAGGCGCCACCGAGCCGGGAGGCGCGTGCCGGAGTGCCCTCGGGCCCCTTGCTTCAGCAGGGGCCGACCGCCCCGGCATTCCTGTAGGCCTACCACGAGATGTCCTTAGAACCACGAAATGTTCGTAGAACCATACAAATGTTTTAGAACATAAGCCCGGTGTGCTAAAACAAGACTGACTCAGCCAGACATGTTCTAAGAGCCTTGCGCGGAAATCACCACAAGTTCTTAGAACATTCTTCGGTGGGCCTGTAGGCGAGCCGAGACGCTTCGCAGCTGCTTGACCTGTGGGGCTCCATCCTCAGGAAGGCGTTCCAGCGGCCAGGCCCCGACCCCGAAGTCTCCCATGTTCCGGGAGTCCTGCTGTGTCTCGCCCGCATGATTCTTTCAGAGCCTGCAGTGGCCCAAAACGGGCCAAGAGGGCCCCGAGGCAGGCACGGTGGCGGCATGGGCCAAAGGCCCATCGATCGGCCGCCCCCCTCTGCTGATTTATTACAAGGGTGCTTGGCGTACAGTGGGGGCCCGTCCACGAGAAACCCTCCACAAGAAACCCAACCCTGAGACCCCAGGGCGTCCACTGAGTCTTGGTATGGGCACGTCACGTTTTCCACAGCAAAGCCGTCGAAACCCCAGAAACCCAGGGCACCCTGGAGGCAAGCAGGGTGTTCCTTGGCATGGGCCCCCACTGTACTGAATTGTTGGCTGTTTCTGGTTTTTCTCGGGCTCCTCCCGGGGCTTGAACCGACCCCGCCGGCCATCCAGAAAGCCGCACAGGCACTTCGACGTCCGCAAATAATCCCCCCGGGACGGCCCAAGGTGGCCCACCAGACGGCCAAGACGACTTCTTAATGAGTTGCGCATCCCCACTGAGATGAACGTCGGCTTTGTTAAAGCTTATGAGCTTTATAGCGAGTTGTTAAGGTTGGTACAACGTCCATACAACCCTTTCACAAAGCAGCAGCAAACTGCTGTAGCTAGTAAGCTTGCTTATCATACTTAGCTAAAGCCAGCGTGGCTTTTAGTAGTTCATCATAAACTGTATAAAGGTTTACATGTTGCTAAACAGTTTATGGTTTATGTTGGATAACTGTGATAACTTTGATAACTCATTTATCTCATGTTAACATAGCTTTTTATGTTAGTTTAACATAGTTTTTTTTCCAAAATTTGAAGTTCAAACACATTATGTTAAGGTAACATAAGTGTTCGAATAGGATAACATGATGCTCAGAATAGTTATAACATGAAAAACTTTTTTCATAAAAATGTTGATCTCGTTTTTTCTCAAAGGCCCAACACAAGCAGATCTCCACGGTTCAACATAGCTCCCGATGCAAACCAAACGTTGATTTTTTTCGAACCAAACATATCTTCCGTTGCTAACCAAACATATGTTCCCTTTGCTAACTCAGCTCATGCTGGGAATCCAAAGAACATGTCCGAACCCATTTGTAGGCGACCTGACTCTGAAAAACTCGGTGATTTTTACCTAGAGATAGCTCAGCGAACTCAACATCAGCATGCAGAGCAGATGTTCAACATTGAACTGT
Organism: Prorocentrum cordatum; assembly: GCA_963575745.1. Classification (NCBI taxonomy): domain Eukaryota; class Dinophyceae; order Prorocentrales; family Prorocentraceae; genus Prorocentrum; species Prorocentrum cordatum. Next base: position 152,545 of record CAUYUJ010019531.1, on the reverse strand, counting down.
GGATGAGAGGTATGAGCATCGGACACGACGGTTTCGAGATATATTTTGTGATTTTGCAGCTGCATTTTGCCATCCGTAGTTGCAGGATTTGCGGCTTAAAGCATTCGCTATAGCTTCCAGCAGCTTTCTTCAGCTATGTCTCAGCTTACCGAAGCTTTCAAAACGGAGTTCCAGAAGATTCTGAATTTGAAAAAAATGAAGGCGAACGAGCATATGGATATGCTGATGACCTGCCTTCGGGCACACAAGTTGGCGTACACAATGAACAGCATCGAGCCGAAATTTTTTCTCGCGCACAGTGCAAACCGTGGAGGGCTTCTTCTGAGCCCGCACAATGTGCATCGCAATGCAGCTCGGATTCATGCAGCTGGTGCCGACATGCGCCAGCTATCAAATGCCGTTTGCATCGAGCTTGGAGTCAACTCCCCCATCCGTTGGCAGCACGTTGCTAAGAACAAGGCGCTGGTGGACAGAGCCGATGGGCTTCTAGCGCCAGTTAATGGCTCCGAGCGGTACGTTACAGTCGGGTGTGGACACACCACGGCTTTCTGCAAGTTGGCAGGGGTGCAGGGCAGGACGTCGGAGAAGTCATTGCAGACGGCTGATTCAGATACGATTGACGTGCAGAAGTTGTCCCAGAATGTACAATTCAAAGCCATGATTGAGAAAGGCTGGGCGTGGGAGGTGGTCCCAAGTATCATTGACGAGCTGTTCCCAGGCTTCGCCTCAGTAGCCCAGAAGGCTTTAAACACTCAGAACCACATCGGCACGGAGGTCGGGGAGCTGGAGACCTGCATGACGTTGGCGGCGATTGCCAACGACCCAGGAATGCGCCAGCTTGCGGATTGGAAAGCCATGGCTATCGAGAACGTAGTTTCGCTCAACGTACCGAGCGCGAAGTACAGCAAGACATTGCTTGAGTTTGTCGAGAATTTCGGAGGTGGCGATGGCGCTCCTCTCGCGTCGTTCATGGACTCGGTTGCAAAGCAATTTGGTTGCAACACTACGTTGGGGCAAGCTTTCTGGGAATCGATTACGAACACAGCTTTCGCATCGAAAACCAACATGTATCCTTTGATTCGGGTGGCACTTGCAATTGCAAACCTCACGGGTGACAAGGTTGAGGACGGCGTGGCGCGCTTGCTTGTGAAGAATGACGTCACAAAGGTTGCTAGCAAGCCTAAGATGGCTGAAGCAATTACTGCTGAAAGCATTCTTGGCGAAGCCATGGATATCGCAAGGGGGCTTGATGGCATCGATGCGGCGTTGCAGCCATTAGGTCAGCTATTCGTGAGGATTGCGTTGAAGCTCACAGGTAAGGAGAAGATGGGTCGGGAGGGCAAGGATTTTAAATGGGGCGACATATGCAATTCATTTCTGACCAGCCTCAGCGACCTCAAGGGTCACAGGGTAACGTTCGACGAGTGGTCTAAACACGCGGTCTCGAGCGGCGCTGCAGCCGCTGCCAAAGCGAAGCCGAGCGCATCCAGCACGGCGACGCTCAGCGACCATAAGGACCCGACATGGATTGCCAAGAAGGCTGGGTATTCGGTGGGGTGCTTTGTAGTCCAGAAGGACGTTGCAGTCCAGATGCTTTATACTATCTTCAGCATCGGTCAGACTGTCAAGCTTCGCGAAGCTGTTAACCACGACCCGAGCCGAGAGCCACATACGGCTGAGATTACATTTGAGGATCTTCTTCAGAAGTGGTCAATATCTAAGGCCGTGCTGTCAAAACAGATGGATGGTGATCAGCAGCGCCCGCAACAGCTGTACATCGACAAGCAGAAGGCTGCGTTGTACCGAGCTCTCCTTGAGCTGGATGCCAAGCACGTGGGCAAGCATAAGCTGGCGTTCTGGCGGAAGCCAGACGGGGTGTGGACTACTAGCGCCATCAAGCAGGGCCAGCTTACTTTGGTCCCAGTGGTTCCATTCATCAACATAAGTGCGAAGAACAATGGGTCTGGCATTTCACTTGGCGAGCATGCAATTGACAAAGACACCAAGGTTCACTTTTTTGTGTTGCCTGCATCTAAGCCGCAAGACAATGACACCAGCACCCTGTTCGATGGAGCCGCGTTGGTGGCTGCACACTGGTGGGTCGCGCCAACCTACGATAAGAAGCAAGCCAACATGGCTACGAGCCACGTGTCGCACGGTGGCTTAATGTTGCCAGTGCTCACCAACAATACCGACATCGGGCCCAATGTGAAGCTCCAGATGCTCGTCAAGCCCAAGGCTAAGGAGGTGCCAATCCACGAGCAGAGCGTCAAGAAGCAGAAGAGGGCTTGAACAGCATCCATCAGCCACGGGTGCTAGTTTACAGAGGGGTGTGTTTTGCATCGCACTTTTGCAATATCTCGAGTTCTAATCCAGGGCACCCCCAGCACTCTGCAGTGCTACAGTCATATGCTGCCGCGCAGTAGCAGGGGATAGCATAAGGAGGAGCGAGGATGAGGGTGGAGGTCGCGCTGTTGCCCCGTCGGCTAGCACGAAGCTTTGATGTCGGACACATCCCTTTTGCGTGCGAACGGGTTTACCAGCCATGCGCTTATCAGGCAGTTGACGCAGCCTTGCACTGACATAGGAAAAAACATTGCGAGCGTGGAGCGAGATGCTGCGGGGGGTCAGCATTTGCTACTCTGATCCTGACTGGTCGCCCGCAGTCCGTCTGCTTCATTCATTCCCTCAAGCCCGTGGGCTCCAACAGTTGCCCCTATTGGTCATGTCTTCCCTTAGCCGCGTCTTTGCGTTTAGGGCGGCGCCGAACCAGGGCGCGCAAGAGTGGTGAAAAGGGGGGAGGGGAGAATCAGGTCAAACAACCATCCAAAAATGGTCGGCTCCACGAGGAGGGGCGATGATGATGGGATGTCACAGATAGAACGAGAGAACGATAACATTAGAATTCTCGCTTCGGCGAGGCCGTCATGAATATATCGCAAGGGGGCTTGCGAAGACAGCGAACCGCGGGGCGAAGCAACTGACATGCTATGTGATGCCATGCGATCGGCCATCTTGGGTTCACCCTGCAGTATACTCTCGATATGCGATGCCATGCCGTGCTTCTGCAGGTCTTTGTGGCGCCCCCGAGCCTTCGAGGACTGTCCATGCCAACGAGTTGATGCGCCATGCGGGGCAGATGAGCCTAAGTGTAAGTCGCATATGTCGTCTTTCTCATCACCCCCCTCCCTCCTCCTTCTCCTGGCTCCGTGGCCTCTCTCGCTCATCTCATGGGGCGGCCCCCCACCTCGCCCCCTCTCAATGACGTCGTCCACGTCGCGTCACCTTCCTAGGACGCAATCGAACCTCAGCCATTTGGCTCAAACGACCAGGGATAGAGCATCACGAATTACTGTTAGCGTAATGCAGAAAGCAACGCTTGAACTTTGCCGCACCGTCAAGCTGGAGGGGGTAAAACCAGTTTGGCGGATTCACAGGCCATGTGATATGGCTACTATCGGCGATGAGACTTTCGTGCGAATCGCACCAGCGCAGTATACGCTGAACAGCCTTTTGGCTTATAAGAACGATGCCCTCCCACGCGGGCTGGAGCAGCAGGCAGTGGCTTTGAGCAGGGGGCTGAAGTCTTTGATCGCCCAGCGGAACGAGAAGCAAGCGGACGAGCTCAAACAGGAGCTGACCCAGGCAAAGGCCTCTCTGTTCAAAACGCCACCGAAGCAGACAAAGCTTGTGAGGAGCCATGCCGAGAAGGCTGACATGCGGCGCGATCCTGGCGTCATGGACCTCGAGGTAGTAGTTCAGGACAAAACTATTCACATTGATGTTTTGAGGCCCATCCACCCGTGTGACAACCTGTTCATTGCGTACGAGCCCGAGGCGCTGGCTGCTGCAATTCACATTATGAGGTCAATGGGGTTCGACGAGCCGCAGAAGCGGGATCGACTTCCTGATTTACCTAAGGGCGTCCATCACAGGAACGGCTATGTGCTTGCAAAGTTCCCGAAGAGCGCAGATGGCCTGGACGGCTACGGCTACAAGAAATGCAAGACGGTTGAGGATGCGGTACGGTTCCTCACGCAGCCGCAGCCCCCCGATGGTGGGCCCCCCGATGCGGATGATGAGCCCCCCGATGCGGCTGGTGAGCCTCCCGATTCGGATGCCGAGCTTCATAATTCGGGTACTGAGCCTTGCCATGCTGAGCTTCCCGAGCAGTCACATGACTAATGCTGCAAGTGTATATACATACACTATAGTAAGCCTTGAGGCTGACAACGCCCGTATGATTGGGGTCTGCGGGCTTAGCACGTCGCTCGCCGAGTGTGAAAAACAGTCATTGCTCATCAAGCCGACTGGCTGCGTTGATGCGGTGCCTTTCGGTGCTTGGGGGTCGGGGACTACCATCATAATTCAGCCATTCTGCTTCAGAGCCCCCCCCCCCCCAGCGCGTGCGCGCTTCGTCCCTTTCAGCCATCGCGCGATGGCTCCGAAGGCCCGCCAGGACAGCATTGCCGTGCTGAAGCAGCAACTGAAGGACATGAAAACCAGCCGTAATGCTCACAAAGAGCGCGCAGATGCGCTTGAGCGGTTCGCGAAGGTGATCGCTAACAAGGTGGAGACCAATAAGCACGTTCGCGAGATCTTCGATGACGTCAGGCGGCTGTACACCTTGACTGGGGGCACGTCGACGCAGACCAAGCCGACTAGCCTCGGGCGCCTGCAGAGGTTGTCGGCTCTCCCCGACGTCGTGGAGGCGATGGGCACTGCCCCCCCTGCAGATGGCGGTTCAGGCTCAAGCTCGTCGTCATCGGCCAGCCGCAGTTCGAGCTCGGCTTCGTAAGCTGCATGGTGCAGCTGTCATGCCCGTGGGCAGCAAGTCCAATTGTGGACTGTGATCGTCGTTGCGTGCTGCTGTCGACGTCGTGGGTATCTTCAAGGGCGATTGTCGCCCGTGAAGATGCACGCAGCGGCGATAACAGGCCACAGCAGCGATCACAGCCCACATTTCATGAGCCTCATGGCTAGTTCACGATGTGCCATGCGTCCGCCCGTAGCCACCATGGTGCTGAGCACGATTCCATTGTGCTGATCTTGTCGTCTCGCGTTGTGATCTTGAAACAGTTGCGAATGATGAGGGTGAGGGCGATGAGGAAGGTGATTATTCAGGGGGGAGAGGAGAATAGTATTCATATTCAGTAAATGTGGAGGTAGGCAGGGAGGGACGGGGAAGGGGACGCGGGTGGAAGGGAGGAGGGGGAGGAGGAGGAAGAGGGGGAGGAGGAGGAGGATGAGGAGAGATGTGACTTGGGCGCCACATGGCAGTAGCATCGGCCGCCTTGGGCGGGGGAGGAAGAGGAGGAGGAGGAGGAGGAGGAGGAGGAGGGGGGGGAGGAGGAGGAGGAGGAGGAGGAGGAGGAGGAGGAGAGGGAGGAATGTTACTACGGTCTCCCATGGTAGTAACATCGGTCGCTTTGGAGGATGAGGAGGAGGAAGAGGAAGAGGAAGATGAGGAGGATGGGGGAGGGGGAGGTAGAGGGGGAGGGGGATGAGGATGAGGGGAAGGTGGAGGAGGAGGAAACGGAGTAGGAGGAGGATGAGGAGGGGGGCGAGGATGACTCCCGAACCGAATGGGTCGAAATCGAAAGGGGCGCGCCGTATACGTTGCATGCCACTAATCTTGCTGAAATCACAGATTGCTATGTTATGCTCGTGGTGCGATGCAATGCTATGCTTTGCACCTTTAGGCTGTGTCCAGCCTCAAACCCCAAACCATAATATCAGAATTAGTTCAATCAGTCTCAGTCCATGTAGGTCGTCGTTCTCCTTACCCCCCTCCCTCTTCCTTCTCCTGGCTCCGTGTCCTCTCTCGCTCATCTCATGGGGTGGCCCCCCACCTCCCCCCCTCGATATGTCGTCGCCAATGGTAGGTCACAACGCTATAAGCATGATGGCATGTCACAGGCCGTGGATATGGGATATGCCCCGAGGCCCACAAGAGCTCCATGGTACGCCCGCCGCCGGCGCGGTTTCATATTTAACGGCGCGGCCACCCAAGACAGGCCTTCATTGGCCAAGAGGTTCGCCTTCCTACGCACGACGCCCACACCACACCTCCTCATCCACACCTCCTTCTCCAAACATCCTCCGCGTCAACCATTTTGGCTCGAAGCGCGACTTTGCTTTCGCGCTAGTCGCGCCTTTGAGGCGCTTCCATTGCTTCGCGCGGTCTCGCGCGCATCCGCTCCGTGTCGCGATGGCGGAGCTGTTCCGCAAGGACCTTCTCACGGAGAGGAAGGCCTCTCGCGGGCCAAGGCAGCCCGAGGGCCCGCCGCCGACGCGCCTTCGGCTGACGGAGGACCCAGAGCTCGCGCAGTTGGCGGCGATCGCAGAGCAGGCTGGCTCCATGGAGTTCAACCCGTTTCGCCACGCGACGCTGTGCGTGCACACGGATGAGCTCAGCACGAGCGAGTTCTTGCAGCAGTGCTCGGAGGACACGCTTTGGGCCGTCCAGACGGCCGCTGGCATGTACTTCAACACGTCGCTTGAGGTCTCAGGCGGGTGGCTCTGGAAGTCGGTGGAGCAGCGCGAGCTCAAGGGCGGCCAGTGGGCTCACGTCTACCTCTTCAGGGCCGACGACGGCTGGTACGCATCGGACACGATGTGGGCGACGAAGCCGCAGCGCCAGAACGTCCAGAACGAAGGGGAGATCTCCATCTTGTTCTGGTCGGAGGCGGCCGCTTCGTTCGAGGACGCGCCGACGATGCCGCTCCACTTCCCGTGGTGGTCGTCCAGCGAGGCGGACGGCGCGACGGTGGTGAGCGGCCACCAGGCGTTCGAGGCCATCGTCAAGACGCCCGACAACGGTGGCAAGGGCGGCAAGGGCGGCGCGAAGGGCGGCAAGGGCGACGGGAAGAGCGAGCCAGCCAGGGGCAAAGGCGGCCACGGAGGATGGCTTCCGCGCTGTGCGTCGTTGATCTCGTGCTACGAGAACGGCGACTACAGGGGCTTCGAGGCCCGCGCATTGGACTACAAGAACAAGAGCTCGCAGCTTCGCAAGCTGCTGGGCCTCGAGTAGGCGACGCTTCGGAAGCTGCTGGGCCTCGAGTAGGCGAGTATATCGGTTCGGCGTTTGACTACCGAGACTTGGTAGTCAAACGGAGGCGTCTAGCGTTTGACTACAAAGACTTGGTAGTCAAACGCAGGACCGCCACCGTTTGACTACAGAGACTTGGTAGTCAAACGCAGGACCGCCGTCGTTTGACTACCAAGTCTCTAGAGTCAAACGCAGGATCGCTGCGTTTGACTCTAGAGACTTGGTAGTCAAACGAATTCGGCTTCGAGAAGGCTTGGGCTCTGCTGTGCCGTCGTGAGGCCGCCGCAGGGGCCTGTCGGGCTAGCTGGTGCGCCTCCATAGACCGTCGGAGTTCATCCGATTTGGCGGGGTTCGTTCCCTGATCCAACCTCCCCCCACGCGTCCATAGGCCTCCCAGGAGGCCTCTACCCGAGGGGGGCAGAGGGATGAGGAGAGGAGGAGTATGAGGATGATAAGGGTGGGGAGGAGGATGAGAGTGAGGATGAGCCCCTCTCCAACCCCTCTCCCCTCTCCAATCGCCCCCCCCCCCCCCCCCCCACGCCCACCCTCTCCATCCCATTGTGCCCAATCAGGCGACCTGTGGAGGCGCCCCCGCCCCTTTGCACAGGCATGTTTGCGCACTTTTTGCGCCATAGGCTTTAGGCACCGAGCCAAGTGCGTGGCCAGTTTGGTTCGTTTTGATTCAGGTTTGAACCAATTCCTGGTGCGAAAATCCCTGGCGAGAAGCTCGCGTTTCGAATCGTCGAAATCCATGGCTCGGTGCGCCACGTTTGATGAAGAGCTTCTTGCTCTGTGCCCACAGATGCGCAGAGCCACGGTGACGCCGTCGGCGTGCACAACGCGGACCGCGGCGCGATGCAAACCAACCTCCTCCCCACTCTGTGTCCATCATCATCCTACTCACCTTGCCCTCCTCCTCATTCGCCTCCGTGCCCCGTGTCCAGGAGAAGGTGGATGAACGCGAGGAGTAGAAGGGGAGGGATGAGGAGGGCGAGGAGGAGGAGGATGAAACAGAGGATGAGGATGGATAGGGAGAGTCCTGTCCTCCTCCTCCACTCAGCGGACATGTTGGGCGATCAGGTCTCGCGTGAATGGGGGCGGGGGAAGGGATGCATCCGACGCTGTGCTATGATATGTCATGCGTGCAGTCCGAACATCAAAATGATATGCCATGCGCGCGGATCGGTGGAGTGCCATGCCATGCATGCAACGTCAACATGTAATGCTATGCCATACAATGCTACAAGCTTTACCGCCCCTCCCACGCCCCCGACTTAAATAGCCCATCAGTTTCAGTTCGTCTATGATGTCGTTCTCCTCAACCCCCCTACTCCCTCTTCTCCTGGCTCCGCGGCCTCCCTCGCTCATCTCATGGGGTGGCCCCCCACCTCCCCCCTCCTCCAGTCGTCGTGAATGTCGTCATTCCGTCTCTGTGGTGTTTCGGCGTTTTGTCAGGAGAAGGAGGGGGATGGGGATGATGAGGGCAAGGAGAAGGGTGGCACATATAACGAGGATGAGGAGAATGAGTATAGGATGAGGCGAAGGGGGAGGAGGATGAGGAGGAGGATGAGAAGGATGCGGCGGCTCATCCTCCTCCTCTTCCTCCTCCTTCCTCCTCCCTCCTTCCTCATTCTTCCGTCCACCGTCCTCCTTCATCATTCCTCCTTCGTCCTTCCTTCTCCTCCTCCCTCCGCCTCCTCCTTCTCGTCATTCCTCCGCCTCCTCCTCGTCCTCCTACTCCTGCTCATCATCCCCCTCCTCCTGCTCCTCCTGCTGATCCTCTTCCTCCTCCTTCTCCTCCTACTCCTGCTCCTGCTCCTCCTCCTCCTCCTCCTCCTCCCCCTCCTCCTCCTCCTCCTCACTTCACCCCCGCGCCCCGCTGTCTCCGCCCTCGTCCCTCCTCTCTCCTCCCTCCTCATTCCTTCTCCTCCGTCCTCGTTCCTCCTTGCTTACCCTCCTTCCTCCTTCCTTGTGGCTGCTTCCTCCTCCCTCTTCTTCTTCGGATGAGGAGGATGAGGAGGGGGGTCTGCACCCCTCGGCGCGCCGCCGACCCTCTGTGGCGCAACGGCGGGGATGCGGAGGATGGCGACGATGATGGCGACGAGGGGAATGAGGATGAGCCAGAAGGGCGAGGGGGATGAGGGATGAGGAGGATGAAAGGACAGGGAGGAGGAGGACGAGGAGGAGACCGAGGAGGATGAGGGGGATGTGGAGGAGGAGGAGGGGGGCGATTCAGCAGTCAAGCAGTCGTCGTTCTCCTCAACCCCCCTACTCCCTCTTCTCCTGGCTCCGCAGCCTCTCTCGCTCATCTCATGGGGTGGCCCCCCACCTCCCCCCCTCCAGTCGTCGTGGATGTCATTCCGTCTCGCTGTCTCAGTATGTTTCATTCTTTTTCGATGGTGTTTCATTCAATTTCATTCATCACCGTTTGGTGATTTTCTTCCCGTTGCAGTTCCGTTTCATTCAATTTCCTTTCATTCTATTCCGTTTCATTCCGAATCGGTATTGTTGCATTCAATCGCATTCTGTATCGGTGCTAGCCGTCTCTCTCTCTCTCTGTTGGCGCCACATAGCGTCGTCGTGTAGCTTGTCAGCTCAGCTCATCCATGGCCGTTTGGCTCACGAGCTTGAAGGCCAGTCGCCTCACGAGCCAGAAGGCTGAGCCACATCAGCGCTTGTTGGCTTTTACTCACACCAGCTGGATGGCCAGCTCAAGCTGCAACTGCAGCTTACTAGTCAAGGAGATCGGTAGCGTGAAAGCCTTTTTCAAGGCTCGGGCAGAAATGAACAGCAGCGGTGATCCCATGCCCCAGAAGAGCTTTGCCGACACTCTGATCAGCATGCTGAACAATATGAAAAGCTTCGGCCCAGCCGAGGCTACCCAGATCGTCGACGCGTTGAGGGGTGAGCCGTACGGCGGGGACCAGACCAAACGGATCATGGCCATCGTCGACAGCAAGGTCGCCAAGGGCATCGGCCCCGTCAAGCCAGAAGGCTCTGGTAAGCAATCGCTTAAGGAGTGGTGGTGTTACCTAACGTCTTCGGACTGGGATGTGCTCAAAAACCCGAAACTGTCGGTGAACCGCAAGATGACGACGATGGTCGAGCGCGCCATGGCCGTCGGTTGCAACGATCCTTCCCAGCATACGTTCAGGTGGGGGACAGCCCTACTAGCAATCACGCACTACGAGACCCCACCAGAGCCAAAAAAACTTTGGGATTTACTGAAAGATTTCAAGGCTTGTTTCAAGTCCGAAAAAAAAAAGACTTCGGATTCTCGCGCATCTTGGAATACCCAGCTTCACCATCGGAGCTCCCAACAGACATCTTCCAGTCCGCCTACCCTGATGATGACCAGCCGATCACGATCGAGCTCAAGGGCATCAACACAGTAGCTGACAGTATATCGTTGCGCTCCAACAATAGCAAGCTGAAGTCGTCCTTTGAACCAGGTGTTAAAGCAAAGTTTCAAGCAGCAAAGGAAGAGCTTGACACCGCCCACAGCCATGACATCGCACCAGCGCCCACAGCCGACGCACGCACCGCATCACCAGCAGGGGCGCTCATCCCATCACCGACTGACCCGTACGAGATGGGTTTGTTCTACGAGTACCAGCACAAGTTGCTCGAGTACCGCAAAGAGAAAAGCCAATCGGCTGCGCGGGGCCCTGAATCACCTCCCGTGAAAGAAGAGCCACGAGCCAGCTTGGCTGTCCACCGAGCTCCTGATGGGACGCTGAAGGTTGCCAAGCATGAGCCGTCTGCCAAGCGTGAGCTCGAAACCCCTAAACGTGAGGAGCAGGGCGCCATAAAGGCTGAGAAGCATGAGCCCGAGGGCGATGCGGAGCACGACGCCGCCGATGATGACGACGGGCCGTGCTTAGAGGACTTGGACCCCCACACCCGTGCTGCGATCGAGGCCCTCAAGAAGCGTAAGGGCAAGCAGAAGGAGGAAGCGAAGGCGAAAGCCGCAGCTAAGAAGGAAGCTGCGAAAGCAGCTGCAGAGAAGGACGCTGAGGTCAAGACTGAGGCGCCAGCACGGAAGCGCCCAGCAGCAGCCGCTGCTTCCATTAAGCCCGCCAAGGCTGTAAAGACCGAGCCTGCCGCGGCTGCAAAGGGTGTGAAGAAGCCCCATGCGGCTACTGCCGACTTGAAGCCGATCCCGAAGTCAAAGATCATGAGCGCAATGCCGTCGATGCCAAAGGACGGTTCGAACCCACCGCCAGTGGTCTACAAGCAGGGCATACTCTACACGAGCCGCAAAGCTTTTCGCTTCCGTGCTCTCAGAGAGCGCGGCAATTCATTACGTTTAGCGAACTACCGCCAGCCATCGCACCGCTTCGTCGAGATTGGTTGCCCCCCACACCCCTTCCCCCGCCGACCCCCCCTCCCTCCCCGCGCCCGAACAGTTTCATGTTATTATGCGTTGGGTGTCTTGGGTACGTCCTCCTCCTACTCCTACTCCTCCTCATCACCATCATCCCTCTTCGTAGTGGTGGAAACACTCAGGCTGTTTTGAATGTGTTTTGACCTTATCCTCCTCCGCCTCCCCCCCCCCCCTCCTCCTCCTTATCATCCTTCCTCCTCCCCCCTCCGTCCTCCCTCGCTCCTTCCTCCCTCGCTCCCTCCTTCCTCGCCCCCTCCACCTCTTAAGTGTCTCCCTCCTCCTCCTCCTTCTTCCTCTTGCTCCTCCTCCATCTCCCTCCTCCTCCTCCTCCTAGCTCCTCCTCATCCTCGCTCCTCCTCGTCCTCCCCAATCCTCGCCTCATGTGTCCATCGTTCGTCTTGGGATCGGGGGCCGCCAGGGCCATGAGCGAGCGGGAATGGTGGCGAGGGTAACAGAGTATCTCGCAGAACGCGCCTAAAGCCTCATGGGCTGGTCGGGCTACTACACCGAGAGCTCCAAGGGCTGGGGGGGGCCTAAGCCGACCGCTGAGGCGTGGGCTGCAGCCGTCAAGGCGATCGACGACGCTGGGGGGAAGTCCTGAGACTGTAATTGTTGCACTATCATATATATAGCCAGGCTTTTCGCAGAACATACAAGCACTGCGTGCTAAGTTTCGGCTAACACCTGGCTCTCGAGAACGGGCTGTCAGTCTGGAGGGGCGTGTCAAGAAAGAATGTATGTTTCTCGCTTCGTCGATTGCGCGCCCTCGTTCTGGAGCGCGTGCCGGCGTCTCCGTCCGTAGCCCATTTCGCTCAGACCTCGGGCTTTGCAGCGTCTGCCGCAGTTTCGGATGCAGCCGCCGCGGGCTGCTAAGCTGCGCAGGCTTAATGAGTTCCGTCGCTCCAAGCCTCACTGTACGGCTTCTGCTTTAGCGGCAATTCTGGCGGACGTGAGGGACAATGGGCTCCCAGAAGTCATAGATCGGAATTCCATGCGTGCCGCGAGGGATGCTGTTACCACAACTGTCGGCCAGTACGGCCCTATAGTACAAAGCCTTACGTGCGTTGATGCAGAGGAAGAACCAGCTAGCATACCCATCGCCTGCCCGTTCGCATCCTTAGCGGCAGCTGTCGAAGAGAGCGCGAATTTTCGGAAGTTTTTGAAGCGCCAGCTGATGCTTCACCCATCGACGCCCGAAAAGCCATGGAACTTGATTTTGTATTCTGACGAAGTCACACCAGGGAACCCCTTATCACCAGCCAACCAGCGAAAATTCCAATCTATTTATTGGAGCTTCTTGGAATTCGGCGTGAGCGCGCTCAGTCACGAGGAGAGCTGGTTTGTGCTGATGACTGAATTCTCCTGTTCTGTGAATTCCCTCTCTGCTGGGTTAAGCCAAGCATTCGCTGAGGCTATTAAATGTTTTTTCAAGCCTGATGGCTTTCATTTCCAATACGGTGGAATGACCCTTGACTTAGACGGGGATAGCTTCAGGCTGTTTGCTAAAGTCGGCGTGGTGTTGCAAGACGGGGGCGCTCATAAAGCTGTTTGGCAAGCAAGGGGCGACGGCGCGTCCAAGTTTTGTATGCTTTGTAAGAATATGTTCACAGCCGACTCAAGGGTTGTTGACGAAGATGGCTCAGCCATGCTGCGTTGCAACGAAATACATCTCGATGAGCTCGTGGCGTCCACTGACCATGAGCTTCGCACCAATGCCAGGTATCTGGAGCGCATGTCGCGGACTCTGTCTAATGAAGAGTTCGTTCTGTTGCAGCAAGCGCTGGGTTTAACATTTGCCAAACGAGGCTTGCTGCTCGATAGAGCCTTAGACAGGCTGATCAACCCAACAGAGGTGTTTATGCATGACTACATGCACGCGCTGTTCGTCGACGGTGTTGTGAATCTCGTGATCTACCTAACTTTCGAAGAGTTCATATCTGCTGGGCTTAATGGCGTATGGGAGTCATTCTCTGAGTTCTTGGCAACTTGGGTGTTCCCTGGAAGATTTCACGCTACGCATTTAGACAGCATTTTCAATGCTGATCGGAAAGATAAGCACAGAAAGGCCCAACACGTAAAATGCCAGGCGTCTGATTTATTGTCTATTCTTGGCGTTCTGATGCTATTCACTCAGACGGTCCTGCGACCTATGGGGGCAGCCAATGCAGCTTGCGACGCTATGATAGCTTGCGTTCAGCTGTCGCAGCTGGTAGTTGCAACCAGTCGGATCGACGTGAGCCCAGCGAGGCTTCTAGGTTGCGTTCATAAGTTCTTGGAATATTTCACTGCTGCTTTTGGATATGAGTCCCTGACACCAAAATGCCATTGGCTTCTCCACCTCCCTGAGCTACTCGAAAGAAACGGGAGGCTCTTGAACTGCTTCGTCCTTGAGAGGAAGCATAGAATGCCAAAGAGATACGCCACCGAACTGGCGAACATCTCTGGGTCAGCCAGCAAGTCGTTGCTGAGCGAATGCGTTGCCCATCACCTGTCAGCAATAACGAGCCACAGTTTCAATTATGGCGTCGGCTTGTTGCAGGGCCGCAAGGCGCCCAAGAAGAGCAGGCAGCTGATCTTGGACGCATTGGGTTTGGAAGGTGATGATATCCAAGTGAATGTGGGTAAAGATTCTCGCTTTAGCCAGCTCGGCTTATGCGCGCAAGGGGACGTTGTGCTTTTGAACGGCTCCGACGGCATACTTGCCGCCCGCGTGAAGTTGCATTTCGAGGTCAGTGGAGAAGCTGTTTCTATGATGGAGGTTATGGAACTTTCGCGGCGCATCCCTGGTACTGCAAAGGCAGTGTGGAAACTTTCTGCGACTCCAGTGGAGTGTTGGGAGACCAAAGCCATTTTGGCTGCAGTAGAACACTGCGCGTACGCAGACGGCACCGTCGGCACTATCCTGCCATTGGAGTTTTCATGATGGGATTTGCTGGCGCTTTGCGCTCAGGAGAAAAAATCGCATACGCTTCGCGTAGCCCCACCGCACAGCCCATCCAGAAACGATGTCTGCGCATTAAAGCCATTGCGGCTGAATGCAGATGAGAAATGAGGGGTGGTGGGTCTTCTGCTCCGCTCCTCCTCCTCCTCATCATCATCCTTCTTGCTCCTTCTGCATCCTCCTCCTGCAGGCGCCTGCTGCTGCTGTCCTCCTCCTCCACCCCAAAGCGGCATGCTGAAACCGCGGGGCCCTGACGACGACCACGACGACAGATGGAGATGCAGAGACGACATTCGGCGGCGGACCTGGTGCTACGCGCCCGCCCCTATGTATGCGGTGTAACCTATGTGGATGCAACCTATGTGGTGTATTATGTGCTATGGTACAACCTATGTGGCGCATGCTAAGCGGTGCAACAACTTATGTAGTATGCGGTGCATCCTACGCGGTGCAACCTGCGTAGTGCAAGCTGCTGCGAGAAGTAACACAAGAACTTCTGATAGCATCGCATTTTTATGGCTTGTTAAAGCGAACGCTAAAGTTTATAAAGTTTATAACTCTGTTTTGGATAACTGCTGATAAACTTTATAAGTCCGCTAAACTTTAGCTAAACACTATAAACCTTAACAAACCAAGGATGCATCTCAGCAAGATGCTTCGGGACGGCCCCCCCCTCAGCTCTAGCCGCTGCCGCCCCCAGGGCTCTCCCCTCGGACCCGCCCCCGGGCAAGGGGGGGAGGGGTGGGGGGGCAGCGGTCCCCCATGTGGTATTTTCCGAATGATTTGCGCTTATCGAGGAGGGAGGAAGCCGCAGAGCCGCGAAGATCACCGACTCCGGAGCCACCCGGATCGGCGGCACTGGCTGGAGACCGTTGCAATAATCCCCCCAAGATGGCCCAAGATGGCCTACCAGACGGCAAAGACGACATCCAAGATGCCTCCAAGACGGCCAAGACGGCCCGAGGAGAGCACCAAGATGCACGCAAGACGGCACAAGATGCACCCAAGACGCCCCACGACAGCCTTAAGATGGCCCAGAAACCCAAGGGGCCCCAAAGATGCCTCCAAGACAACCACATAAGGTTGCCAAGAGGTCCTCCAAGCAAGCGCGAAGAGGCCGAACTCATTCATCATCATACGGTGTTTGAAAGTTTTCGGCGTTTGCTTATGCTCGGCCTTCCGACGGCCCAAGAAGAGTGCCCGATGATGCCAAAACTATTGTTTTCTAAAGATTTACAAATGGGAGTCGCGAAAGAACAACAAGGAGAGTCGCGAAAATGGAGAGACAACGATTGGGAAGCAATAGACAGAGAGACAGAGAGACAGTGAGAGAGAGAGAGAGAGAAAGACAGAGAGAGAGAGAGAGTGCGAGAGAGAGAGACAGAAAGAGAGAGAGAGAGAGAGGGTGAGAGACAGAGACAGAGAGAGAGAGAGAAAGACAGAAAAAGAGAGTCAGAGAAAGAGAGAGAGAGAGAGAGACTGAGAGAGAGAGAGAGAGAGTCAGGGAGAGAGTCAGGGAGAGAGAGAGAGAGAGAGAGAGAGAGAGAGTCAGAGAGAGAGAGAGAGAAACACAGACAGAGAGGGAGACGAAGGACAGATATAGAGGGAGGGAGAGAAATATCATGATAGTAGTCCAGACGAGGGAACGAATGCGTGCCTCGGGCAGCGCCCGCCGCCCGCCGCCCCAGAGGAGGGAAGAGGAGTGAGGGACGAAACGGGCCGAGGGGGAGGAGGAGGGAGGGAGGAGGGAGGGAGAGAGGAGGGAGGGAGGGAGAGGAGGGAGAGAGGGAGGGAGGAGGGAGGAAGAGAGGAGGGAGGGAGGGTTGGAGAGGGAGGAGGAGGGAGGGAGGAATAGGAGGGGGAGGGGGAGAGGAGGGAGGAACAGGAGGAAGGAGAAGGGCGGCCGAGGAGGGAGCAGCAGGAGGACGGGGGGGAAGAGGGGAGGAAGGGGGGAGGAGGGGGGGAGGAGGCAGGGTCAGAAGGAAGAGTCTGCTGTGCTCACTCTGCGGACGCCGAGCGTGCCAGCTGCAGAGACTCTCGGAGTGCATTCTGCACAGGCCTCACTCTCCCGAGTGAGGAGCCACAGATCGGAGAGAGCCCAACTTTCCAGAACCACCTCCGCGCGTCCAGCCTCCGGGTGCTAGCCTCGCTCGAAGCGGCTACGCTCCTTGGCCATCTTGGCCATCACAAAACCATGCATGCGGGCTGGGCAAGGTGATCAGGAGGAAGAAGATAGAGGAGGAGGAGGAGGAGAGGAGGAGGAGGAGGAGGAGGAGGAGAGGGAGGAGGAGGAGGAGGACGGAGGAGGGAGGAGGCGGAGAGGGGGAGGAAAGACGGGGAGGAAGAGGAGGGGAGGAGGGACGAAGGGCGGAAGGAGGGAGGGAACGCCGAGGGGCAGGAGGGCCCTTGTCTGCGCGAGGCGGCCACCTCAAACCCCCCGTCGCCTCCGAGGTGCGCCCGGCCGCGCTGACCGCCCGCGCGCTCGGGAGACCGGCCGCGCGCCGGCCCTTTCAGGAAGCTGCGGGAGCGCGCGAGGTGCCCGACCGCATCTCCCGTTCCTCCTCGCTCTCGTCATCGTCCGCCTTCCTTTCCTGCTTCGGTTCCTCCTCCACTTTCAGTTTCTCCTCCGTCCCCCTCCTCCCCTTTTTTATTTTTTTCCTATATTTTTTCTCCTCCTCCTCCTCCTCCTCCTCTGACTTCTCCCCCTCCTCCTCCCCCTCCTCCTCCTCCCTCCTCCCTCCTCCCTCCTCCTCCTCCTCCTCCTCCTCCACCACCTCCTCCTCCTCCTCCTCCTTCTCTTCCTTTTCTTCTTCCTCCTCCTCCTCCTCCTCCTCCTCCTCCTCCTCCTCCTCCTGAAGCGCCGAAGCGCCGACGGCGATGGCGTTGTCGGGGCGCCGCCGCTGTGCTCCCCGGGAGGCGCCGCCGCTGTGCTCCCTGGGAGGTGAGCCGAGACGGGGCAGCCGGGGCCCAGGCCCCGGCTCACGAGGACGGAGAGGAAAAGGAGGACTTGAATGCCACAAATAAAAACACACCAAAAGAATGCCACTATATTTGGCCACCCCTGGCCAGCGCGGACGGCGCAGCGTCGACGACCAACCCAGCTCTGCGCGCGCCGCGCGCCAGAGCATGCGCATTTGTGCGCGGTGGACCCAGTGTTTGCCCTTGGGCACACAGCGGCCGAGTGCAAGAGATGCCAAGCGATGCCAAACTACGGCCTGTACTGGGCAGGCCGCTGGACCAGGGAGGCGCGTGGTGTGGCCTGGTTTTTTGCCCGGAGGCGGAAGCGGGGTAGGTGAGCCGCGCTCTGTGGGTCGTCGACATCACCTCGCAACCTCGGGAGAAGATGTGGCATCGTGGCCCCGCGCGGGCTCAGAGCGGCGCGGGTGGGGCCCCGTGGGGGCCTGCTGTGGGCGGCCCCCCCCCCCCCGTTTGGGGGTCGCGCGACCGGAGTGGGCCACCGTTTTGCATGATGCCCAGGGCTCCCCCCGCATTGGCGCCGTGCCCGTCAGAGGATGGGAGGCGGCCGCGAAGGTGCCGCGGCAGGGTGCGGCACCGTCTGCTGGGGAAGTGCTGCGGCCGCGGCGGGCCGCGGCCAGCCGCACTGGGCAGCGGCGGCGAGAAGAAAAAAAGGAAGAGAGGCAGGGAGGCTGGAGACGTGAAAAGGTCGGTTGGCATGGGGCTGAGGTGGTTGGAGGCCGAGGTGGCTGACGAGGTGGCAGGCCCATTCCGCGAGGCCCTTTTGGCCGCTGGGTGCCGTGGCGGGGACCGTTAGGCGGCGCGGCGGCGGCGCCGGCCGCACGCGCCCAAGGCGGACGGCAGGAGGGCCTCAGACCTCCTGCGCATAGGAAGCCCCTTACCTCCCCCACCGAGGCAGGAGTAGGGTACCCAGACCACGGGCGTGGTGCCTGCTTGGGGGGGGGGCCCACCGCGCTTGGAGGTGGTCCCTGCAATCCGCGGCGGTGACCTGCGCGGTGAAAGTTGTTGCGGCAGGCGCTCTGATGTAGAAGGCGGTCAAGGACCGCAACTGCTGAAGATGCTCCTCCTCCTCCTCCTCCTCCTCCACCACCTCCTCCTCCTCCACCCACCTCCTCCTCCTCCTCCTCCTCCTCCTCCCTCCTCCTCCTCCTCCTCCTCCTCCTCCTAACCCCCTTCCCCCCTTCTAGTGAACATCCGTCACATTCCTCCACTTCTACCCCTGCTGCTGCCGCTGCTGCTGCCGCTGCTGCTGCTGCTGCTGCTGATGCTCCCACTCCCAGCGTCGCCGGGCTTCTCATCCCTCTCGCCCCTCCCCCCCCCGCCGGAACTCCCTCGTGATATGCCCCCCCCTCGCCGCTCTCCACCCACCTCCACCTCCCCCTCCTCCCCCCTCCTCCGCCTCCTCCTCCTCTCCTCCTCCCTCCTACCCTCTCCTCCTCCATCTCTACCTCCTCATCCTCCTCCTCCCTCCCTCTCCTCCTCCTCCTCCTCCTCCTCCCTCCTCCCCTTCCCTTTCTTCCTCCTCCCTCCTCCTTCCCCTCCTCCTCCTCCTCTCCTCCTCCTCCTCCTCCTCCTCCTCCTCCTCCTCCTCCTCCTCCTCATCCGCCTCCACCTCCTCCACCTCCTCCTCCTCCTTCTCCTCCTCTTTGGTTGACTCACATGGGGTTCCAGTCGAAAGGGGGAGGTACATGAGATTGGGGGCAATTGTGTTGCAAATGTACTGCGCCAGAGAATTGTAATGCATTGTATTGCAGCTAGTGGTATTGCACGCGAAAAGCAAGCAATCCAGTTGTGCACTGGCATGTATTGCGCGCCCCAAATCTATTGCAACCCCTCAAACCTATTGCACCAAATCTATTGCACCACCCTCCTTTCGCTGGACCCCCTTTAGGTCAACCAACTCCTCCTCCTCCTCCTCCTCCTCCTCCTCCTCCTCCTCCTCATCACAATCACCATCACCATCACCATCACCATCACCATCACCATCACCATCACCATAATCATCATCATCATCATCATCATCATCATCATCATCATCATCATCATCATCATCATCATCATCATCATCATCATCATCATCATCATCTTCATCATCCCCCCGATGTCCTCCTCTTCCTCCTCCTTACGTGCTCTTCCTCAACCTCCCCTTACGTACTCGTCCTTCTCCTCATCGTGCTTCGTTCTCATCCTCCTCCACAATTACACACTATTTATACTACCCTCCTCTCTCTTTTAATCATGTCCAGAGGATCACGGCCCCCACCTTGCGTAATAGTGCTTACACGCAGACTTGGGCGGACCTGTGTTTGTCCTACATGTTTTTGCAATGCGATTGTTTTCGGCGTTTCAAGATGATGTTCCCCTTTCAGAGTGGGTCTCATTTTCGGATCGGCGCTGTGCTCCCGTCGTTCAGAAAGGCGCCTTCGCCCCAACGCGGGCCACTTCCTGGATCCGAGTCCTTCTTCATCGGTACCGCCCTTCTCGTTTCCTCTTATCCACCTTCCCCTGTCCTCCTGCTCCTCCCACTCATTTCGAACCAGTTCCTGCGGCTGCTCGTTCTGATCCTCCTCCTTCCTCATCCTCGTCCTTCTCCTCCTGCTCATTATGATGCTCAAGTGCCACCCCCTCTTCCTCGTCCTCCTCCCATGCAGCTCCCCCTTTTCCGATTGCGCAACACACGATGGAATCGTTTTTTGAGTTTTAAATCGGCTAAGACACGCGTCCGCGAATAGACAGCACATCTGCAATGGGAAGGGATGGGAGGGAGGGATAGGATGCCAGATGTAGCGCGAACGCACCTAGCTTGTCACCCGTACACCTCCTCCTCCTCCTCCTCCTCCTCCTCCTCCTCCTCCTCATCATCATCATCATCATCATCATCATCATCATCATCATCATCATCATCATCGTCATCGTCATCGTCATCATCATCATCATCATCATCATCATCCATCATCATCATCATCATCATCATCATCTCATCATCATCCATCATCATCAGCATCATCATCATCATCGTCCTCCTCCTCCTCCTCCTCGTCCTCGTCCTCCTCCCCCTCCTTCTCCTCCTCTTCCTCCTCCTCCTCCTCCTCCTCCTCCTCCTCCTCCTCCTCCTCCTCCCCTCAACGGTCCCCTTGACTCGCCAGGCATCTCGCGCTCTGGGCTGCGCTGCCCGCCGAGTCTGACAACGCTCCCGGTGCGCGAGGGATGGGGGAGGTGCAGGCGGGGAGGACTGGGGAGGAGAAGGCGGACAGGCAGGGAGGTGGACCAACGGACGTAATGGTAAGTCGGGCCTGTCCCCCTACAGGGGGATTTTGGGCGAAAAATTTAAGAAATACTCAAACAATGCTCAAACCATGCCCAAAAATACTCAAAAATAGTCCTCAGACTATTTTTTATACTATTTTTGGACATTCCCCCTGTAGAGGGACTGGCCATGTGCGGAGAAGGTGACCTCGGGGACACCCAAAAAGCTACCCATACCGCTCCTCCCCGGGGCCCCTCCCAGGGTGCGTTCTGACCAGGACGTCGGGGCGAATCTCGAGCGGAGGCGGCGCGGCTCTCCCAGGAAGCCGAAAAAAAGGAAAGCGGCCGAAGGGTAGCGGTATGGGTACCTCTTCCTCCTATGAGAGCTAAAAGGACTGGTGCGGGCGGCTCCGGCGGACAGGGGAGGCCGTGCCCCCAACCGGCTCGGCACGGCGACGGTAGCACTGTTGCCATCGCCGCCTTGAATTCGGAACATGCTAATTTCCACGATCCGGGGTCACCCCGCCCGCGGATCTTCATGGCGACCCAAATCTTATAAATGAGACAGCCAACTCAATCGAGCTGGGCCCTCCAATCGGCATCTCGAAACGGCTCCCACCAGAAGCGGCGAGGTCGACTCCCGGGCCCGGGCAGGGCCCAGGGAGCCGACCCCTGCGAATGGCATGGCCTCGTGGCTTCGGGTTGCGCACAGAACAGCACAGCACAGCCCCCCGCGCCAAGCCCCGGCTGGCCTCAGCAGGCCCCCCAAGCTGTCCCAGCTGTCCTCAGCATGCCCCCCTTTGGAGGCCTGGAAATGGGCACCAACACCAACACAGGGGTCTGCCTCCACAGGGGGAAGATGATCCTAGATTTCGGTGTTGGTGGTAACAGTTCGGCCGCTTTGGAAGCCAGAATATTACCACCATCACCGAGATCGGGATCTTCTTCCCTCGGTGGAGGCACGCCGCCGAAATTGGTGTTGGTGTCAACCTCTAGGCCTGCGACCCCCGAGCAGTCCGGACCCGCCTCGGGGGCCCTGCCGAGGCCAGCGGGGGACTCCCGGGGAGGCCGCCCGCGCGCAGCCAGGAAGCTGCACCAGAGCCGGCAAGTCGGGGGCTGCCAAAGGTGCCCTGGGCCCAAGGGTGTCCCCAGCCTCCTCGGCGGCGGCGATGGGGACGAATCATTCACGGCGGGGCGGGCGTTACACGCATTCGCCCGGGCGCCTCACCGAAAGCATGCACCATCGGGACGAATAATTCACGGAGGGGCGGGCGTTGCACGTATTCGCCCGGGCGCCTCACCGAAGGCAGGCACCATCGGCGCCCCTGGATGCGTGTACACCTTGCTCGCTTCCAAGTCTTCGAAAGTTCTTCGATTTTTTTGAGGGGGCCAGGACCCTTTCATCTCTAATGGTTCCATCCTGGGCCTCTTCCTGCCCACGGGGGGGGCAGTTATAGAAACGAGCACATTTAAAAAATGAGCACGATCAGAAGTCAACGACGTGTGCTGCTCCACCCTGGGAAAAAAATACGCCCCTCGGCGTCGCCTCCGGCCTCCCGCTCCTCTCGCTGGCCATCACTCGGACTTCCATTCCCTGTGTTTTTTTCGCTTTCGTGCGTGTTTTTTTCGCCAAATGATCAAGGATGCTCCTCGATCGCCCTCGCCGAGAAAAAATGCACACGTCCGAGCGATGCCAAGCTCGGGGCCCTCCGGGGCCCTCCTGGGCCCCCCTGGGGCCCGCGAGGGGGCGAGGGGAGGAGGAGGAGGAGGAAGAGGAGGAGGAGGAGGTGGAGGAGGAGGAGGAGGAGGTGGAAGAGTAGGAGGGGGAGGAGGAGGACAAGGGGGTGGAGGAGGAAGTGGGTTGAGAAGGAAGGGGGTGGTGGAGGAGAGGGAGAACGAGGAGGAGAACGAGGAAGAGGAGGAAGAGGAGGAGGAGGAGGAGGAGGAGGAGGTGGAGGAGGAGGAGGAGGAGGAGGTGGAGGAGGAGGAGGAGGAGAAGGCAAACCGCCTCTTGGGGTCTTCGTGGGCCCTCCGGGGCCCTCCGGGGGGCCTCTCGCGAGGGGGTGGCCTCTGGAGGCCGCGGGCGCCGCCCTGGGAGGTCCCGCGGGCGCCTTCGGCCAGAGGGGCA
>CAUYUJ010019531.1:96804-129716 GCA_963575745.1 Prorocentrum cordatum | reverse complement strand
CGTGTGCGTGTGCGTGTGCGTGTGCGTGTGCGTGTGTGCGTGTGCGTGTGCGTGTGCGTGTGCGTGTGCGTGTGCGTGTGTGTGTGTGTGTGTGCGTGTGTGCTTTCCTCTCGCCCCTCGCCCCCTCTTCTTGCGGCCGCCGACGTGAGCTCTTGGCCTCCCCGGGAGGCCACGGTGCGCTCCCCGAGCGGCCCTCTCGCTCTTGCGGCCGGCTGCCCTGCTCACCTCGCCCTGCCGCACGGGAGGGCCGCACGGGAGGGCCGCAGCGGCGGGCCCGGTCGGTCCTGCGCGCGAAGCGTACGCGCGACTGGCCGCGTCGAGGTGCTCCCGCCGCGGGCTGCGATGGCAGTCGCGGACCGCCGAGGAGGAGGGGGAGGAGGAGGAGGAGGGGGGGGGCAGGAGGAGGAGAAGGAGGAGGAGGAGGAGGAGGAGGAGGAGGAAGGAGGAGGAGGAGGAGGAGGGGGAGGAGGAGGAGGAGGGGGGCAGGAGGAGGAGGGAAGGCGGAGGAGGGAGGAGAGGAGGAGGAGGAGTAGGAGGAGGAGGGGAGCAAGGAGGCGGAGAGGAGGGAGGAGGAGGAGGAGGAGGAGGAGGAGGAGGGCGAGCGAGGAGGAGCGAACGCGCCACGGCCTCGCTGCTGATGTCTGCCCAGCGTGAAGACAAGACGAGGCGGAGGAGGGAAGCAGCAGGAGCAGCAGCAGGACGAGGACGAGGACGAGGGCGAGAAGGAGGACGAGGACGAGGGCGGAGGACGAGGACGAGGACGAGGACGAGGACGAGGACGAGGACGAGGACGAGGACGAGGACGGAGGAGGACGAGGACGAGGAGCAGGAGCGCGAGGACGAGGACGAGGGCGGAGGAGCAGCAGCAGCAGCAGGAGCAGCAGCAGGACGAGGGCGAGGCCGAGGGCGAGGAGGACCTGCCGCCCCGGCCCGGCCTCAGGCGTGCTCGGCGAGGGCTCGGACAGAGACCTCTTCGCGAGCCTGGTGGACGCCGCGCTATCCTCCCAGGAGCGCGCCCGCTCTGGCCGAGAGCGGGGGGGGGGGCAGCCCTGAGTCCAGATCCGCTTTTTTTGTTTTTTTCCCCCACCTTCAAACTGCGTCGGAGATCCACCTACAAGAAGCCGAAAAAGTAGGGCGGACATTTCGGCACCCAACATAAGATAGGGCGGAAATCCACGGAAGCAGGGCGGAAGCAGCCACAGACGAGAGTAGGGCGGAAATTGGCATCAGCGGGGCTTGAAAAGCAGGGCGGCAATTCCAAGCCCTACCTACGAATTTCCCCAAAGTAGGGCGGGTCCGGAGTCAGAGAGGATGCGGGTGCTGCCACAGTACCCCTGGCCCAAAGTGCCACCAGGATCTCGGGAGGAGCCCCCCCGCGGCCTCGTTTGTTGTGGCATCTTCGAGCCCAGTCAGAACAGGGCGCAGCCGGACTTGCACAGAGGAGGAAAGGAGGAGGAGGAGGAGGAGGAGGAGGAGGAGGAGGAGGAGGAGGAGGAGGAGGAGGAGGAAAGGAGGGGGAGGAGGAGGAGGAGGAGGAGGAGGAGGAGGAGGAGGAGGAGGGGAGGAGCCCCCCCGCGGCCTCCAGAGCACCCCCTGCTGAGGCCCAGGGCCCCCCCCGGGGGGCCCTGCAGAGCGGAGCGCCAAGCTGGGGGGGCACCTCTGGGGGAACAACAAGCCAGCTGCATGTAGCAGATTTCGTACCCCCCCTTTCCCTGTCCCCCCCTTTCGTTCGGCCCGATCGTGGTGGCCAGTCCTCCCCATCCTTCGGGGGGATTGCTTCAAGGTGCCCCTGGCCCGAGGTTAGGGGAACAACAAGTGGCACAAACGTAAAAACTCAGAGGTCCGCGCGGATTTCTCGGATCGGCGCTAGAACCCCCGGGGGGTCCCAGCGCCGATCCGAGAAATCTGCGCGGACCTCCGAACTTTTATGCTTATGCCACTTGTTGTTCCCCTAACCTCGGGCCAGGGCCACCTTGAAGCAACCCCCCCGAAGGATGGGGAGGACTGGCCACCACGATCGGGCCGAGCGAAAGGGGGGGACAGGGAAAGGGGGGGGTACGAAATCTGCTGCATGCAGCTGGCTTCAGCCCCACCGAGGGGCCCATACCTCGATACGTGGCAGCTTCCGGCGCCGGGAGGCGCCGGGAAAATGAGTTACGTGAGCTGATTCTCAACCCCCCCCTTTGCTATCCCCCCTTTTCCCCCGGCCCGACATGTGCCGAAGCATAGCACATTGCGCAAGCACTGCGGCCAGGACCTTTTGCATAGCGTGCCGTGGCGGGCCCTGGCGACACGCCATGCCCTGCGAGCGGGCAGCGTGTCGCCTGGCCCCGCGGGACGGGAGGCTCAGACAGGCTCGCGGCGTCGACGCTCGGGGACTGGGGCGCGGCCAGCACGCGCCGCGCCGCTGCGCGGGGTGGGCCAGGCCCGGGCGGCGCGACACGCTGGCCAAACGTTTTCCCGATGGTATCTTTTTCGGCATCGTTTCACCAATCCCCGTCCCCCTGCGAGACCCCCACCAAATTGCCACCCCCGTTGGGGAGACACCCCTCGAAGCCCGAAGGGAGCGACCTATATCCCCATCTGGGGGAGCAAATCGGCCGGTGGGGCCCAGGCGACGCCGCTGGGGATGGTGGGCGGCGAGCGCGGGGGGGAAATGAGAAGGAGAAGGCCTTCTGAGAAGGTTCGGAGGTCCCCCAGCCTTCTGAGAAGCCGTCCAAAGCCTTCTCCGAAAAGACGGAAGACACTTCTCCGAGGGCCGGAGGGGCCTTTTGAGAGGTCCCGCCGCCTTCTGAGAAGGCCTTGTCCTTTTTTCAGCTCCCCCCCTCGCTCGCCGCCGAGACGGGGATCGGTTACAGTGAGCGGCTTGAATAAGGAGCACTTACTTTTCAAAAGGGGCTCGGTCGTTCCTTAGGCTTGCATGCGTTATTTACAGTCCCTGATGCGCTATTTGTTATGTATCGTTCCTTACTTATGCGCTATTCCTTGGCGAGAAGGCGCCTCGTTCCTTATTTATCGTTCCTTAGGTCAGGCCGATGACTGTAGACGATGCTCACTTCTGCGTCGGGCGATCCCCGCCCGAGCACTCCCGGGCGGGATGCCCAGGGCAGCACCATGGGGCCCTCTCGGGGCCCGGCGGCCGCGGTACGCAGGGCGCGCAAGTGGACTAGACGTAAGGCCG
Organism: Prorocentrum cordatum; assembly: GCA_963575745.1. Classification (NCBI taxonomy): domain Eukaryota; class Dinophyceae; order Prorocentrales; family Prorocentraceae; genus Prorocentrum; species Prorocentrum cordatum. Next base: position 126,535 of record CAUYUJ010019531.1, on the reverse strand, counting down.
GGCGTGTCCCTCTACAGGGGGATCGTCGACGAAAAATAAAAAACACTTCAAAAATAATAAAACAATTCAAAAATAGTCTGGGGACATTTTTTTTGTATTTTTTGACCTTGTTGGGGTATTTTTGGGGTATTTTTGATTTTTCGTTGAAAATCCCCCTGTAGGGGGACACGCCCGACATAATGCAAGTCGACTAGACGTAAGGCCGGGCGTGTCCCTCTACAGGGGGATAATTCGAAAGTGCCTCAAGAATAGTCTGTTTTAAAAAAGTGGCACAGACAAAATACAAATGTTGATGATTTCGGGGTATGTTTGTGTATTTCCCATTTTTCCTCCAAGCTCTGGCTGCAGGAGGGCACGGCCGACCTAAAACTAGACGTAGGAGAGACCGTTCGCCGGAGTGACCTCTGGTGCGGGCATACAGGGTCCCCTCAGCACTGGTCATGGCGCCAACATCGCAGGGCGGATCGTTCGGAAGAACGATAGGGTGGGCCGGGGGTGTCCTGGAGAATTTCGTTCCGGATTTCGAGGTGAACTTCGTGCGTTGTTTTTGTCCAGGACTGATGACCAAAAAGAACCCACGCGAAATTAGCTTCGTTTTTCGCTTGCCGCTTCGGGGAAAAATCCATGCAGGAATCCACGCAGTAATCGACTGTAGCACGTCTGCAATGCTGGTGTAATGACACTGGCCTGCACGCTTGGATTTGGCATCCCAGAGGCCCGCTGAGGCCGCGCACCAGTGGTCGCCCTCGCCCAGGGTCAGTCTTGCGTGTAGCCGAAGAATGTGCGAGGCGGGTTGGGACCTCTTATTTTCGAGCCCCGCTCCTCCTCCCTCCTCCCTCTCCCTCCTCCCTCTCCTCCCTCTCCTCCTCCTCCTCCTCCTCCTCCTCCTCCTCCTCCTCGTCCTCCTCCTCCTCCTCCTCCTCGTCCACCTTCTCCGCCGCCTCCGCCTGACCATCCTCATCCCCCTCGCCGGGCCTCAGGGCCGTCCAAAAACGGCCCGGGACGGGAAGCCGGTCCCAGGGAGGTGGTCGGGAGGTCGGGGGCCCGCGTCTCGAAAAGATCGAGACGCGCGGATGTTTGGGCAGATCGGGGGCGGCAAAGAGGGGGGGTGATGGCTTACGGTCGGCCTTGACTGGACAGGACACGCGAGAGGCCACAAGACCCTTCCGAGGGCCACATCGCCATAGGAGTGTAGGAAGGCACGCGTCGCGAGGCACAGGACACAAGGGCACCCTGGAGCTGGCAGGGTCGACCTGCTCATCCGGGCCGACTGTATAGGAGGGGGTGGATGTCATGGCGGGGGGCATGCTACCTCCCCAAACTTCATGGCGCCTCCCCTTCTGTTGCAAGACGTCCCCGGCCCCCCCCGTTGGGCCGTGCACATGCCGCCGGCCATGAAATGCGCCCCCCCCCCCTTCTTGGACGCCCCCCTCCTGGCCGCCCCCGACCAGAGGCCGAGCAGGGCCGAGGAGCCCTGCCGCCGTGCCTCTCGCCGCGGCGCGGGCCTGTCTTGGAGCCTGCCGCCGGCGCCACTGACGACTTCCCAAGCCGGCGCCTTCGCATTGGCATCGCTCGGACGTGTGCACTTTCTCTCGGCGAGAACCATCGAGGACCATCCTGGACCATCGGGCCAAAAAAACACACGCGCGAAACCGCAAACATGCACGGGGAATGGGCGTCCGAGCGACGGCGAGCTGACGACTTCCCAAGCCAGCGCCCTCGCGTGGGGCATCCTCCGAAGAACCGCCCCCCGGCGCCCTCGGAGGGCCCCCCCCGTTCCGTCTCGGGCGAGCTCCGGGACCTCCGGCGCATCCGGCGACGCATTCCAAGCTGGCGCCCTCGCGTGGGACACCCTCACCCAAAGATGCAGATGCTTCACTCCTAATTCTTCGAGCTCTTTGATTTTTTTGGGGGGCCGAGATCCTCTCGTTTCCAACTGTTCTGTCCTGGGCCTCTTCCTGGCCACTAGGGGGCCAGGAACAATTAGAAACGAGCAGAATTAGAAATGAGCACGATTAGAAATGAACGACGTATCGGCGTCACCCATACGTACTTATGCTACGTGTGCGTCGCCCCCCCCCAAGGGCGACGCGCGCACCGAGAAATCTCCTAGTAGATGCGTCGTGGCGGGCGCCTTCTGGCCACACCGCTCGGGAACCGATATATCTTACAAGATGGGTTTACTAGATGTTCGGTTCGGACGCGCGCCTCCAAGGATGACATGCAGTACTAGTATATCTCTGTGGCTTTCTGGGGACGATTTCTTCGACTATTTTTGGCTATTTGGGGGTATTTCTGCCTATCTTTCATTTTTCGTCCACAATCCCCCTGTAGGGGGGCATGCCCGACCTAATGCTGTAGATGCTCGGGTTGGACGCGCGCCTCCAAGGATGACATGCAGTACTCTCAAGGGCGTAAGAAACGCCCCTACCCTGGTTTACGAAGCGCCGTGCGCTGAACCTCCTGTGGGTTGACAGGATACACCCTGCGCGCCGCGCGTGTCGAGCGACGTCCTGCGTGCGCGTGCTGGGCGACGTTCTGGTGTCGAGCGACGTGCTTTTTTTCAGGAGGGGAAAAAACACACAGACACAATTAATCGTCGATTCCCAGGAAAACATGGGAACATATGGGAAGTGTGGGGGGGAAGACAAAAACCAAGAAAGTATGGGAAAATATGGGGAATCATTTTATCTGTGTTTACTTATTTGTGTGTCCCAGGTCCCCTTCAGTTTTTTTCACACCTCAGTACTCGCATGCCTCTGCGCGCCCCAGCGCCTGCCGGCAGGAGGCGCGCGCGCCGTCCCCCCCCGTTGGGGGGCGCCCCGGCGCGCCGAGCAAGTCCGCGCGGCGCGCCGGGGCGCCCCCCATGCGTTCCCTATGCGTTATTCCCTATGCGTTATGTATTATTTGCTCATCGTTACCTATGCGTGATTCCTTGGAAGAAAAGGGCTTCGTTCCTTATTTATCGTTCCTCAGGTCAGGCCGATGACTGTACTCGCATGCCTCTGCGCGTCCCAGCGCACACCGGCGGGAGGCCTGCGCGCCGGCCCCCCCCGTTGGGAGGGCGCCCCGGCGCGCCGAGCGAGTCCGCGCGGCGTGTGCTCCGCGGCGGGCGCTCTCCGGCCGCGCCGCTCGGGAGGCGGCGTGCTGCAGGGTTGGCTGCGCGAGAGGCACGTCGGGCCTCTGCCTCTACAGGGGGGAAATTCCAATATATATATATATATACCTATAGATGTATATATATATACACACATATAGATGTATGTATATATGTATATGTGTATTCCTTCTCGAATATTCTTATAAGGAAAACCACCCCCCCCGTACATAAATTCGGCCCCTCGGACGTGAAAGTCGAAAGTTCGGATTCGGACCCCCTCCAGGCCACCCTGCGCCGCTCGGCCGGGCCCACGAACGCTTCCCGGACGGTCCCGGGGAGACCCGAGACGGCCCAAGATCGCTCCGGGACGGCCCATGAGCGCTCACAGAGGGACCACACACGGCCCAAAAGGCTTCCTTTTTGTTTTTTCTCTGTTTTTTTTCCTTGTAAGCAGCTATTTCCCATTCTTCTTCTAACTTATTTTTTTTTTCTCTTTTTTTTCTCTCTCGTTTTTTTTTTTTTTTTTCTTCTTTTCTTTCAATGCCTTTTCTTTTCTTTTTCTCTTTTTCTTTTCCAAGAGGTCCCAAGAGAGCTCAGAGAGGCTCCCCAAGAAGGCTTCGAGAGACTAATTTCGTTAATTTCGTAAAGTTTTTCCGAGTATTTGGCCGTCTCCGCTTTCTCCGCTTTCTGCACTTCACAACGGCCCCATAGGCCCCCAAAACCGCCCAAAGGAGGCACAAGAGGTCCCCACGACAGCCCCAGGACGGCCCAAGACGGCCTCAAGACTCTCCAACGAGCGCCCGGGACGAGCCCAGGAGGCCCCAAGACTCCCCCAACAGAAGCCGAAAAGGAGGAACATGACGCACCAAGAGGCCCCCGAGAGGCCCCAGACTCTCCCCAGACGCCCCAATCAGGTCTCAAGCCCCCGCGAGGCCCAAAAAATGGCCCCAGGGATCCCCAAAACAGCCCCCAAGACGGCTCAATAACGCACCCAAGGGTCTCCCAATGCGGCCCCAGGAAGCTACAGTCATTACCATTCTTCGGAAATAGATACGCTTCTACCTCATTTGTGCCCTGGGCTTCCACGAAGGCAACAATGAGTCGACAAGACGTGCAAGCTCCGCGAGCCCCCCTATGAGCCCTATGGACCCTATGAGCCCTATGCGCCATACGACCCCTACGATCCCTATGAACCCTACGGGCCTTATGAGCCCCATGAGCCCTTTGAGCCCTACGAGCCCTATGAGCCCGATGAGCCCTACGAGCCCTATGCGCTCTATGAGCCCTATGACCCCTACGAGCCCTATGAGCCCTATGAGCCCTATGAGGAGCCCTACGAGCCCCATGAGCCCTGTGCGCCCTATGATCCTTACGATCCGTGTGAGCCCCATGAGCCGTATGAGCCGTATGAGCCGTGTCAGCCCGATGAGCCCTATGAGCCCTATGAGCCCCGTGACCCCGGTGAGCCCTATGAGCCCTATGAGCCCTATGAGCCCCATGAGCCCCATGAGCCCTACGAGCCCTATGAGCCCTGTGAGCCCTATGGACCCACTGAGCCATATGAGCCCTATGAGCCCTACGAGTCCTGCGAGCCCTAGTAGCCCCATGAGCCCTGCAAGCACTGTGAGCCCTATGGGCCCCAAGAGCCCTATGAGCCTGATGGCCCCTATGAGCCCTACGGGCCCTATGAGCCCTATGCGCCCTACGAGCCCTACGAGCCCTATGAGCCCTATGAGCCCTATGAGCCCTACGAGCCCTATGAGCCCCATGAGCCCTGTGAGCCCTACGAGACCTATGAGCCGAGTGAGCTCTACGAGCCCTTTGAGCCCTACGAGCCCTATGAGCCCTATGCGCCCTATGAGCCCAAGACGGCCCCAAGACAGCCCCAAGACAGCCGAAGACATGCCCAAGACAGCCAAAGAGAGTTCCAACAAGGCCGCAAGTCAGCTCTAATCCTGCGGTACCACTGCTCCCTTTCTGCATGTGCCCTCTGTGAGCTACATGAGCCACATGCTCCCCTATGCTGCTACATGACCCCATGAGCCCTACGAGCCCTGCACCGTCCTCCGGAAGTTCTCGGGCTGACGAGCCCTACAAACCGCACGCTGAAGTGGAGGCAGGACATGGCGAAAGAGCACTGCCAAGCCCGTCCGGTCAGGCCACATCCCTGCTCGAATCCATGCGCCTCTGCAGCGTCCTCGTACTTTACTTCGCTCCCCTTCTCCCCTCTCTCTGCCTTCTCTACCTCCCTCGTGTGCTTCTCTGCAAATCCTTCTTCCGCACATTTGCTGCTCGCCCAATCCCAGTGGCCACTCGGCTCGAACTTCTTTCCCTTCGCGCTCTGCTGTGTTTGCGTTCCCCATGGCAGCAAACCCGCCCGCCAAACGCAAGCATCGATGTTCCACAGGTGGCGTGCCGCCTTTGACCACGATCGACGATGCAATTTTTGCGGCGTCGTGGGCAACTCTTTCGTCCACTTGCAGCGCCAATGGCGTTCCGTGCGGCGGAGCCCGCAGCATTTTGCTGCAGCGCTTGGCCGCGCATTGGACGGAGCCCGACCCACCGCCGCGCACGGATACCTCCTGGGCTCTTCGGAAGATTCGGACACTGGAGGCTGAGCTCGTCGCACTGCGCGCGGGCGACTACGCCGATGTCGACCTTCCTGGCGTAGACCCCATCCTCGCCATCGAGGACGCGCCAGCGACGTTTCCCATCGCTGACGAGCCCCCTGCTGCGGACGCCGAGGCCTCGTCACCGGAGGGTCCTGGCCCTGCCAGAGAACCACCCTGGCGGCCAGACCCGGACTTCCAGGACTTTGCAGACAACCTTCTCCGGGACGCATCGGCTGCGTTGTCCGTGTGGACTCGCATGGACCAGCGCGCCGACGTGGTCACCATGTACCACGCGTACGACGAGCTTCGCTCCAGACCGGCTTGCACCGAATCCCACGCGCTGTGGTGGCTGTCCTTGCTGCGCATCGTGCCTCGCCGTCGGCCTGTTTGCGCCGCCCTAGCGGCGCTGGCCGCGGCCTCCACCGAGCCAACAGAGGCCAACGCACTCGCCATGGCAGCAGCTGTCCGTGCCTACCCCGTGAAGGAGACTCGCTGGGACACGTCGCGCCCAGTGGGGGGCGCGCCCGTTCTAGACCAACTCCTGCGCATCCCCACGGGCATGCACAGCCTGCTCGACCACGCCGCCGCCACTGCGGACCTGCAGCTCGAGGCTAGAGCACCGCGAGCCCTCGACCTCACCCTCGAAACGTCGAAGACGAAACTCCCCGTCTTGCACGTGGGGTGCAAGTACACTCGGGGACACCATCTGCGGCTTATAGGCGCCCTGGCTTCCAGGACGGTCGACACGGAATGGTCCGCCGAGGACTGGGACACTATCGCGCGCTATCTCCCTGGAACCGCCGAGGGCGCTGCCGAGCTCGGCATTCTGAACTTCGCCGCGGCGCGCCGGCACCTGGAGTGGATTAATGGCCGCTTCGGCCCAGGACAAAAACCGTTCCGACTGCGGGACCTCACAATGGCTTTCTGCCTGCGTCCGCGCCTGCCCAAACTGCACAAGGACGACGGCGTGCCGTTCGCGTAGACGCGACTGCTGACCGCCCCGCCACAGGGCCGCCTCGCCGCCTCGCGCTCCTCCTCCTCTCCTCTTACACTCTCCATGCTGTACTCCGCCTTCTCCGCCATGCTTGCGCCTCTCCCGCCCCCGCCAGTCCCAAAAGTAATCCTACCCAACATTTGAAAAATCATTGTGATCCCCCATGAGCCCTGTGAGCCCTATGAGCCCTATGCGCCCTATGAGCCCTATGAGCCCTATGCGCCCTATGAGCCTTATGAGCCCCATGAGCCCTATGAGGAGCCCTACGATCCCTATAAGTCCTATGCGCCCTATGATCCTTCAGATCCGTGTGCGCCAAATGAGCCCTATGAGCCTCAGAACCGCGTGAGCCCCATGAGCCCTATGAGCCTTATGAGCCGGGTCTGCCCGATGTGCCCTATGAGCCCTATGAGCCCCGTGACCCCGGTGAACCCTATGAGCCCTATGAGCCCAATGAGCCCCATGAGCCCTACGAGCCCTATGAGCCCTATGAGCCCTATGGACCCACTGAGCCATATGAGCCCTATGGGTCCTACGAGCACTACGAGCCCCATGAGCCCCACAAACACTGTGAGCCCTATGCGCCCTATGAGCTTGAAGACCCCTTATGAGCCCTATGAGCCCTATGAGCCTTGCGAGCCCTACGAGCCCTATGAGCCTAGGAGCCCTATGAGCCGTACGAGCCCTATGAGCCCCATGGGCCCTGCAAGCCCTACGAGCTCTATGAGCCCTGTGAACCCTATGAGCCCTATGCGCCACATGAGCCCTATGAGCCCTATGCGCCCTATGAGCCCTATGAGCCCCATGAGGAGCCCTACGATCCCTATAAGTCCTATGCGTCCTATGACCCTTATGATCCGTGTGACCCAAATGAGCCCTATGAGCCTTATGAGCCCTATGAGCCCTACGAGCCCTATGAGCCATATGAACCCTATGAGCCCTTCGCGACCTATTACGCGCCAGCACTATGGGCACCATGACCCCTCTGAGCCCTATGAGCCCTATAAGCTTTACCAGCCCTGCGAGCCCTATGAGCCCTACGAGCCCTGGGAGCACCCAGAGCCCTATGAGCCCTACGCGCCCTGTGAGCCCTATGAGCCCACTGAGCCTTACGAGCCCTATGAGCCCTATGAACCCACTGAGCCCTATGAGCCCCGTGCCCCCGGAGAGCCCTATGAGCCCCATGAGCCCGATGAGACGCATGAGCCCTATGAGCCCTATGAGCCCTATGAGCCCTATGAACCCTACGAGCCCTACGAGCCCTACGAGCCCTATGAGCCCTATGAGCCCTATGCGCACTATGAGCCCTACGATGCCTATGGGCCCACTAAGCCCTACGACCCCTATGAGCCCTATGTGCCTTTTGAGACCTATTACGTGGCAGCCTTATGAGCACTATGAGCCCTATGATACATATGAGCCCTATGAGCCCTATGACCCCTATAAGCTTTACGAGCGCTGTGACCCCTATGAGCCCTACGAGCCCTATGAGCCGTGGGGACCCTATGAGCCCTATGGGCCGTGTGAGACCTATGATATCTACGAGACCTCTGAGCCCCACGAGCCCAATGAACCGTATGAGCCATACGAGCCCTATAGGCCCTATGACCCCTGTGAGCCTCATGAGCCCTATGAGCCCTACGAGCCCTGTGCGAACTACGACACCTAGGAGCCCTGCGAGCCCTACGAGCCCTATGAAGCCACCAAGCCCTATGAGCCCTATGAGCTCTATGAGCCCTACGAGCCCTATGACCCCAATGAGCCCTACGAGCCCTGCGAGCCCTATGCACTCTATGAGCCCTAGGACCCCTATGAGCCCCACGAGCACTATGAGCCCAACGAGCCCTACGAGCCCCTGTGAGCCCCATGAGCCCTATGGCCATATGCGCCTTCTGAGCCCTGTGAACCCTATGAGCCCTGGCTGATTCCGCAGCCCGCACGGCTCAAACCATGAGCGCGACTCCGAGATCCGTGCCCCCACCGGCCGGACGGCGCGGTAGACCAGCCGCGGCCACACTGACGTGCTCCGTCTGCGGAGTGGCCAACACCCACTCCGACTTCGCCACGAGGCGCCTACACACGGGAGATCATACTTGCCGAGAGTGCGCCGCCGACAACCAACGACAAAGCCCGACAACATTCACGTGCTCCAGATGCGGCGTGGCGCAGCCAAGGGATGCATTTTCGAACGCCCAGCGCGATGCACCTGCGAGTGCGCGGGCGTGCTCAGTGTGTATTGGCTCCGGTCCATCAGGGGGGCGACCTTGAACCACCCACGACCTGGGCCCTCAAAACCATTCTTGCACGCACTGTGGCGCCCTCCTTTTCGCACATGAGGTACACGGCTTCTGCTGCAGCGGCGGCAAATACGTCGTCGACTTCGATATGTTCTTCCCTCGACCCGGTCCCGACCTCCTCCGACTCTTCAGCACCACTTGGACCTACAAGGACGCCGCTGGAAGGCCCGTCCATGACCCTACTACGAATGCCTCTCGGTTGACGAGTTTTTCAGCTCACTCACGACGATTCAACAACATGTTCTCACTGGCGATGCACGAAGTGCAAAGCTCCACTCAGATCAAAGAGCTGCGCTTCGGGAACGAGCTGAGCCCGTCAAACATCCGCATCCACGGGACCATGTACCGAAAAGTGTTCAACCCAGACGTGGTGACGCCCCTACGGTACTTGCTCATCGACCCTGCCGAGCGCGCGTCCACTGGCGCAAAGATGGGACTACCCGGACACTTGCTGCGACGTTTAGAGACCCTCATCCTCGAACAGAACCCCTACATGCAATCACTCCAGCGCGTCTTCAACACCGCGCGGAGCCCCCAGGAGGTGGCCATCCGTTTGCAGTACCGCCCCGCCGTAGCCGAGGTCGCTGCTCTCGTCGACGACACAGACAACATGCCTCGCGAACCTCGCGCCGTTCTTTTTCGCCTCAGGTCTGACGCGGAGCCATGCTACATCCATCCCCTCAACGCACTGTACGAACCCTTGAGCTACCCACTCTGGTTTCCCCGCGGCGGCCGCGGCTGGAGCCCGGACTTACGCTTGGCGAACGGCTCCTCCATATCACAAATGTGGTGGTACCGGCAGCAGATTCTTCGCTTGCCACACCTCCATCTGTGCGGTCGGCTGCTCAACGAATGGCTCATCAACATGTACTGCCGCATGGAGGACGAGCGACTGTCTCTCATACGTCGGGAGCAGGCCGCGCGCACAGCAACCCGAAACCAGTTGTGCGAAGTCCTCGCCAACGAACGCCCCGACAGCACCACCATCGGCCAGAAATATTACCTGCCCAGCAGCGTGCCTGGCTCCCCGCGCCATTTGCGTCGCCTACGCACCGACGCAATGGATTTGGCTCGCAGACTCGGATGGCCCACCTTTTTCATCACCCTCACTTGCAACCCCACGTGGCCGGACATTGTCGCGGCGCTGTCGTCAGGGCAAACTGCGGCGGACCGGCCCGACATTTGCGTGCGAGTTTTTCACGGCCGACTCGAGAAGATGATGAAGTTTTTGAAGGAAGACTTCTACGGCCGCCGCCGATACATCATTCGGGTGATCGAGTATCAGCTACGCGGCCTTCCTCACGCGCACATTGTCGTCGCCTACGCCGACCCACCCGCAACCGCCGAAGACGTGGACGCCATTATCTCCTGCGAAGTCCCCACCGACGACACGCACTTACGCCGGCTCGTGCTCACGCACATGGCACACTCCTGCACGCCCGCGTGCCGCCCAAACGGCCCCACCCAAGAGTGCACCAAGGGCTGCCCGCGGCCATTCCAAGACGACACGACGTTCGATGCTCGAGGGTACCCGCACCATCGGCGCCGTCCGTGCGGGGGCACATGCCCGAATTGCACCGAAAAGCGCGCCGTGCATGGCCGGAGATCCATCTGCTGCAACCGCTTGGTGGTGGAGTACAACCCCACCATACTACGTCGATGGGAAGGCCACGCCAACGTGAAATTCGCAGGGTCGGTCAATTTGTTCGAGTACCTCTACAAGTACTTATTCAAAGGGCCTGATAAGACGTCCTACGATTTTCTTTACGACGACGCCGTCAAAGACGAGATCTCCGAGTGGCTGCGTGGAAGGTACTTATGCGCTTCGGAATGCGCGTGGCGCATTTTTGGCTATAACACGTACGAGCGCGTCCCTCACGTCATTTGCCTCCCCGTGCACTTGCCGGGGTGCGATTTCGTCGTGTACGAGCACGGCCAGGAGGAAACCGCGTTGGACAATACAGTTTCCCAGCTACAGCGATACTTCCACCGGCCACGTGGGCAGCCTTGGGACGAACTCAAATACCACGAGTACTTCGAATTGTTCATGGTCACCGCCACGTGCCCAGCATCGTTGAAAGGTTTCTTCCCTCAGCTCTTCCCCGGGGCGCCTGCTCCGACAAAAGCCGGAGAGGACTTCACCATCACCCTGCCCGGCAAACCGCGCTCCACAGCACCCGCCCCGCCAACGCTGGACAGAGCACCGCACCGGGCGTTCTTCGTCTACCCCAAACTGCGCGGAGAGCACCCCCTATGCAGGCTAGAAATGAAATTCCCGCGCCAGAAGGAAGTGTTCTACCTCAGGCAGATACTGCTGCGCTTCGCCAAGACTTCCTTCGATGATTGCTTGCGCTACGATGGCCGCCGGTACCCCTCCTACGAGGAAGCGCTCCTCGCCACGGGGCTTTTTTCTCGGACAGATGAGGCCCGCCTCGTGCTCCAAGAGATGGTGGACCTGCGGTGCTCTGCGCACCAGCTCCGCTTTGCGTTCCTGGCGCTCCTCGAGCTCGATGCCAACCCCATCACGTTGTACCGCGCGTTCGAGGCTTACCTCATGAAGGACTTCATCGACCGCGGGCTCACCGAGCACCGCGCGCAGGAACACCTGCGCGCGGCGCTGCGTGCCTCTTGGCTTGATCTCGGCTACTCCGACGACGCGTGGCGACTGGGCGGCGCCTCCCCAGAGCGCGCACGCGCACCTACTACCCATTCCAGTGCAGCGCGCCCGCGGCCTCCGAGCGACGTCAGCCATTTGATTGACGCAGATCCAGGCCAACGCCGCGCGGCAAAATACATCATGGTGTCCATCGGCGCTGGCAGGGAGTCCTTTGTCTTCGTCCACGGCCGCGCGGGGAGCGGCAAGTCTACCTTGGCATCCTACGTCACCGCAGCCACGGAGGCGCTCGGAAAGCACGTCATCAACGTGGCCACCACGGGGGTCGCAGCTCTCCAGCTGCCGTCCGGCGCCACCGCCCACTCCGTGTTCAAAATCCCCCTCTCCGACGAGGACGCCCTTACATGTTCTTTGGGCATGCAGACGCAGCAGGCCGCGGACCTCGCCCGCTCTGTGCTGATCCAATGGGACGAATGGCCTTCGGCCAAGCGTACGTCCTGGGAGGCCGTCCTCCGCTTGCTCGCCGATCTGCAGACTGCGTTCCCCGAGACGTATGTGCACAAAACGTTTGTCTGCTACGGTGACTTCCGCCAGATCCCCCCCGTCGTCAAAGGAGCTACCCGACAAAGCATCGTGAACATGAGCGTCCGCCACTCCCCGTCGTGGAGCAAATTCGCCACGTTCGAGCTTCGCTCCAGCCATCGACAGAGCGCAGACCCCCAATACGCTGCCTGGATTGAAACCCTTGGAAACGGCACCGCCCCCGCCCCGCACAGAGTGGCTGATGAACCCGGTTATGTCGAACTGTCTCTGTGCGACGTCGTGCCGGACCACGCCGACGCCATCCAATTCGCTTTCCCGCACTTGAACGACCCGCACGAGTGCGCCAAGTCGAAGATCATGGCCACCACCAACGACGTCGTAAACACCATCAATTCAACCGTATTGGAAACATTGGTGCAAACGTACCAACTCAACCGGTTCACCCGTTGCAGCGCGGACTCTCTCGACGTGGACGGCTCCGATTGCGAGATTGAATCGCACGTCACCATGGAGTTCCTCAACATGCAAGACGAACACGGCATGCCGCCACACAGCTTGACCTTGGTGGAGGGCGCGCTCTACGAGCTCATGCGGAACTTCAGCCCTGCCGACCGGCTCATGAACCATACGCCCGTCCTGCTTCGGAAAGTTTACGACCGGCACCTTTTGGTGGAAACATTGGACGGCCGCCAATTCCCGTTGCCGCGGATATGCTTCCGCTGGTCGTTGGCGCGCGGCACCGCTGTCATGTGCCGCCGACAATTCCCCTTGCGGCCCGCCTACGCGTCGACGTTTAACGGATCTCAGGGCTCCACGCTCACAAGATGCGTGGTGGACGTCCGTAAAAGTCCCTTCTCACATGGGCACCTATACGTTGCTCTCGGCCGCGTGCACTCTCGCACAACCATTCGAGTGCTTGCCGATGCCTCGCGCCTCTCGCCCGCAGGCCGCGCCCTCACGAAAAACGTCGTGTGGCCAGAGTTGCTCCTCGATGGAAGGGCGCCTGCGAAGGCGAGGCCACCTACAGGCCCAGCATTGCGCAAACGCCCGGCCTCTTCAGCCGCGAGCGCGTGCCGCAAGCGGCCCGCGTGCGCATGAACAATCTTATCCCGCAAAACCTCTCCGTGTAACCCATGGGCCCTATGGGCGTCTTCGATCCTCCTCCATCTCCTCTCCCTCCCCCCAAAAGGCCCACGAGCCCTCCGAGCCCCATGGGCCCTGTCAGCCCTATGACCCTAACACCCCGATGGACCCAATACGCCCCATGAGCCCTATGAGCCCTATGCGCCCTATGAGCCCTACGACCCCCATGACCCCTGTGAGCCCTATGAGCCCTATGAGCCCTACGAGCCACATGAGCCCCACGAGCCCTATGAGCCATGTGAGCCCTATGAGCCCCACGACCCCCATGAGCCCTATGAGCCCTATGAGCCCTATGCGCACTGTGAGCGCTAGGCGCCCTATGAGCCCTATAAGCCCTGTGCGCCCTATGATCCTTATAAGCCCTGCGGGCCCCAAGAGCCCTGTGAGCCGTGTGAGCCCTGTGAGCCCTATGAACCCTATGAGCCCCGTGACTCCGGTGAGCCCTATGAGCCCCATGAGCCCTATGAGCCCTATGAGCCGTATGATCCCTACGAGCCCTATGAGCCTTGTGGTTCCCATGAGCCCCGTGAGCCCTATGGCCCCCATGAGCCCTGTGAGCCTCATGAGCCCTATGAGCCATATGAGCCCTATGAGCCCTATGAGCCCTATGACCCCAATGAGCCCTATGAGCCCGATGCGCACTGTGAGCCCTAGGAGCCCTATGAGCCCTATAAGCCCGATGATGTGTATGATCCTGACGAGCCCTGTGAACCCCATGGGCCCTATGAGCCGCGTGAGCCCTATGAACCCTATGAGCCCCGTGACGCCGATAAGTCCTACGAGCCCTATGAGCCCTATGGGCCCAGTTCCCTGTGAGCAATATGAATCGTATCAGCCCCGTGACCCCAGTGAGCCCTATGAGCCCCATGAGCCCTATGAGCCCTATGAGCCCTATGGCCCCTATCGCCCCTGTAAGCCCTATGAGCCCCAGGAGCCCAACGAGCCCTATGCGCCATACGAGCCCTACGAACCCTGTGAGCCCGGTGAGCCCTATGAGCCTTATGAGCCCCATGAGCCCTATGAGACGCATGACCCCTATGAGCCCTGTGACCCCTATGAGTCCTATGAGCCCTACGAGCCCTACGAGCCCTATGAGCCCTGTGCGCCCAATGAGCCCTAGGAGCCCAATGAGCCCTATGGGCCATACGAACCGTAAGAACCCTATGGGCCCCGTGACCCCAGTGAGCCCTAGGAGCCCTATGAGCCCCATGAGCCCTGTGAGACGCATGAGCCCTACGAGCCCTATGAGCCCGGTGAGCCCTATGAGCCCTACGAGACCAATGAGCCCTATGAGCCCTATGATCCCTATGAGCCCCATGAGCCCTATCAGCCCTATGAGCCGTGTGAGCCCTATGAGCCCTATGTGCCCTCTGGGCCCCGTTCCCCCGGTGAGCCCTATGAGCTGCGTTAGTACCATGAGCCCTACGAGCCCCATGAGCCCTATGAGCCCCATGAGCCCTATGAGCCCTAGGAGCCCTAGGAGCCCTATGAGCCCTATGCGCAGTACCAGCCCTATGAGCCCGATGAGCCCTATGAGCCCTATGATCCTTATGAGCCCTGTGAGCCCTATGACCCCTATGAGCCCTACGAGCCCTACGAGCCCCTTCTGAGCCCTACTTCCCCTCCTGCTGCTGCTCCTCGTCTCTCCTCCTGCTTCTCCCCCTGGTCGCGGGCATGCTTTTGCACAACATGCCTGAAGAGAGTCAATGTGTCACTCCGCGTCTTTCCTGCGGCCTGCTCGCACTTTTCACCACCAGTTCCTGTTTCACCTCGTTTCACAGACCGACTTCGTTCCACAGCGACCGAGGATAGCAAACGCACCGTGCTCTTCCAAAAGGCTTACTCTTCCATTGGCGTCCCCGTCTGAACGAAGCGAGTCGCCAGAGTGACGGTCTCAGCCAACGTTGCTTCATCCTCCTCCTTTTCTGGCTTCCCCTTATCCTCAGAGGGGGGAGAGAGATACGCAGGAGGGCAATGATGATGAGGAGGAGGAGGATGAGAGGGAGGAGGAGGAGGAGGAGGAGGAGGAGGAGGAGGAGGAGGAGGAGGAGGAGGAGGAGGAGGAGGAGGAGGAGGAGGAGGAAGGGGCGGCCGGTAACACTGACGTCGACAAGACGTGCAAGCTCCACGAGCCCCCTTATGAGCCCTATGGACCCTATGAGCCCTATGCGCCCTATGACCCCTACGAGCCCTATGAACCCTACGGGCCTTATGAGCTCTATGCGCCCTATGAGCGCTACGAGCCCTGTAGGCCCCATGAGCCCCATGAGCCCTATGAGCCCTATGAGCCCTTATGAGCCCTATGAACCCCAAGAGCCCTGTGAGCCCTATGAGCCCCCCGAGCCTTTTGAACATTAGAAGCCCTATGAGCTTTATGATCCCTCTGAGCCCTATCACCCCTATGAGCCCTATGAGCTACATGGCCCCATGAGCCCTACGAGCCCTATGAGCCCTATGAGCCCTACGAGCCCTATGCGCTCTATGAGCCCCATGAGCCCAACGAGCCCTTCGAGCCCTATGAGCCCTATGAGCCCGTTGAGCCCTATAAGCCCGATGGGCCTTACTAGCCCTATGAGCCCTTGGAGCCCTATGAGCCCTATGAGCCCCATGGGGCTTACGAGCCCTGTGAGCCCTATGAGCCCAATGGACCCTGCGAGCCATATGAGCCCTATGAGCCCTATGAGTCCTACGAGCCCTATGAGCCCCATGAGCCCTACAAGCACTATGAGCCCTATGAGCCCCATGAGCCTGATGAGCCCTATGAGCCCTATGAGCCCTATGAGCCCTATGACCCGGACAAGCCCTACGAGCCCTACGAGCCCTATGAGCCGTACGAACCCTATGAGCCCCATGAGCCCTGTGAGCCTTATGAGCCCTATGAGCCCCAATGAGCCCTACGAGCCTGACGAGTGCGATGAGCCCCATGAGCCTCAGGAGCCCTATGAGCCTTACCAGCCCCATCACGCACGTCCTCCTCGACGTCATCGTCACCACCATCATCATCAGATGCATCACTGTCATCACACTCATCGACGACAAAACGGGCATCATCGTCATCATGATCTTATGTCTCAGCATTTGCCTCATCGCCATCGCCGTCACCACCATCGTCACTGTCGTCTTTCTCAGCCAAACTGTGGTTCAAACGGACTTCCACGCGCACCGACGTGAGCTCCGCTACCGGACTGGAACATGCCGGCCAAAACGCAGAAGAAGAAGGTGCAGGGCAACGTGCGCGTGGACCCGATCGGCCTGAAGCAAGCAGCGACCTCCACCCCCTCAGCCAGCCAAGGACTCTCCGAGGGCAAACGCTCATCCCTATATACCCTCTTGGTCAGCGTCGAGCCCATCGATGTACCGAACCGCGTCAACGCCGGAGCACGTGTAGTGATAGCAGACTCTGCTAGTGCAAACGCGGGGGCTCCAGCACACAACCACGGCCTCTCCACGCTCGCGCAGAGGTCCACAGACACCATGAAACTGGCTGGTGCCCCAGGCAACGTGGTGGAAGTGACGACTGGGCATAAGCCGCCGGGATCACCTAGCAACCCGTACCACGGCATCTACTGGGCTTACACACGGACGGTTTACGGCACCGGTGCGCAGAGTGCCGTGGCGGCACAGAAGCACGTCGCAGACCACACGATGCAGATCTTGGACCAGGCGTTCCTCAAAGCACGGATCAACGTCCCCGCCATGGACCAGAAGTCCGCTTGGAAGGCGGAGGCAGAGATTTTGAACAACAGGGTCCGCGTGACCAGGTCAGGAACAACGCTCCAGAACGCGCCCTTCACGATCACGGAGCTCGTGAACGTGCAGCTGAAAGTGGCCGTGAACTTGCACAAAGCTGCGGCCCAGGCCCTCGCCACCTACGCGCAGCAATACCCTTCCATCATTGCCATGACAACCGTCGGCCCCGGCCAGGCAATCGGAGTCCAGACCCACGCCGCTTTCGACCAGAAGCCCCTGAAGCCCGCGGCCAAGACGAACGCTGTCAAGAAGCGCCCGGCGAAGAAGTGAGACGCCGGCGACGACGAGACCCCCGTCAACAGCTGTATTAGCCGTTGGCCACTTCAAGCGCGCACCTCCTGCTAGTGGCTCTCTCGCCACCGCCCGCGCGTGATCGCTCCCCGCGCGTCGGTGCCAAAAATGCCCCCCGTCTCTTCCTGCGTCGCTGGCGTCTTTGCTCCCGCACGTCAAGTGGGCGCGGCAGAATGAGACCGCGCGAGCCCCGTGAGCGCGCGGGGCCGCGCGCCCACGTCGACGTCCTCAGTCCTGCGGGCCCCATGGCCTCTATGAGCCCGAACGGCCATTATGAGCACTATGAGCCCTATGAGCAATGCGAGCCTTCTGAGGCCTGGGAGCCCTATGAGCCCAATGAGCCCTGCGAGCCCTATGAGACCAATGAGCCCCATGAGTCCTACGGACCCTATGAGCCCTACAAGCCCTATGAGCCCGATGAGACCTATTACGTGGCAGCCCTATGAGCCCTAGGAGCCTGATGAGCCCTAGGAGCCCTATGAGCCCTATGCGCTCTATGAGCCCTATGAGGCCTATGAGACCTATACGCCTCACGACCCCTATGAGCCCTGTGAGTTCTGCAAGCCCCATGAGCCCTACGATCCCTACGAGCCCTTTGAGCCCTACAAGCCCTAAGGGCCCACTGAGCCTCATGAGCCCTACGAGCCCTATGAGCCCAATGCGCCCTATTACGTGCCAGCCCTATGAGCCCTATGAGCCCGATGAGCCCCATGAGCCCTATGAGCCCGATGAGCCCTATGAGCCCTATTACGCACTAGCCCTATGAGACCTGGGGGCACTGTGAGCCCTATGGGGCCGACGCGCCTGATGAGCCCTATGAGCCCTCGGAGCCTTGAGGGCCTCATGAGCCCTATGAGCACCATGAGCCCCATGGGCCCTACGAGCCATATGAGCCCTATGAGCCCTAAGAGCCCCATGCGCCCTATGAGCCCTATGAGCGTTATGAGCCGTACGAGCCCTATGAGCCCCATGAGCCCTGTGGCCCCGCTGACCCCCAAGAGCCCTCTTGACACATGCGAGACCTATGAGCCCCATGAGCCCTATGAGGTATGAGCCCTATGGGCCCTACGAACCATATGCGCCCCATACGCCCTGGGGGACCCAAGATCCCTCTGAGACCGATGAGCCCTATGAGCCCTATGAACCCTATGCGCCCAATGAGCCTTATCAGCCCCATGTACCCTATGAGCCCTATGAGGCCTATGAGCCCCATGAGCCCTCCGAGCCCTATGAGCCTCATGAGCTCTATAAGCCCTATGACCCCTGCGGGCCCTGTGCACCCCATGGGCCCCATGCCGCTCAGGGCGTTCACGCGGGTGAAGCGCGCTGAGAGCCCTTTCAGACTTATGCACCCCACGGCCCACGCTAGCCCACAGAGCATGACGAGCCCTATGAGCCCCATGGGCCCCGTCGACCCTATGAGCCCTACGACCCGGACGACCCGTCCTGAACCTGATCACCCTTCCGGGCCCAGTGGGCAAATGACCGCCATGGGCCCCATGATCCGAGGAAGCCCCATGATCCGACGCGTTCCACGTGGCCAAAGACCATTGGCTTCGGCGATGCCTTGGGCGCTCCGCGCCTCCGCGCCCAATAAGCTCATCAGCCCGAGAACCCCTTCTGAATTCAAGCTCGGCTGCGGACACTGGAAACCCCATGGCCCCCAGGTGCCGCGATGCCCGACGTTTCCCATCTCCACATTCCTCCCCCGAACTTCTAAGATCCAGTCACGGCAAAGAGCCTTTCAGCACACTGACCCACAGAACCCAATGAGTCGTATCAGCCCGATGGGCCCCGTGAGCCTCATTGCCAAATCAGACCGCGGTGCGTGCGACCACGGGTCGAGGCGAACCTCGCTGACGCCATGCGACCAAGATTTTAAAGGCGAAGCGAAGCGAGCCGGTAAAATCTTGTATATATATACATATATATGTTAACAGTCTGGGGGCGATGTGTTTCACTATCGTTTTTGGCTATTTGGGGGTGTGCTTTGCCTATTTTCCATTTGTCGTCCAGAATCCCCCTGTAGGGGGGGCATGCCCGACCTAACACTGTAGATGTTAGAGGTGCGGGTTGGACGCACGCCTCCGAGGAGGACACATACATAGCACTGGCACGTCCTTGTGCGTCTCACGGCTTTATCCGAAGCCGCCTGGGCCCGACGTGCTATACCGAGAGGTCTCGACCCATCGCTCGGGACAGGCTTCTCATCCCGAGTCGCTTGCTGACGGCCCCGAGGCCGGGCAAGGGCCCCCAGAGGCCGGCCCCCAGAGGTCCGACCCATTGCCGGTAGGAGAGGGAGGAGGAGGAGGAGGAGGAGGAGGAGGAGGAGGAGGAGGAGGAGGAGGAGGAGGAGGAGGAGGAGGAGGAGAGGAGGAGGACCCTGACTCCGGATCCTATTTTGGGGAAATTCGTAAGTAGGGCTTGGAATTTCCGCCTTACGTTTCAAGCCCCGCTGATGCCAATGTTCGCCCTACCTTTCTGTGGCTGTTTCCGCCCTGCTTCCGTGGATCTCCGCCCTATTCCATGTTGGGTGCAGAACTTCACGCCCTACTTTTTCGGCTCCTTGCAGGTGGATATCCGACGCAATTTCAAGTGGGAAGAGCAGCCAAAGTAGGGCGGATCTGGAGTCAGAGAGTTCGGGCGCTCCGAAGAACTGGAGCGGCGTTTTTTGGGGGGGGGGGCAGTGTTCGGCCTCCAGGGGCCCTCGCCGGGCCGCGGGGTCGTCAAGGAACGGCTCAGGGCGAAGAAGCGGGGCGCCTCTTGGATCATTTTGGGAGCCATCTGGAGCTAGCATGGGCTATCGTGACCCATCTGGAAGGTCATCTTGGGCTCTCTGAGGCCCCTCGGGGGCCGCTCGGGGGCCTCTTTGGGGCCTCTGGGGCGCCTTTTGGAGGCCTGTTGGGGCTTCTTGGGGCGCTCTTTGGGCCCTCCTGGGGGCCTCCTTGGGGCCCTGGAGGGCCTCCTGGGACCATCTTGGAGGCGGTCGATTAAAGGAGTGGGTGTACCAGATTCGCGTCCCCCCCTTGGGGGCCACGATCCTTGTGAGGGGAAGCAAAAAGTGACCTTCCCAATAGCAGGAAAAAGGAGCCTCCGACACATCGTGACCCTCCCCCAAAAAAGCCTCAGGGAGGGGAGGGGAGGGCTCCCCTCCCCGCAGGGAAGAGGGGTTGTGGAAGAGGACAAAGACCCTCGTTCGACCACCTGTCGCCCAAAGAGCTGGTGGGATTTCCACTTCGGGGGGCACATCAGCCAGTATGGCCCAGGCCACGCCCGTGGGGATAGGGACACCCGCTCGCTCGATGTCTGAACTAGCAAGAGAGAGGGGAACGGGGTAGTCCAGCGCTGATCCAGGAGATCCGTGCAGACCTCCAAAAGTTTATGTTGGTGATGTTTTCCTTTCGTCTTGAAGGGTGAAGACGAAGAGGATGACGATGATGATGATGATGTTGAGGAGGATCGCAAGGACGACGATGACGACGACGAGTACGCACGAATGGCTTCCAGAAAAGAGATTCCAGAACGTTGCTGCGTCAGAGAACCTGGATGATCTGAACAGTTTGCAGGCCGGCTCGTCTGCGCTAAAGCACTTGGTGTTGGCCGACAGCCGCTCGGAATGACCTGCGAGCCACAAAGATGATCGAGGATTGTCGGACTGCGTCTGAAAGCGGGAGCGACGAGGACCAAGAGAGGGGAGGGGAAACAGGAGGAGGAGGAGGAGGAGGAGGAGGAGGAGGAGGAGGAGGGGGAGCGCGATCGACGGAGGAGGAGGAGGAGGAGTGGTCTGCTGAGCGGGGCTGGGGAGGAGGAGGAGGAGGAGGAGGATGAGGAGGAGGAGGATGATGAGGAGGAGGAGGACCAGTGTCAACACAAGACGCGCCGACGATGTTGCAATGAACCCTCCTGCCAACGTCTTGCCTTTTCCTAGAATTGTCGCTGCGGGAAGTGCCCCGTCTGAAGACAACCGTTTGAGAATCCTCTAGCCTGCCGCCGGAGCAACTTCCCTTGGATTTCGACGGCGCGAATCAACGTAAGTGCTGCGTCCGGGCAATCCTAAATGGCGTCAAAACACCGTTCTTGGGACTTCAACACCGCGAACCAGCGTGACTGCTACGTCCTGACAGTCCTAAATCGCGCCAGAACATCAGTCCTGTTCAAACAAAAGGGCCCTCAGAGGCCGAAAATAGCGGAAAACCTCCCGTCGTGATTTTTTCATGACTCGAGGAGGTCTGGGGGCGAGGGGAGAAAACGAGCAACGGAGCAGGGCAGCCGACGCGCAAAGCCGCAAATTGTTCAAACAAAAGTCGGCTCTAAGGCGAGAGCAACGTGTCGAACCGGAGCCGCCCTCCATCGTCAAAACTGATGCGGCTTTCACACGAATGTGTGCGGCACTACGGCAAGAACTCAGAGCCCCGAATCATCAGGGGTAACTCGGGTCAGGGCTAACTCGGGTTCCTTTTTCGGGAATCCGAACCCGAGTTATCCCGGACCCGAGTTACCCCGGATAATTCGGGCATCCAGAGCCCCGAATCATCAGGGGTAACTCGGGTCAGGGCTAACTCGGGTTCGTTTTTCGGGAATCCGAACCCGAGTTACCCCGGACCCGAGTTACCCCGGATAACTCGGGCGCCCAAAGAACCGCATTTTGAGAACGGCCCGCCCTCCAGCCGTGAACCATTTGCAAGTTTCATACTCCAGTACCACAAGTGGTGAGGGAGTCTCTGGAGAAACGCCCAGCCCGCCCTACTGACACGTCTAGGGGCGCGACACAGAGGAGTTATTGACAAGGGAAAGTGAGAGAAGGAGGAACAGGGGAAGAAGGAGAGAGGAGGAGGAGGAAGACGAAGAGGAGGGGGAGCAGGAGGAGGAGGAGGAGGAGGAGGAGGAGGAGGAAAAAGAGGAGGAGGAGGAGGAGGAGGAGGAGGAGGAGGAGGCGGCTCGCGCAAAAGTGCTGGCTGACACCCCCAAGAAGCAAACCGGCAGCCGTCACAGACCTGATGGCCAGAAATTGGGACGTGTGTTTTTGTATTTGTATTTTGTTCACTTGATACAGCGTCGCTTGCAGAATACCGCCAGCAATCAGGGGAACGAAGAGGAGGAGGAGGAGGAGGAGGAGGAGGAGGAGGCGGAGGAGAGGAGGGCGATGGCGAGGAGGGGGGCAGGAGGCAGCAGGAGGGGGGGAAGGGGGACGAGGAGGGAGGAGCAAGGAGGAAGAGGGGGGCGGCGGAGGAGGGAGGAGGCGGAGCGGCGAGGGAGGGGAGGGGGGAGGGGGCGGGAGGCAGGAGGACGGAGGGCGGAGGGGGCGCCCGAGGAGGGAAGAGGGAGGAAAGGGGGGGGGGGGCACAGAGGGAGGGAGGAGGCGGAGGGCGAGGGGGGGAGGGGAGACAGGAGGGAGCGCGGGCAGGAGGGAAGCGCGGCCCGCCACTGCACCGCGGCTCGGAACCGAGGGGCGGCCACGGGGGCACTGCCGCGGGAGGCGCCCGCCGCCGGCGGTGCTACAAAGCTGGGATTGGCATATGCCGCGGGTCTGGTCGGACGGCCTGGCCTGCGGGCGCTTGGCCCTCTCCGCACGCATACCTCCTTCCGGCCCTCCTCCCTCGCCCCTCGCCTGCTCCTCCCTCCGCGCCCCTCCGCCTCGCGCCTCCATCCTCTCATCCTCCTCGCTACCTCCTCCCTTCCCATCGCTCCGCCTCTCCTTACCCCTCCGCCCCCCTCCTCACTATCCCTCCTTTCACTACCTGCCTGACCGCCTACGCCTAATCCTCCATCCCCTCCTCCCTTCCCCCCTCCTCCTCCTCCCCTTCATCCTCGATCCATCCTCCTCATCAGCCTTCGCTGCCCTCATCCGCCCCGCCTAACCCTCCTCCTTATTTGTCAGTCTTTCTCTTCCTCCTCCTCCTCCTCATCCTCCTCCTCCTCCTCCTCCTCCTCCTCCTCCTCCTCCTTCTCACTCCCTCCTCCTCCCTACGTAGGATAAACAATGCATACTAAATTAGCCTATGATCCTTTGTTTGGTGCAGGGCGTCACTCTTGTTGCTAACCAGGGCGCGCCCTCGTGTGCAACCGACAGCAACAGGCTGCGAGTTGGGGTTTCCCCAGGCGACGTGTGTCCCCCTTTGGCAATCCCTCCTCGGCACAGTGACTGTTCAACGGCGGCCCGCTCGCAGACCTGGCAGTTTGGTCAATGATCCTCACTCTTCCGAGCTGGCCGGTGGAACACCCTAACTCTGGAGTGGTCCCACAAAGCGAATTGGCCACTCGACGCAAGTACACAGCCGAGCCGCGAATCGAGCTGGCCGAAGCTAGAAGGCACTCCGCTCAAGACGCGTGACCAGGGGAGGGGGAGGAAGGAGGACTGAGGTTCGAAGTCGCGGAGCACCCAGTCACCGCGTGGGAGTTACCTCTGCTGGGCCTCCCAGGAGCCCACGAAAGTGGCGACAGATGCGCAGATCGCAAGCCCCCCAGGGGGCGGCGAGGTTCCGAGGTGGTCCGCGTGGGACGTACCTCCGCTGGGCCTCCCAGGAGCCCACGAAAGTGGCGACAGATGCGCAGATCGCAAGCCCCCCAGGTGGCGGCGAGGTCCCGAGGTGATCCGCGTGGGACGTACCTCCGCTGGGCCCCCCAGGAGCCCAGGAAAGTGGCGACAGTTGCGCAGACCCCAGGAGCCCACGAAAGTGGCGACAGTTGCACAGATCGCAATGCTCCCCCAGGGGGCGGCGAGGTCCTGGGGTGGTCCGCGTGGGACGTACTTCCGCTGGGCCTCCCAGGAGCCCTCGAAAGTGGCGACAGATGCGCAGATCGCAAGACCCCCAGGGGGCGGCGAGGTCCCCAGGTGGTCACTGAACTCCTGAGGGTGCCCCAACTCCCAGGAGCCTCACGAAAGTGGCGACAGTTGGCGCAGCTCGCAAAGCCCCACAGGGGCAGGCGAGGGTCCCGAGGTGGAATCGCGTGGGACCGTCCACCTCCGCTGGGCTTCCCCAGAAGCACACGAAAGGGCGAATGATGCGCAAGGGTCGAAGCCACCCAGGGGGAGCGAGTCGGTCCCGAGGGGATCCGCATGCGGACGTACCATCCGCTGCCTCCCAGGCGCCTGCGAAAGTGGCGACAATTGCACAGATCGCAAGCCCCCAGGGGGCGGCGAGGGTCATGAGGTGGTCCGCCGGGGGGACGTACCTCCGCTGGGCTTCCAGGAGCCAGGAATAGTGGCGCAGTTGCGCAGATCGCCAAGCCCCCCAGGGGGCGGCGAGGTCCCAGGGTGGTCCGCGTGGGACGTACCTCCGCTGGGCCTCCCAGGAGCCCAGGAAAGTGGCGACATTTGCGCAGATCGCAAGCCCCCCAGGGGGCGGCGAGGTCCCGAGGTGATCCGCGTGGGACGTACCTCCGCTGGGCCTCCCAGGAGCCAACGAAAGTGACGACAGCTGCACAGATCGCAAGCCCTCCCAGGGGGCGGCGAGGTCCCGAGGTGATGTGCGTGGGACATACCTCCGCTGGGCCTCCAGGAGCCCAGGAAAGTGGCGACTGATGCGCAGATCGCAAGCCCCCCAGGGGGCGGCGAGGTCCCGAGGTGATCCGCGTGGGACGTACCTCCGCTGGGCCTCCCAGCAGCCCACGAAAGTGGCGGCGGTTGCGCAGATCGCAAGGCCCCCACAGGGGGCGGCGAGGTCCCGAGGTGGTCCGCGTGGGACGTACCTCTGCCGGGCCTTCCAGGAGCCCGCGAACATGGCGACAGTTGCGCAGATCGCAAGCCCCCCAGGGGGCGGCGAGGTCCCGAGGTGATCCGCGTGGGACGTACCTCAACTGGGCCTCCCAGCAGCCCACGAAAGTGGCGACAGTTGCGCAGATCGCAAGCCCCCCAGGGGGGCGGCGAGGTCCCGAGGTGACCCGTGTGGGACGTGCCTCCGCTGGGCCTCCCAGGAACTCATGGAAGTGGCGACAGTTGCGCAGATCGCAAGCCCCCCAGGGGGCGGCGAGGTCCCGAGGTGATCCGCGTGGGACGTACCTCCGCTGGGCTTCCCATGAGCCCACGAAAGTGGCGACAGTTGCACAGATTCGTATTCGCCCCCCAGGGGGCGGCGAGGTCCGAAGTTGGTCCGCGTGGGGAGTATACCCCGCTGGGGCTCCAGGAGCAGCGAAAGTGGCGACAGGGCGACAGGCGAAGATCGCAAGCCCCACAGGAGGGCGGCGAGATCCCAGGCCGGTCGGTGATCACGCGTGGGATACGTTTACCTCCGCTGAGCCTCCCAGGAGCCCACGAAAGTGGCGACAATTGCGCAGATCGCAAGCCCCCCAAGGGGCGGCGAGGTCCCGAGGTGATCGGCGTGGGACGTACCTCCGCTGGGCCTCCCAGGAGCCCACGAAAGTGGCGACAGTTGCGCAGATCGCAAGCCCCCCAGGGGGCGGCGAGGTCCCGAGGTGATCCGCGTGGGACGTACCTCCGCTGGGCCTCCCAGGAGCCCACGAAAGTGGCGACAGTTGCGCAGATCGCAGCCCGACGGCACGAGAGTATTGGAGAGGGGAACACAGGAAACAGAAGAGAAGGAGGAGGGGAGGAGAGGGGAGGAGGAGGAAAGACGGGGCGACCACACTGCTCTATTCAAAACGAGAATCCAACACAGGAGGGTTTGGAAAAGCCTCAGGGAGGGGAGAGGGAGGGTACCACTCCCCGAAGGGAAGAGGGTTTTCGGAAGAGGGAAGAAAGATACCGCTAGACACCCTTAGTCCGCTGGTGGGATTTGCTCCAGATCGTCCCGGAACGATCGCGGCGCCCAGACGCCCTCCGTAGCGGCGGGATACCAGAGACCCCCGATTTTTCCAGGAGGGGTGCCCGGAGCTCTGGACCACTTGCTCAGGACCGCTTTTTCGTCCCAGGTTGTTTTTGTTGCAGATCCCGCGGCCCGGCGAGGGCCCCCAGAGGCCGAAAGCTGCCAACAACCTATGCCTCTTCTTGATGGTTCGGTATACGCTTCAGGAGGGAAAAAACACACAGACATACTTTATCCTCGATTTCCCCCAGAATATGTGAAAATGTAGGAAGTGGGGGGGGGAGACGAAAACCTTGAAAATATTGGAAAATATAGGGGAGTCTTGTTATTTGTGCTTATTTATGTGTGCGCCCTGGGGTTAGGTTCGTGAATTGACTACAGGCGGTCCAGCGGAAATCCTGCCCAAATCTTCAAAACACCTTCGGCCGGAAACTCAAACTCCAATTATCCTGGCGAAAGACCCAACCATAAGCAATTGTTGGTAACGCGTTGTGGGTGCCGCTTTCGGTGGGGCTCCATATGGGGCCACGAAGCGCTGCCTTGGATGGGGGAACCGCATGCGGACTGCGCCACCGGGGCGGGCCTTCGGTGGAGCTCCCTATGGGGCTACGACGCGCTGCCCTGGGTGGGGGAACCGCATGCGAACTGCGCCACTGGGGCCTTCGGTGGAGCTCCCTATGGTGCCACGAAACGCTGCCCTGGGTGGGGGAAGCGCATGCGAACTGCGCCACGGGGGCTTTCGGTGGAGCTCCCCATGGGGCCACGAAACGCTGCCCTGGGTTTGGGAACCGCATGCGAACACCCCCACTGGGGCCTTCGGTGGAGCTCCCTATGGGGCTACGAAGCGCTGCCCTGGGTGGGGGAACCGCATGTGGACACCCCCACTGGGGCCTTCGGTGGAGCTCCCTCTGGGGCTACGAAACGCTGCCCTGGGTGGGGGAACAGCATGTGGACACCCCCACTGGGGCCTTCGGTGGAGCTCCCTATGGGGCCACGAAACGCTGCCCTGGGTGGGGGAACCGCATGCGAACACCCCCACTGGGGCCTTCGGTGGAGCTCCCTATGGGGCTACGAAACGCTGCCCTGGGTGGGGGACCCGCATGCGAACACCCCCACTGGGGCCTTCGGTGGAGCTCCCTATGGGGCCACGAAACGCTGCCCTGGGTGGGGGAACCGCATGCGAACACCCCCACTGGGGCCTTCGGTGGAGCTCCCTATGGGGCCACGAAACGCTGCCCTGGGTGGGGGAACCGCATGCGAACACCCCCACTGGGGCCTTCGGTGGAGCTCCCTATGGGGCCACGAAACGATGCCCTGGGTGGGGGAACCGCATGCGAACACCCCCACTGGGGCCTTCGGTGGAGCTCCCTATGGGGCTACGAAACGCTGCCCTGGGTGGAGGAACCGCATGCGAACACCCCCACTGGGGCCTTCGGTGGAGCTCCCTATGGGGCCACGAAACGCTGCCCTGGGTGGGGGAACCGCATGCGAACACCCCCATTGGGGCCTTCGGTGGAGCTCCCTATGGGGCCACGAAACGCTGCCCTGGGTGGGGGAACGCATGCGAACTGCGCCACCGGGACCTTCGGTGGAGCTCCCTATGGGGCCACGAAGCGCAGCCCTGGGTGAGGGAACCGCATGCGGGCTGTGCCACTGGGACCTTCGGTGGAGCTCCCTTTGGGGCTACGAGACGCTGCCCTGGGTGGGGGAACCGCATGCGAACACCCCCACTGGGGCCTTCGGTGGAGCTCCCTATGGGGCTACGAAACGCTGCCCTGGGTGGGGGAACCGCATGCGAACACCCCCACTGGGGCCTTCGGTGGAGCTCCCTATGGGGCCACGAAACGCGGCCCTGGGTGGGGGAACCGCATGCGAACACCCCCACTGGGGCCTTCGGTGGAGCTCCCTATGGGGCTACGAAACGCTGCCCTGGGTGGGGGAACCGCATGCGAACACCCCCACTGGGGCCCTTCGGTGGAGCTCCCTATGGGGCCACGAAACGCTGCCCTGGGTGGGGGAACCGCATGCGAACACCCCCACTGGGGCCTTCGGTGGAGCTCCCTATGGGGCTACGAAACGCTGCCATGGATGCGGAGAACCCGCCATGAGAACACCCCACTGGCGCCTTCGGTGGAGCTCCCTATGGGGCTACGAAACGCTTGCCCTGGGTGGGGGAACAACCTCGAAAACACCCCACATGAGGTCCGGATGCCCCATCCCTATGGGGTCCACGAAAACGCATTGCCCTGGGTGGGGAACCCATGACGAACACCAACAAATGGGGCAATTAGTGGAGCATCCTTATGGGGCTACCCCCCCGAAACGCTGACCTGGGTGGGGGAACCGCATGCGAACACCCCCACTGGGGCCTTCGGTGGAGCTCCCTATGGGGCTACGAAACGCTGCCCTGGGTGGGGGAACCGCATGCGAACACCCCCACGGGGGCCTTCGGTGGAGCTCCCTATGGGGCCACGAAACGCTGCCCTGGGTGGGGGAACCGCATGCGAACACCCCCACTGGGGCCTTCTGTGGAGCTCCCTATGGGGCTACGAAACGCGTGAGAGGTGTGCCGAGAGCAGAGGCAAGGAGGGGGAGGAGGGGGAGGAGGAAGGAACGCGGGGCACCGTCTTTTCAAAACGAGGACCCAACACCACAGGATGGTTGGGAAATTATCCTGGCGAAAGACCCAACCATCAGCAATTGTTGGTAACGCGTTGTGGGTGCCGCTTTCGGTGGGGCTCCATATGGGGCCACGAAGCGCTGCCTTGGATGGGGGAACCGCATGCGGACTGCACCACCGGGGCGGGCCTTCGGTGGAGCTCCCTATGGGGCTACGATACGCTGCCCTGGGTGGGGGAACCGCATGCGAACTGCGCCACTGGGGCCTTCGGTGGAGCTCCCTATGGTGCCACGAAACGCTGCCCTGGGTGGGGGAAGCGCATGCGAACTGCGCCACGGGGGATTTCGGTGGAGCTCCCCATGGGGCCACGAAGCGCTGCCCTGGGTGGGGGAACCGCATGCGAGAGCAGCCACTGGGGCCTTCGGTGGAGCTCCCTATGGGGCCACGAAGCGCTGCCCAGGGTGGGGGAAACGCATGCGAGAGCAGCCACTGGGGCCTTCGGTGGAGCTCCCTATGGGGCCAACGAAGCGCTGCCCTGGCACTCAGGATCCGCCATGCGAACACCCCCACTGGGGCCTTCGGTGGAGCTCCCTATGGGGCCACGAAACGCTGCCCTGGGTGGGGGAACCGCATGCGAACACCCCCACTGGGGCCTTCGGTGGAGCTCCCTATGGGGCCACGAAGCGCTGCCCTGGGTGGGGGAACCGAATGCGAACACCCCCACTGGGGCCTTCGGTGGAGCTCCCTATGGGGCCACGAAACGCTGCCCTGGGTGGGGGAACCGCATGCGAACACCCCCACTGGGGCCTTCGGTGGAGCTCCCTATGGGGCTACGAAGCGCTGCCCTGGGTGGGGGAACCGCATGCAAACACCCCCACTGGGGCCTTCGGTGGAGCTCCCTATGGGGCTACAAAACGCTGCCCTGGGTGGGGGAACCGCATGCGAACACCCCCACTGGGGCCTTCGGTGGAGCTCCCTATGGGGCCACGAAACGCTGCCCTGGGT
>CAUYUJ010019531.1:54304-91804 GCA_963575745.1 Prorocentrum cordatum | reverse complement strand
CCCCAATGGACACAAAAGAGCCCCACCGAGGCCCCCCAACGGCCCCCGAGAGGCCCGCAAACTACCTCCGAGAGGCCCCCCAGAGGCTTCCCATGAGGTCCCAGCGAACATCCAAGATGCTTCATACCCACAGCCCAGGCACTGCGGCGAGATGGGCCGAAGGCCATTACTCCCCGTCGCTCGGACGTCCATTCCCTATGCTTTTTTCGGTTTCGTGCGTGGCTGTCTCGCAGGATGATCCAGGATGCTCCTTAACCCGCCGAGAAAAAGTGCACACGTCCGAGCGATACCAAGGTCAGAGATTCGCGGGTGGAGGCAACCTGCTCGAGGAGGCTGGCCAGCAGGAAGCGCGCAGCGCTGCTGCGGGAGCGAAGCCTCGATCGCCCGTGCCCTTCGGGCGCCGAGCACTGCGAGCGCGACGCGCACGGCCGATGAACACGGCGGTGCGGCTCAAAGGCGAGGCCTGTGCAGAAGCCGCCGTCGAGCCACCTCGGGGCGCCGTGCGCTCGATCCGTGTGAAGGGGGCCAGCCAAGTACAGGGGCCGAGAGCGCAGAAAGGCCTCGACCCTCTCGATCTAGAGGAACAAGAGGCAGCATATATATATATATATATATATATATGTATATATGTATATATATATATATATATACATATACACATTGTACATATATATGTATATACTTACACACACTTCGGGACGTCTGCGCGGATTTCTTGGATCGGCGCTGAACCCCCCGACGGCGCCTCCGGCGCCGCCCCCGACACGCGCCAGGAAGAGGGGGCCCAGCACCGATCCAAGACATCCGCGCGGACCTCGGCAAGGTTCTGCTTGTGCCGCCTCTTGCTTCTCGAAGATCTCCCTCCCTCCCCCGCCGATCCTCCCTTCTGCTGCATCCTCGGGGGACCCTGCCTGTCCCGTCGCGGCCCTATCCGTGTCGAATCCGTGTCGAATCCATGTCGGCCTCGTCGGATCCGTATCGAATCCGTGTCGCGTCCGCGCCGAATCCACGCCGCACTCGCGCCGAGTCCGCATCGAGCCCGCGTCGGGCACGAGAGAAGACACCAATTTGCAGGGGACAGGGGACCCAGGAGATCCGACGCAGCGAAAACATCGCGCAGCCTCGTGCAAATCCGCGCCCGGAGCCCCGGGCCCCGTCGATCTGTGAGGGCCCCGGGGCCCCGGGGCCCGAGAAGGGGCGAGCACGCCCAGTCGCCAGGAGCTCACGGTCGGTCTGGTGGCCCCCCAGGCCACGACCCCTGAACGGAGCGGATACTGACGGCCCCCAGGCTGGGAGACGGCCCCCGAAGGGCCGCCTCCTCCTCCTCCTCCTCCTCCTCCTCCTCCTCCTCCTCCTCCTCCTCATCCGACGACGACGACGAACGGATCCTCCCGTCTCCGATTGAGCCTCGTCAAGACCGCGAGATGCTCTGCACCGGCAGGGTGATGCGCCTCACGAGCGGGCGGTTCTGGCCCTGCACCGGCCACGAGGGGTCCCTCCCTCCTCCCTCCTCCCTCGTCCCTCGACCCTCGTCCCTCGTCCCTCCTCCATCGTCCCTCGTCCCCCCTCCCTCGTCCCTCGTCCCTCCTCCCTCCTCCCTCCTCCCTCCATCTCCCCCTTCCTCCTCCTCCTCCTCCTCTCCTCATCATCCCTCCTTCTTTCCTCATCCTCCTCCTTCGTCCTCATATCCTCCTCCTCGTTTCCGCCTCCTACTGTCCTACCCTGCTCCGTGCTTCCTCCTCCTCCCTCCTCCTCATCGCCCGTCCTCCTCCTCTATCCTTTCCCTTCCTCCTCCTCCCTCATTCATCCCTCCTCCTCCTCCCCTTCTCCTCCTCCTCTCCTCTTCCTCATCCTCCTCTCCTCCTCCCTCTACCTCTCCTCCTCCTCCTCACACTCCTCACTCTCCTCCTCCTCCTCCCCTCCTCCTCCTCGTCCCGCTGACATCGTCACATACGTCCTCGTCCTCGTCTAGTCTCCGCCTCCCTCTCCTCATCCCTCCTCCTCCTCCTCCTCTCCTGCCTCCTCCTCTCCTCCTCCTCCTCTCCTCCTTCACTCCTCCTCCTCCCCCTATCCTCCTCCTATCATCCTCCTCCTCCTCTAATCCTCCTCCCCTCCTCTCCTCCTCTCCTCCTCCTCCTACCTCCTCCTCTGCCTCCTCCTCTCCTCCTCCTCCATCCTCATCTCCTCCTCCTCCTCATCCTCCTCCTCCTCCCTCCTTCCGCCTCCTCCTCATCTCCTCCTCCTCCTCCTCCTCCTCCTCCTCCTCCTCCTCCTCCTACACCAAGGGGGGGGAGGCGTCCGAGGGCAACGGGTCCCACACTTAGGTCGGGCCGGTCCTCCTGCAGGGGGATGTTGGACGAAAACTAAAAAATATTCAAAGAATACCCCCAAATGTTCAAACAATGCTCAAAAGAACGTCCCTGTGCTATTTTTGGACTCTTTTGGAAAATTCCCTCTGTG
The DNA here is from genome assembly GCA_963575745.1 of Prorocentrum cordatum. Taxonomy (NCBI): domain Eukaryota; class Dinophyceae; order Prorocentrales; family Prorocentraceae; genus Prorocentrum; species Prorocentrum cordatum. The sequence goes on along the minus strand of CAUYUJ010019531.1, from coordinate 89,344 downwards.
GAGGGACAGGCCCGACTTAATCCCACACTCCACTCTGACACTCGCTTGAGGTCACCCAGATCGGGCCGGAGTAGACGGGGCCGGAGGATCGCACTGCATCACCGATGCATCGGCGATTCGGGTGTTCGCAGAAGTAACCGTGGCCCAAGGTGCCCCCAGGATTTTCAGGGAGGCCCCCACGGCCTCCAGGGCACCCCTCACGAGGCCCAGAGGGCCCCAGGGGTCCCCAAATCGAGCGGAACGCTGGGGGCACCTTGGGCCAGGGGTACTTCTAGCAACCCCCGAGCGATGTGCTGGCGACGTCGGGATGCAACGAATCGGACTCTGGATCGAGCGCCGGATTGCTGGTGCATCGGCGATGCGGCGTGATCCTGCTACCCCATCTGCTCGGACCCCGTCTGCGCCGCCCGGAGACACGTTCCCAGACCCCCGACGTCATGATTTTTTCACTACGTCGACCCCTGGAAGTCTCGACCCAATCCCCTGGACCGGTTTTTCGTCCTGAGTCGTTTTTGGACGGCCCCGAGGGCCGGTAAGGGCCCCCAGAGGCCGAAAATAGCAAACAACCTCCCGTCGTGATTTGTTCATTACCCGAGGGGGTCTGGGTTCCCAGCAGGGCCCCCCGCAGGGCCCCGCGAGGCGGAGGTCGGGGAGAAGCTGCAGGACCCATGGCCCTCTCCACCCCGGCGTCGGGCTGCCCGAGGGCAGCCCCCGAGGCTCGTCTCCCGGGCCGCGCCCCACTTGCAAGCCTCGACGTGGGCGCCCAAGGCCCTTGCATCCTCATCGCGCGTCCTCGCTACCCAGACCCCCTCGAGCAATGACAAAAATCACGACGGGAGGTTTTTTGCTGTTTTCGGCCTCTGGGGGCCCTTACCGGCCCTCGGGACCGTCAAAAAACAACTCAGGATGAAAAACCGGTCCAGGGGATTGGGTCGAGACCTCCAGGGGTCGATGTAATGAAAAAATCATGACGTCGGGGGTCTGGGTACACGGGCTGACTGCAGGAGGAGAGGGCGGCGCCGCCGTGGGAGACGAGCCTCGGACGCCCTCGAGGGCCGCCCGAGGCTCCCAGGCCCTGGGCGGCGCGACTGCATAACTCCGCGGCACCCCGGGGCCCTGGCCACTGCCGTACGGGGGCACCCGTCTCATCCCGGACGCGCTTCTCTCGGCTGTGGACAAGCCTCCCTTGAGTAAACCTCCCTTTAATGAAAACGGCCTGGAACCGAAACCGACGGACCAGGGCCCGCAAACATGACGGCCGCGGCGCCCTCTCGCGAGCCGAAAACGGCCAATTCGCGAATCGACGTGTCAGGGTAGGAGGTCTGTCCACCTCCGATTCTCTGATTCGGGGGCGCGCAAACATGGATTAGCGATCCATGGATGTGGCGCGCGGTCGCCAAATCCATGGATCGGGGGAGGTGCCCTCCCCAACATGCGGCTGGTGACACCACGCTCGGCGGCGGCAATCAGCGATTTCCTATGGAAGCGGGACCCGTCGCTAATCCGCGCCCCCTTACTCCATGTTTGCGATCGCCTGACTGATTGACCTGGGGTCTCAAGAACCAGCCTCTGGAGGCCAGGCGGAAGGGAGACCGCCACAGCAGGAGCACGACCACAAGAAACCTTCCACGAGAAGCCCAAGCCTGGACCCCCAGGAAGTCCATTGATGTATGACGTGGGAACGTCACGCTTTCCACAGCAAAACCATGGAAACCCTAAAAACCCAGGGCGCCCTGGAGGCAAGCAGGGTGTTTCTTGGCTTGGGCTTCCACTGTAGGACTGAAAAGCCCCACCCGCCCAACGTCTGGGCCCCTCCATGGCTCACAAGCTGCGTAAACATACACACACACATCCACGCCCTCGCTGTCGGAATTATGCCGTGCATACGCGGTCGCAGAGACAAGTTGCGCCTGGGGCATCTGCGACAAAACGCCCCGCATCCCCCGCACCGCGCCCCAGGGGCCGGGCCCGCGGGCCCGTGGACGTGCACGTGCTCTCCGCCCACGCTTGGCAGCCTGCAGCAGCCGAGTCGTCGCGACCGGCGGCAGCAGCGCCCCGTCGGCGCCGCTGGCGGCCAGGCCCCCGCCGAGCGAGCGGTTCAGCGCGAGGTCCCCGCCTCGCCGCGAGCCGGGCAACAACCCCAAAGCTCCCCAAACGAGGGGGCAGCGCCCCCGAAGCGTCGGAGGGGGGCAGGCGGTGCACGGCGCGCCCTGCCGCGGGAGAGCGGCCGAGGCGCTCTCGCGCGGCAGAGGAGGGCGGCGAGAGCGCCTCCGGGCAGGGCCCCGAAGCTGCGCGAGAACGGCCCCGGAAGCCTAACCTTACGTCGGGCCTGTCCCCCTACAAGCCGATTTTGGGCGAATAATGAAACATACCGCCAAAAATGCATCGAAATGCTCAGAAATAAATACACACAAATAGCCGGATTCCCCATGTTTTCCCGTATCCTCTGGGTTTCTGTCTTCCCCCCCCCTTCCCCATATTTTCCCAGTTTCCTGGGAGGCGACGATTAATTGTGTCTGTGTGTGTGTGTCTGTGTGTGTGTGTGTGTGTCTGTGTGTGTGTGTGTGTGTCTGTGTGTCTGTGTGTCTGTGTGTCTGTGTGTGTGCGTGTGTGGTGAGCCGTGTGTAGAGACAGTGTTTGAGCGTGTGAGCGTTATATTCTGGTGAGCGTGCGCGCGTGCTGCGCAGTGAGCGAGTCTGTGCGCGTGTGCGCGTGTGCGCGTGTGCGCGTGTGCGCGTTCGTACCTGTGAGCGTGTGCGCGTGTGCGCGTGTGCGCGTGTGAGTGTGCGTGTGCGTGTGCGGTGCGTGGGCGTGTGCGTGTTGCCTGTGCCCTGTGTCCTGTGCCTGTGCCTGTGGTGTGTTTGTGTGTGTGTGTGGTTGTGTGTGTGTGTGTGTTTGGGTGTGAGTGGCGTGTGCGTGTGCGTGTTCCGTGTGGCGTGTGTGAGCGTGTGCGGTGTGCGTTCGGTGCAGAGTGTGCGGCGTGTGCGTGTGCTGGTAAGATTGCTGTGCGTGTGTGCGTGTGTGCGTGTGTGCGTGTGTGCGTGTGTGCGTGTGTGCGTGTGTGCGTGTGTGCGGGTGTGCGTGTGTGCGTGTGTGCGTGTGTGCGTGTGTGCGTGTGTGCGTGTGTGCGTGTGTGCGAGTGTGCGAGTGTGCGTGTGTGCGTGTGTGCGTGTGTGCGTGTGTGCGTGTGTGCGTGTGTGCGTGTGTGCGTGTGTGCGTGTGTGCGTGTGTGAGTGTGTGCGTGTGTGGGTGTGTGCGTGTGTGCGTGTGTGCGTGTGTGCGTGTGTGCGTGTGTGCGTGTGTGCGTGTGTGCGTGTGTGCGTGTGTGCGTGTGTGCGTGTGTGCGTGTGTGCGTGTGTGCGTGTGTGCGTGTGTGCGTGTGTGCGTGTGCGTGTGCGTGCGTGCGTGCGTGCGTGCGTGCGTGCGTGCGTGCGTGCGTGTGTATGTGTGTGTGTGTGTCTTTCCCTCCCGGTTAAGCCTAGACCGAGCGGGTTCGGCAGGGGACGAGGAGGGAGCTGGAAACGCCCAGGGGTCAGAGGCCTGCGCGGAGGCGCGGAGCAGGGGGCGTTGGGAAAAGCAGAAGAAGGCATGTTGCGCATATGACGCTGGCCTTCGCAAAGACACGCTCAGACAAGACAACAATTTCTTCTCGCAAATGTGTCCTTGAACTGCGGGAAGTTGGCGCCCCGACGCCCCTCCTCTAGAGGAGAGCCGCTTGTGCCCCCGCAGCGATTCCAATGACGGGCCCGACTTAAGTGAAGGGGCCCTGAGAGGCACAAATAAACAGACACAAATAACTGGATTCCCTATCTTTTCCCGTACTCTCTGGGTTTCTGTCTTCCCCCATTCCCCATATTTTCCTACATATTTTTTCTGGGAGGCGACGATTCATTGTGTCTGTGTGTTTCTTTCCCTCCTGGTTAAGCCTAACCCGAGCGGGCTCGGCAGGGGACGAGGAGGGAGCTGGAAACGCCCAGGGGTCATGCTCTAGAAGCCTGCGCGGAGGCGCGGAGCAGGCGGCGTTGGGAAACGCAGAAGAAGGCATGTTGCGCACATGACGTTGGCCTTCGCAAGCACACGCTCGGACAAGACAGCAGCTCCTTCTCGCAAATGTCTCCTTGAATTGCGCGAAGTTGGCGCCCCGACGCCCCTCCTCTAGAGTCGGGGATCTTCTGACCCGGGTCAATCCAGACCCGGGTCAGCAGGAAACCCAAAACTGCAATGCTGGAAAAACTGCAACGCAGATCTTCGCAAACCCGGGTCAGCCAATACGCGCGGCCGCCTCGCGGCCATGAGCGGCTCGCCAACCCGGGTCAGCCAGAGGGGGTCTTCGCAGGATCCTGCAGGATCTGGCGCCCTGGCTGACCCCCGTGTGCATTGACCCCCGTCTCGAGGCTCTCGATGGAGGAGGGCCGATTGTGCCCCCGCGGCGCTTCCAAGGAGAGGGAGGGGGCACAGCGGAGCGCGAGGCGCGAACCGGGCAGAGCGGGCCTCCGGCGCCGCGCGCCGTGCCCAGCGCGGCCCCACGAGAGGGCCCCCTCCGCGTCGCCTGGCGGGAGGCGCCTCGCGCCGCACGGCGCCACCCTGGACTCAGGTCGTGCCTGTCCCCCTGCAGGGGGATTTTGGACGAAGAATAAAAAGCATTCAAAAACAATCCAAAGATGACCAAGAATACTCCAAAAAAGAACAAAGATGGGCAAACAAGACGAAGGCCAATAGTGACGAAGAATAAAAAACATCCAAGGATGGTCAAAAATGACGAAGAATGGTCAAGAGTATTCCAAGGATGGCCAAAAAAGACGAAGAATAAAAAACATTCAAAACAAATACTCCAAAGATGGCCAAGAATACTGAAACAACGGTCCCCATACTGTGTTTTGACTATTTTGAGCATTCCCCCTGTAGGAGGGAAAGGCCCGACTTAACCCTGGACCCAGAAGGTCCACTGATCCCAAAACGGGATCTGCCAGTTATGAGCACTTCGGGGTCGACCATCGGCTGTTCTAAAGGCAAGCGGGATCTATACTGATCAGGTCAGTAAGCATGTTGTGCGCTGCTGTAGTTTTACGTTCGCGCTGGAGCATGGCTTCAAGCCTGCACTGCAACTTGTATTGCAAGCCACCACCAGTGATCCCCCTTCCTCGTTTTCCGACTCGCCCTCCCTCCTCTCCCTACTCTGCGATATGTAGTGGCCGTATCCAAAGAGTCGCGCCTAATCGCGGGCCGCCGAACATTACAAACGTTAGTGACGTAATTGAAAAGGAGAACACCACCCTACCGTTAGTGACGTAATTGAAAAGGAGAACATCCCCTGTTGGGCGTGCCCCCCAACAGGGGGATTTTCGACGAAAAAAACAAATACGCCCCCAAACAAAAATTCAAAATTCCTACAAAAAATAGTCCCCATACTATTGTTGGATTATTTTCTGACTATTTCTGGGTTATTTTTATTTTTCGTCGAAAATCCCCCTGTAGGGGGACAGGCCCGACTTAAGCCTAAACTACCGATGGGGATGTGACCCGAGAGATCGAACTACGATGATCGGCGGACACCCCAGAAGGGGCAAGTGTGCACCGTCTGGCAGGCTGCCACTCGGAGGTCCCCATGCAGAAGCCCCCGAGAGGCACCCAGAGGCCCCCCCCCAGGCCCGACGAGGGAAGGAGGCAGGCAAAACCGTTGATCCCAGATCCACGTCGTCGCGGTGGTTGGCCACATAGATTCGTCCAACACGCCGGACGTTGTTCAAAGCGTCCGGGAATTCATCTTTGACGGTCCTGGGGCCCGGAAGCCGGCCCCAGGAGGAGGAGGAGGAGGAGGAGGAGGAGGAGGAGGACGAAGGGGGAGGAGGAGAAGGAGGAGGAGGGGGAGGAGGAGGAGGAGGAGGAGGAGGAGGAGGAGGAGGAGGAGGAGGAAGAGGAGGCTGACGTGCCGGGCAAAGTGCAGGAATCCCACCAGCCCTTCTTTCCTTAAATGCGTGAGCGGTTCAGGACGCTCCTTCCTCCAGCCCCCCGTTCTGCCCCTTCGGGGAGGGGCTTACCCCTCCACCTGACCCCCCTCGCCCCAAACGCCTACGCGCCGGACGGCGTTTGGCTCCTCTGTATGTCTGCCCCCTCTCCCCAAACCCACTGCCCCTGGGCGTAAAAGGCGGCGTTTCGCGCGAGGGGCTGGAGCGTCCAGGGGGACCTCGGCGAGGAAGCCCACAACACTGCTGCAAAAAAGGAGGAGGAGAGGAGGAGAGGAGGAGGGGAGGAGGAGGAGGAGGAGGAGAGGAGGAGGAGGAGAGGAGGAGGAGGAGGAGGAGGAGGAGGAGGAGGAGGAGGAGGGTGGAGGAGGAGGAGGAGGGAGGAGGGAGGAGAGGAGGAGGAGGAGGAGGAGGAGGAGGAGGAGGAGAGGAGGAGGAGGGGGTCCCCAGGGGTGCCCGAAAAAGGCCCCCAAGAGGTGCCCGGGGGCTCCCAAGAGGGCCGCAAGAGGCCCCCCCCCCCAAGAAGCCCCCAGGAGGCCCCCGAGAGACCCGCAAGAGGCCCGCAGAGGCCCCAAGAGGCACCCACGACGCCCGGAGAGGAGCTCGGCGAGAAAGCAGAAATAACTGATGCTACTCGAGTTTTGGCGACAGGCTTGCCTCCTGGGGCCCTGGGGGACACCCAGATCCGAGATCTCAAGGGCGCCCGGTGTGCTGAACCCGATCGTTTTGGGTTCTGGTTCTTTCCCCAGGGCACTCCCCCTGGGGCTCCGGCCCAGCGTGCCGGCCACCCAGAAGGCTCTTCCCGAGGTGGTTGCAAACGTATTTCCCGCTCCAGGTGGCTCCAAGATGGCCCAAGATGGCCTCCAAGACGACCAAGATGACCCTCAAGTTCGCCCAAGATGGTCCAAGATGGCCCCCAAGACGGCCCAAGAGCGTCCAAGATGCCTCCAAGCTTGCCCCAGAAGGCCCCAAGACGGCCCAAGATGGCCCCAAGATGACAGAAGACGGCCCAAGAAGCCCCCAAGAGGCCTCCAAGACGGCCCAAAAGGACGCCAAGAGGTCCTCCAGGAAGGCCCGAAGAGACCCAAATCGTTGATGTTCAAAAGGTTTTGCAGGATTTCGGCGTTTGCCCAAGGGGCCCCCAAGATCGCCTCCAGATCGTCCAGGCCTCCAAGATGACCCCAGAACGGCCCAAGAGGCTCCTTAAGGCCCCAAGAGGGCCCCAAGAGGCATGCAAGACGCCCAATGCGACCTCCAAGACGACCCTGGAACACCCCAAGAGGGCCCCAAGTCAGTTCAGAGAGGCCCCCAATAAGGGTTCCGACGGCGTCAGACAGGCCGGGAACGCCTTAAGAGGGCCAAAGAGGCCCCCAAGAAGCCCCCAAAGGCCCCCCAGATGCCTCCAAGAGGCCCCAAGGAAGCTCCCAGGAGGCCCCAAGAGTGCCCCCAGAGGCTCCCAAGATGCCCCGTCCTCCTCCTCCTCCTCCTCCTCTTCCTCCTCCTCCTGATCTTCCCCACCATCCTCCCCCAAGTGTTCCTCGAGGGAGTCCCACGGCGGCTGGGGGAATACGTGGTCCGATAGCTTCGCCGAGCTCTGGCCACAACGTTCGGCCACATGGGGCGATTCCCAAAGGCAGGGGGGCGGCGGTGATTCGCCGTAGGCGTCGTCGTGAAGGGTCTAGAATTGAAGCATCCCAGTGCGACCCTACCTAGGAGTTGGAGCATTTAGGAAAGCAGCGTCTACATCTACACCGACAGCTACATGTACATCTACACCTGCATCTACATCTACATCAACATCAACAACGAGACTCACATCTACATATACAGCTATGCTATGCTATGTTATGCTGCGCTGTGCTGCGCTGTGCTGCGCTATGCTATGTTATGCTATGCTATGCTATGCTAGGGTATGCTAGGCTGCGCTATGGTATGGTATGCTATGCTATGCTATGCTGCGTTACGCTATGATATGCTGTGCTATGCTATGCTGCGCTATGCTATGCTATGATATGCTGCGCGCTGCTATGCTAGGCTATGCTATAATATGCTATACTGCGCTATGATATGCTATGATGTGGAATGCTATGATGCGCTATGATATGCTATGCTATGATATGCGCTGCTATGCTATGCTATGGTATGCTAGGCTGCGCTATGCTATGATATACTATGATATTATATGTTATGATATGTCATGATATGCTATGCTAACCTGCGCGGTGCTATGCTAGGCTAAGCTATGTTGTGCTATGATAAGCTATGACACGCTGCGCTATGCTATGCTATGCAATTATATGATATGTTGCGCTATGCTATGCTGCGCTATGATATGCTATGCTATGTTATGCTATGATATGAAATGCTAGGCTTTGCTATGCTATGCTTGGCTATGCTATGCTATGCTATGCTGTGCTAATGCTGCGCTGCGCTATGCTGCGCTGCGCTAAGCCAAGCTAAGGTAAGCTAAGCTATGCGAAGTTCAGCTAAGCTAAGCTAAGTTAGGCCAGGCTAGGCTAAGCTAAGCTAAGCTACGCTACGCTAAGCCATGCGCTGCTAAGCTAAGCTAAGCTAAGCTAAGATGATATAAGCTAAGCTAAGCTAAGCTGAGCTGAGCTGAGCTGAGCTGAGCTGAGCTGAGCTGAGCCAAGCTAAACTAAGCTAGGCAAAGCTAAGCTAAGCCAAGATGAGATAAGCTAAGCTAAGCTAAGCTAAGCTAAGCTAAGCTAAGCTACATTCAGCTAAGCTAAGCTAAGCTGGGTGAGCCCAGGGGGCACAACTGGGGGAACCGCGGGGCGGATACTGGGGGATCCGCCCGGGGCGCTTTCCACTGCCCGGCCCGTTTAAGCCCAGAGAGTACGAGCCCTTCTAGGCAGAGCCTAGGTAGGGAACAAACATTCCGCCGCAAGTGCGGTCGTCGTAGTAGCCAAAGTCGTCGTCGTGGTCGTCGCGGTCGTGGTCGTCGCCGCCGTTGCCTTGGTCGCCGTCGTCGCCGCCGTGGTCGTCGTCGTCCTCGTCGTCGTGGTCGTCGTCGCCGACGCCGTCGCCGTCTTCGCCGTCGTCGTTGTCTTTCGAAAGGCCGCCATGCTGGACAGGCTGGACGGTCTCCGACGACATGCCGAACTCCCTCCGAAGCTGCCTCGCGTCTGGGCGCTGCCTCGAGACGGGCGAGGCCGGCGAGGACTGGTAGAAGACCTCTCGGCCGCTCGCGTGGGGAGGGGCGCAAAAGTCTCCAGAACACTCTTGGATCACGCCCTATACTCGTCCTTAACAAAAACACGACGCAAAGATTTACATAATTTTCGGCCTCCCGAAGCCCTCACCGGGCTCTGGGACCGTGAAAAAAACTCGGGATGAGAAGCCAGCCCTGGGAAAGAGTATACAGAGAGTCCAAGATTAGGAAACAAACACGGCGTCGGAGATCCGGGGACGTGTTCGATGGGTCCTGGAGGTTCGCTCGCCTCGGGATGCTTTCCAGCAACTGTGCCTCGCCGCGAGCGTTCTAGAGGTGCCCGCATCGTCCCGAAACGGTCGCCAGAGGCCCGAGGACTGGTAGAAGACCCCTCGGCTTCGCGCAGGTTTTAGGGGGGTCGATCCTCGAAGTTCGATCCTCGAACTTCGAGGCGGACTTCGAGGATCTATGCTTTGGGATATGACCGGTTTTCTCTGGTGCCTCCCAGGGTGCCGTGTCTACCATGCTTCAACCTCCAGAGGCCGCAAGGGCCCCTGCAGCCGACAAAACAGACGACAGGGAACGGATTCTCGGGAAAGGGGTCGAGACCTCCGGGTGCCCACGCTGTGAGCAAAGACAGCACAAACAGCCAGGAACAACCAGGACAGCCACGTCCATGTCACGGGCCTGGGTCGGCTACACGCAAGGAGCGACCCCTGGATAATCAAGAGTCTCCCTTGGTGCGCGGCATTCGGAGGGGCGCGGTGTGGGGGGCCGCACCCACGCGCGCCAGCCGCTGATATCGCAGCGCGATCAGTGGTCGGGAGTCTCCGATGGGCCCGCACCCCAGCCCCCCGACGTCATGATTTTTTCATTACGTCGACCCCTGGAGGTCTCGACCCATTCCCCTGGACAGCTTTTCCATCCCGAGTCGTTTGTTGACGGTCCCGAGGGCCGGTAAGGGCCCCCCGAGGCCGAAAACACCACAAACGACCTCCCGCCATGGTTTTGTTCCTTGCCCAAGAGGGGAGACCATGCTACGCATGGAATGAATTCAATGGAAATCAATTGCAGTGGATCCGTGAGTGGATCCATCTGGACTGATGAGGCTATGATGCCTCTTTTGACTTTGAGCCGGCTAGGAGGCCCGCTCGTGCCCACCCCGCCCCGTCTTCAGGGGCCGAGGGCCACCCCAGCGAGAGGTCACGCTTGCGTGGCGCCGACTGGGGAAGAGGGCAACGGCCAGGACGTCGTTCTGGACGCCCGACGTGGGTACGGACAAAGTGAATACAATGCCCAACAACAAATGCTGCCCCGAACCAACAGCGGCCGCTGTGGGGCAGGCGGCCCTCTGCCTCGACTGTGCACAGGCCGCGGCGACACCGACAGCGAGTCCTGTTCAAAATGCACAAGAACTGCTGCTGGGCACTGGACCCATTCTTCCCGTACCCATGTCGGTCGTCCCGTCGTTCCAGAGTCTCCCGGGAGCTTGCAGGGCCAGCGTCGCCACGGCCGGGCGCGGCCCGGAGCACCGACCGGCGCAGGCCTCCCGAGAGGGTTTCGGGTACCCATGGCTTTGGCCGGGAGGGTGGCGTCTTAGAACCCAGATCCCCTCGGGCAATGAAAAGATCACGACGGGATTGTTTTTTGCTATTTTCGGCCTCTGGGGGCCCTTACCGGCCCTCGGGACCGTCAACGAACGACTCAGGACGAAAAACCGATCCAGGGGGAATGGGTCGAGACCTCCAGGGGTCGACGTACTGAAAAGATCATGACGGCGGGGGTCTTGGAAGGCAGAGAACTTTGTGGAAGCTCCCGCTACTTTCTTTTCAAAAGGCGCTGTCCCCAGACCCCCCGACGTCGTGATGTCGACCCCCCCCCCCCAGCCGTCCTCTTCGACAAGTCCTGGGTCCTGGCGGGGGCCCCGAGAGGCCCAAAATTACCAGAAATCTCCCGTCCTGCATTGTTGTTTCGCGAAGCGGGAGGGTCTCGGCTCGGGAAGTCTACCCCTGGGCCTGTCCTCCGTTGCGTTCCCGCTGGATGGAATTTCAAAGGGGATTGAGGCGTGACAGCGAGAAGCACCGCGGAGGCTCAAACTGAACGAACAAACGCCAAAACAGTTCTCTATCCTGAGCATCGATCATCGAGCCAGCTCAGAGCCATCCCATCCACCCTGAGGGGCCTCTCCAAACTCTTCCCACGGGCACTTCGCCCCCGGCCACTGCCTCGGCCGCCAACCCCCCCGCAGCCGCGCAGAGCTTCCGCACGGAGGGCCCAGGGACGCCCCTGAGGGCGCCAGCAGGACGGCACAAGATGGCCGAGGTGGGCTCCAGGGTGGCGGACGACGGCCGAAGAGAAGTCACGCGCTGAAATGGATTACGGATCCGTGGACCTGGCGCGTGGGCGCCAGATTTACGGATCGGGGAGAATAAACAGCCCCGGAGATCGGAGTCAGCGTCGCCTGATTCGTATGGAACCGGGACCCGTCACTGCTCCACGCGCCTTGAAACCGCCTAAAGCGCCACCCTAAAAAATTAAGCAATCACCCCCCCTGCCTTCTTCGGCCCGAGAAAAATTTCTAAAATGTCCCAGAACGCCCTGAAAGGGCCATGACATGGTCCTAAAAGGGATAAAAATGGCCTCCCTAATAGGGAAACGAACTCTATACACTGACGCTTTTCCCGACCCTGCACTGGAATGCGCACAGGAACGCGGATTCTGGTGTATACGGGATCCTGGTGTATACATTTTGTTTCCCTTGGATACCGGGGGAAAAGTATACGCCACACCACCCCGACGTCGTCCCTGACCCCTTTAAAAAAGTCGTGGGATGGAGAAACAACCCGCCACTGGTAATGTATATGTTCCAGCTTGCGACCTATATTGACCCCCTGAAATGGCCCCTGAACCCCCTCCCCCCTCAAATCGGGGGCGGCCAAGAGGGGGGGCGTCCAAGGCGGCGTGTGCGCGGCCCAGGGGGGGGGCAAGGACGTAAGGAAACAAGCAGAGGCGCCGTGACATCTGGGGAAACATCATGGCCCCGCCGTGAGACCCCCCCCCCCAAGTCATCACCCCCCTCTGTGCCGCCCCCGATCAAAAGACCCCGACGTGCGCATCCTTGAAAGCATGGCGCCCCCCAGAACAGGCCCCGGTCTGCCTCCCTCGGAGGGGCCGGGCCGTCGCCCTCGTCGCGCCGCGGCCCCCCCCCCCCCCCCCCTTTTCCTCCGCGCCCCGCCGAGGGCCTGCGCCTGGTCCTGGATGTCAAGCAGCCTGCGGGAGGAGGAGGAGGAGGAGGAGGAGGAGGACGAGGAGGAGGAAGGGAGGGAGGGGAGGAGGGAGGGAGGGAGGGAGGGAGGAGGAGGAGGAGAGGAGGAGGAGGAGGAGGAGGAGGACCGAGGAGGGCTCCATCGAGGCTCGAGGGCACCGAGGACGCCGAGGCTTCAGCATCCCGGGCGTCTTCTGGCCAGCTTTTCGGGCTCCAGGGCTGCTCTCGTCGCCACGGCTTGATCCGCCTCGGAATCCTGACCAGAGCGCGCTCCCAGACAAGAGGGAGGGTCCAACCCCCCCCCGACGCCTCGGCTCCTCCTCCTCCTGCTCCTCCTCCACCTCCTCCTCCTCCCTCCTCCTACTCCTCCTCCTCCTCCTCCTCCTCCTCCTCCTCCTCCTCCTCCCTCCTCCCTCCTCCCCTCCTCCTCCTCCTCCTCCTCCTCCTCCTCCTCCTCCTCCTCCTCCTCCTCCTCCTCCAAGGCAGATGTTCTCTTACACCGTTTTCGGCATCTGAGGGTCACTTCCTGGCCCCGGGACCTGAGACAAAAGCACACGGAATCACTTTTTGTCCGAGGCCGGGGAAAGAAATATGTATCGGGGACGCCGAATGAGAAACTCACGACGTCGGAGGTATGGGGCTCGGGGATCGCGCTGCTGTTTCACGTGGGCATACTTTGACGTTCTGGAGGCCTCCGGGGACGGGGAGAAGCAGGAGAGGGAAGGAGAAGCAGCCTGCTCTGGACGGGCTGTATCCTGGCCAGAGGGCGCCCCAGCGGATTGGGCGTCTTGTACGGCGTGCTGCTGGAACTCGCGAGTGAGGCCGTCTTTTTGCTCACGACCTGGCTCTGGGCCGGCGCGCCGGACACCTTCGTCCACAGGCAGAGGGTGCCGTCGCGCAGCCCCATGGCGATCGCGTCGGACGTGTAGCAGAAGGCCACGGCGCAGGGGTTCTCCACGCACTGGGCGGCGTTGAAGCGCTGGTGCGCCCGCAGCTGCATGGTTAAGGGAACGAAAAATCACATAAACATAAGAACTCGGAGGTCCGCGCGGATTTCTCGGAGCGGCGCTGGACCCCCCTTCCCAGGCGCGCCGGGGGCGGCGCCAGAGGCGGCGCCAGGGGGCCCCCAGCGCCGATCCGAGAAATCCGCGCGGACCTCCGAATTGTCATGTCTATGCCACTCTTCGCTCCCCTAGATGGTCCCGGGCCCCATCCCGTCGACGACCACGCGCCACAGGGTGATCTCGTGGGCGACCGACAGGACCCACTGGCAGGAGGACGAGAACACGCACTGGCGCACGCCCGCGTCCGTGGCCGTGACCTGGCCGCGCGGTGCACGGGGGGGGGGGCGGCGCGCCGCGCGCGAGGGGCGGGCGGCCCCCCGATTGCCGGCGGGGCGGGCGGCCCCCCGATAGCCACGGGAGGAATATTCCAAAATAGTCAAAAAATAAGGGGACCGTTTTTTGAGCAGTTTTTGCATTGTGGGTTTTTGTCTTGACTATTTTCTTTGGTTTCGCCCAATATCCCCCCGTAGGAGGACGTGCCCGACTTACAGGAAGCGGGGCCCGGCCGCGCGGACGTTCGCGCGTACGCCGCCCGCGTGGTGCCGTGCGTGAGGCGCCCTCCCCGGACCCCCTTCGGGCAATGAAAAGATCACGACGGGAGGTTTTTTGCTATTTTCGGCCTCTCGGGGCCCTTACTGGCCCTCGGGGCCGTCAAAGAACGACTCAGGATGAAGAACCGGTCCAGGGGTATGGGTCGAGACCTCCAGAGGTCGACGTAATAAAAAAATCATGGCGTCGGGGGTCTGGGTCTGAGGTCGGGCATGTTCCCCTACAGGGGGATTTTGGACGAAAAATAAAAAATACAAAAAGTGCACAAAAGAAATAGTACCCCGACTATTTTCGGACTATTTTTTGAATATTCCCCCTGTAGAGGGGCAGGCCCGACTTACGGCTAGTCATGCGGGCCGAGACGCTTCTGAGGAGGCTTCTCTCCCCAGACACGAGCGCGTCGTAAAAAAACAGGACGGGAAATGTGTGGCTATTTTCGGCCCAGGTGGGCCCTCGCCCGGCCTCGGGAGTGTCAGAAAACGACTCGGGGCGAAAAACTGGTCCTGGAGAAAGGGTCAGGACTTCCAGAAACGCCGTCCTGAACAAAAATCAGGACGTCGCATGTCTGGGTCGGGAGGCAAGAGGATGTCCAAGAAGCCCCCCCCCATTCCTCCCCTGCCTTCTCGGGGAGGGCCGAAAACACCTCGCGAAGCCCCCCCCCCCCCCTCCTCCGCGCCCTTCGAGGGACGTCGAAGAGGTGCTGCTCCAGGGTGAAGTTGCCGCCGAAGGAGTCCCAGAGGCGCATGGACTTGTCCGTCGAGCACGACAGGATCCGGCAGGAGGTGCCCAGCTCAAAGGGCGACGGGTCCAGGCAGGTGACGCAGCCTCCCTCCCTCTTCCCCCCTTCACTCGGCGGCGGCGGTGGGGGCGAATAGCCCAGGGGCGGGCATTACACGCATTCGCCCGGGAGCCTGTTCGAGGACACATAAATCATCGGCGCACCTGAATACACTCTAGCCTGGGCTGATTCGCCCCTGTCGTCGCCTCTGGCTCACCCACTCCCCCTTCCCCCCCTCCCTCTCACCCCTGTCCCCCTTCCCAGACCTCCGGCGTCTTGCACCACGGCAGCGCGTGTTCTCTCCGCGGTGTCGCCCCCCATGGGGGCCGTGCCGGGGCCGCCGGGCCTGGCAACGACAAGAAAGGCGCGCCTGTGAGAGGCGCCGGCCCCAGGGGCTCGAGGAGGCCCCGCATGGACTCCAGACCTCCGATGGCGTGCCTCGTTGGCTCGCAGGACGGTCGAAAGATGCTGGAGGGTGGTTATACCCATAGGGCGGGCCTGGCCCGGCGCACCTGTCGGCGCTGTTGGGAGCACGAGGCCCCAGATCGGTTCGTGAGGCAGGGGCGCGGAGGAAGCGATCAGGACCTGGGGCTCCGCGGCCAGCACATCTCTTCAGAGAGCGGCCAACGCGCGCGGGCCCGGATCTCCTCCCAGACATGCGACGTCCTGATGTTTTCAGGACGGCGTCCCCGCAAGTCCCGACCCTTTCCCTGGGACCGGTTTTTCGTCCTGAGTCGTTTTTTGACGGTCCCGAGGCCCGGCGAGGGCCCCCTGGGGCCGAAAATACCCCAAAGCCCCCCGTCCTGCTTCTGTTACGACGCGATCACGTCTGGGCTTCTAAGGAGCCCGTCGTCTGAGGGGGGCCCGGGAGCCCGCAGCGACGCTCCAGGCCTCCGCCCCGCGTTCCCATATAAGGCGCCGCGGGCCTGCGCCCCGCGTGGGGCAGCAGCACGAGCCCCGGAGGTCTGGGCGACGGGCTCCGAGCTCCTCCCTTTGTGGAGGCCTGGGAATTGGCACCAGCACCAACACAGGGGGTGGCTTCCCCAGACCCCCTCGGGCAATGAAAAAATCACGACGGGAGGTTTTTGCTATCTTCGGCCTCTGGGGGCCCTTACCGGCCCTCGGGACCGTCAAAAAACTACTCACGATGAAAAACCGGTCCAGGGAGATGGGTCGAGACCTCCGGGGGTCGACGTAATGAAAAAATCATGATGTCGGGGGTCTGGGTCCACAGGGGGAAGATGATCCTGGATTTCGGTGTCGGTGGTAACATTTCGGCCACCTTGGAAGCCAGAGTATTACCACCATCACCGAGATCGGGATCTTCTTCCCTCGGTGGAGGCACGCCGACGATATTGGTGTTGGTGTTGGTGTCAACCTCGAGGCCTGCGACCCTTCCCCCGGTCCCCCCCCTCCGCTGTGCGCGCCCACGGTCTTGTGGAGGCACAGGGAGGACGCGTTCCAGACCTGCATCTGCCCGCTGCTGAAGGCGCAGATGATCCAAGCGCCGTCCTCGGCGGCGCGCAACATTGGGGGTGGTCCCCTCCTCTCCCCTCCCCTCCCCTCCCCTCTGGCGGCCCTGCAGAGAAGGCAGGGGGGCTTCTCAGGAGGGGTCCGGGGGCCTCTGGGACAGGGAGCTGAACACACAAGCAGCCAGGTCAGCGACGGGCCCCTATGGGGAGTTGCCTGAGCGGCCCTGGGGCCGCCCGAGCGCTGACCTGACAAACAAATTGTGGAACTTTCCCAGACATGATCGCGTCGCAAAAAAAAACAGGACGGGAAATGTTTGGCTATTTTCGGCCCCAGGGGGCCCTCGCCGGGCCTCGGGACCGTCAAAAAACGACTCAGGACGAAAAACTGGTCCTGGGGAAAGGGTCAGGACTTCCAGGGACGCCGTCCTGAAAAAATCAGGACGTCGCATGTCTGGGTTCGCTTCAGGGCCGCAATGAGTCGGGTCAGTGCGCCGACCTCCTGGGCATCACCTGAAGGGGCTCGACCGACCCGAACGCTGACCAGGCCCTGGTTTTATTCCAAGCAAGATGGCTTCGTCGAAGGCAGGAGGGCCTGTGCTAAGTACTCCTGCCGTCTCCGGAGGGCGCTCACCCTCGCCCGATCCCCTGGTGCGGGCCGGCAGCGTCCGTCGTGAACACGATGCATGTCGGGCTGGCGTCCTGCATCAGCGAGACCGTGCGACCGGGCATGCCGAGGCGCCAACCAGTCGCGTAGTCGAGAATCCGAAGGTGGCCCGTGCCCAGGACCGCCAGGTAGTTGTCCTGCCCGGCCGAGCCGTGCGAGTGGTCGACCTCCCTGGTCGGCGAGAAGGCCGCTGACGCCCACCGGACGGGCCTGGAGCCTGTTGCGCTGGCAGCCGCGGGCAGGGCCAGGACCATCGAGTTGGGGGAGTGCCCCATGTACACCTGGTCAGCGGAGAACAGGACGGTGCACCGCGACGCGGCGCACATGCGCGACGGTTTGTCCACGTGGCACACCGCGAAGGCAAGAGACCCAGACCCCCGACGTCATGATCTGTTCAGTACGTCGACCCCTGGAGGCCTCGACCCATTCCCCGGGACCGGTTTTTCATCCTGAGTCGTTGTTTGATGGTCCCGCGGGCCGGTAAGGGCCCCCAGAGGCCGAAGATAGCAAAAAAAAACTCCCGTCGTGATTTTGTTCATTGCCCCAGGGGGTCTGGGGAAGCCACCCCCCGTGTTGGTGCTGGGGCCACTTTCCAGGCCTCCACAAAGGGAGGAGCTCGGAGCCCGTCGCCCAGACCTCCGGGGCCCGTGCTGCTGCCCCGCGCGGGGCGCAGGCCCGCGGCGCCTCCTGGGGACGCGGGGCGGGGGCCTGGAGCGCCGCTGCGGGCTCCCGGGGGCCGCTGCCGGGCCCCCCTCAGACGACGGGCTCCTTAGAAGCCCAGACGTGATCGCGTCGTGATTTTTTCCGGAGGCCTGGAGCGTCGCTGCGGGCTCCCGGGGGCCGCTCCCGAAGGGGGTCCGGGGAGGGCGCCTCACGCGCGGCACCACGCGGGCGGCGTACGCGCGAACG
This sequence comes from Prorocentrum cordatum, assembly GCA_963575745.1. NCBI lineage: Eukaryota > Dinophyceae > Prorocentrales > Prorocentraceae > Prorocentrum > Prorocentrum cordatum. The sequence continues at coordinate 71,508 of CAUYUJ010019531.1, read as the reverse complement.
TCCGCGCGGCCGGCCCCGCTTTCTGTAAGTAAGTCGGGCACGTCCCCCTACAGGGGGGGATTTTGGGCGAGAAATTAAAAATAGTCCAGAAAAAAGCCGCAAGGACCAAAAACTGCTCAAGAAATGGTCCCCGGACTATTTTTGGACTGTTTTGGGATATTCCTCCCGTAGATGGACAGGCCCGACTTCACGTTCCCTGCGCCGCCCACCTGGACCACCGACGGGTAGACACAGACGATCCAACGCTGGGAGATCGACACCACCACGGTGCAGAGGACCTCGTCCGGGCAGTTCTGGAAGCGCGCCAGTCTGCTAGGGGGCCACATGCGAACCCTACCCCTGCCCACCACGAGTTCTGAGGGGGAGGGTGGGGTTCACTTCGCTCGGGAGCTCGCGAACGAAGTGAACCTCCCCCTCCCCCTCAGAACTCGTGGGAGGTAGGGGTAGGGTTCGCATCTGGCCCCCTATCTGCTCCAGTTCTTCGTGTCCCACAGCTTGATGTCGGCCGCGGCGTTGGCCGAGACGAAAGCGCCGCCGTCCGGAGTGAACCTCAGAGCTGCGACCGACTGCGAGGAGCATTCCAGCCTCCGGTTGTACCGGTAGTGGAACTCGTGCTCCGGGCCCAGCGTGTCGTCCTGCAGGGCTGGACCTCAACAGTGCTTTCCGTCTTCGCTTGTTTTTACCTAACAGCTCTTGCTGATAGGTTTCTAGTGGTCTCAAAAGAGAGCATCATGACTCCTCAGGGGGGTCTGGGCGGGACCCGGACAGGCTGCCTCCGAAGCCGAAATCGCTTGGGACATCCTCGCAAAATCGCTCTTGGTGCTCCCAGAACTCCATTCCTGGGCCACATTTTGGATGCCCGGAACCAACTGTAGGCCACTTCGTGCTCTTCGACTTCCCAGAACTCCATTCCCGGGCCACATTTTGGATGCCCGGAGCCAACTGTAGGCCACTTCGTGCTCTTCGACTTCCCAGAACTCCATTCCCGGGCCACATTTTGGATGCCCGGAGCCAACTGTAGGCCACTTCGTGCTCTTCAAGTTCCCAGAACTCCATTCCTGGGCATGATTTTGAATGCCCGGAGCCAACTGTAGGCCACTTCGTGTTCTTCTATTCCCAGAACTCCATTCCTGGGCCACATTTTGAATGCTGAGGCAGGCTGATGCTGCGGCCGAGGCAGGCTGAGGCTGAGGCAGGCTGAGGCTGAGGCCGAGGCTGAAGGCAGACTGAGGCTGAGGCTGAAGCAGGCTGAGGCTGAGGCTGAGGCAGGCTGAGGCTGAGGCTGAGGCAGGCTGATGCTGAGGCAGGCTGATGCTGAGGCAGGCTGAGGCTGAGCTGAGGCTGATGCAGGCTGAGGCTGAGGCAGGCTGAGGCTGAGGCCGAGGCTGAAGGCAGACTGAGGCTGAGGCTGAAGCAGGCTGAGGCTGAGGCTGAGGCAGGCTGAGGCTGAGGCAGGCTGAGGCTGAGGCTGAGGCAGGCTGAGGCTGAGGCTGTGACTGCGACTGCCGTTGCCGCTGCGACTGTCATCGCGAATGCGACTACGACTGCGAGAACAGCAGAATTCTACAACTGGATTTTCATTTGAATCTTAAGGGGAATGCTTTCAGATATGCTTTTACACATCGCTGTTAGGTTGCTTTGCCGGGATAATTGAATGCTTTTCCTTGTTTTGTGTTTTCCGTCCACCTCTATGCTGCAAGACGAAGCCGAGACGAAGACGGCCCGCGCAGCCGCCAAGACGCCGTTTCGGTCCAGCCCCCGTCGTCCTGCTGCTGGAGCTGGGACTCCGGGTACACGGGGCCCGAGGAGCTGCTGGAGGGGGGGCACTGCTCCTTGCTGGCGCCCTTGCGGCTGAGCGAGGGGCGCCGGGAGCTCCCCGAGACGCTCCGGGGGTCCAGCACGCCCATGCCCGCCGGCGCCTTGTGTTAAGGTCGGGCCTGTCCTCCTACAGGCGGGTCTTGGACGAGGAATAACAAAGAATCAACACATATGCAAAAACGGCACAAAAAAAAATGCTCCAAAAACAGCCCCCCGACTATTTGTGTTTTGACTGTTGTGGAATACTCCTCCTGTAGAGGGACAGGCCCGACGTAAGCCTTGTTGAACCGGCTGGGCGTGAGCGCGCGGTCCTTGACGCCGGCCGGCAGGCCCAGCCACGGCGACCGATCCGACAGCGACGGCATCGACCGCGCCGTCTCCTTAGAAGCCCCAGCTCCCGATGCGAGCTCCTGGCCCAGCCAGCGGCGATCCAGCTCGAGGCGCGGGGTTCCAGGCATGATCGCGTCGCAAAAAAAAACACAGGACGGAAAAGGTTTGGCTATTTTCGGCCCCGGTGGGCCCTCGCCCAGCCTCGGGACCGTCAAAAAACGACTCGGGACGAAAAACAAGTCCCGGGGACAGGGTCAGGACTTCCAGGGACGCCGTCCTGAAAAAATCAGGACGTCGCATGTCTGGGACCGGGTCCCTGGAGCCCCCTGGCACAATCGACCCAGGGGCATGCAGGCTGGGTCACTCCCCATCCGAGGCTCTGACCGCAGCGCGTGCCCTTTAGCCAGCGTCTTCGGCGAGGCTCCCAGGATGCGAGGCGGGGATCTATCCATATCCACCGCCTGGGAACCGACGTCCTGAAGCCCCAGCGGGCGGTGGACATGGATATACGTAGCACCCCGAAGATGCGGATAAGAGTGGGCGGTGGGAACGTCGGCAGTTTGCGAGACTCTGGAGAAGCCCGCCGCAGGCGCCAAAGTTTCACAAATTGTACAACGAGACCGCCGCAGGCGCCGGTTTTTTCGTTAAACCAATGTGGGCAGGTCGCGGGTGCGTCGCAAATGGGTCGCGGTTGGGTCGCTATTGGGTCGCGGGTGCAGAGGGCAGAATATCCACCCCATAATAATCATCCCGACAAGCGACTCCGTTTAGTAAACGCACGCAAGGAATGAATCGAACAGGGCAGGGCTGTTTAGGCAACGCCCAGGGCCGTTTAGTAAATGTCGACTGTCGGGTCCTGGTGGTTTTTCCTCCCTTGAGGGTGGGTCGCGGGTCGGGTCGCGGGTGGGTCGCAAGGTGGGTCGCGGGTGGGTCGCGGATGGGTCCCGGATGGGTCGCGGGGTGGGTCGCGGGGTGGGTCGCGGGGTGGGTCGCGGGTGGGTAGCGGTTGGGTCGCGGGGTGGGTCACGGGATGGGTCGCGGGGTGGGTCGCGGGTGGGTCGCGGGGTGGGTCGCAGGTGGGTCGCGGGGTGGGTCGCGGGGTGGGTCGGGGGGTGGGTCGCGGGTGGGTCGCGGAAGGGACGACGACAACAAACAACAACAACAACAACAACAACAACAACAACAACAACAACAACAACAACGACGACGACGACGACGACGACAACAACAACAACAACAACAACGACGACGACGACGACGACGACAACAACAAAAACAACAACAACCACAACCACAACCACAACAACAACCACAACAACACCAACCACAACAACAACAACAACCACAACACCATCAACAACAACAATACCACCACCAACAACAACAACAACCACAACAACAACCACAACAACAAACAACAACAACAACAACAACAACAACAACAACAACAACAACAACACCAACACCAACAACAACAACAACAACAACAACAGCAGCAGCAACAACAACAACAACAACATCAACAATTACTAGCACGTGGGGACACTCCGTTCTCACCAGTGCCAGGGTTTTCATACGGCGCCCGCCAATACCCCCACTTTGTGGGGGGGCCGGTTCAAGCTCTACCACATTTCCAAACGACTCTTCGCCACCACCCACACCCAGCTTCCCGCCCTATGACGTTCGGACACTTCACTTCGTGGCCTGCGGACGACCGTGGCTACTACACTGGCGCATGGGTACAGTGACTTGTTGTGGTAACATTTTCTGGACGCTAGCTTAGTATACGACTTTTCCCCCTGTTCCAACACTGGACACCTGTACTGGTTTTTGGTGGTAACGTGTTCCTGACGCTAGAATAGGAAACCACGGTAAACCAGTACGACGCCGGTACTGTCTGTAGGTCCTACAATGATATGGACTGCTTTGGCTGGTGAGGCGCTAGCGTCTGATACGACGTTTTTCCGTTTCTGTACCACACAAGCGAAGACACTTATTTTGAGTGGTACCACGTGGGTGGCGCCAGCATACCACAGGACTTGTTTCCGTTGTTGTGAGACGATACATGCTCATTTTTGTTCCATGTTTTGCAAGGGATTGTGGCCCCTGGCAGGCGCGCGAACGCCGTTGAAAGAGCTTGCGAAAGTAGCTCGCGCGAGCTCATGTGACATAAATGTTGAAAAAACCATTGGTTTTTTAGGATTCGGACAGCGCGCGCGGGTAGAAATTTTGAAAATTCGTACAGATGTTTTTCGAGGACCCACGGTGCGATTCGTATGATTTTATGTTGCGCGGTGCTAAAATTCCTAAGAAACCCAATGGTTTTTGAAGATTTCGGCGTGCGCGCGCGAAGAAAAAACGAATGTGTCCCGCATGGTATTATTTGACAGGGATGATGGCCCTGGCAGGTGCGCAACCGTTGTCGCAGAAGTTCGAAAAAGTTGCTCGCAAAAGCCCGTTTGACAGAAATGTTTAAAAAGTGTTGGGTTTCCTACGAATCCGCAAGAGCGCGCGGGATGAGATTTTGACAATTTTTTTGTTGAAAAACCATTGGTTTTTTGATGTTTTTATGTTAAAATCGCTGCGAACACTAAGGTTTTGGAAGGATTTCGTCTTGCGCGCGCGAATGTCCACTTTACCTTATTTTTTGCAAGGGATTCTTGAAATTTGATTATATTAGAACAAGAAATGTCATTTTCTATTGTTTTTTGCAAGGGAAAGCGGATTACAACAAAACAACCGGATCCTGTACACACCCTCTTTTCTGAGGCTTCCTCACGAAAATGATGAAAATGTAGCTGCGGCCTAGGCGGCGCAGGGGGGGCGCGCACCAGGGGGCCCAACAATAATTATTCTTTAGAATAAATAATGTTCGACAACAACAACAACGACAACGACAACGACAACGACAACAACAATAACAATCATTTCAAGACTGTTCGCCCTTATCTGCTCGAGTGTCCAATAACGCGTATTTCCTAAACCCTCGATGCCCGCCGCCCTCTGCATCTTCGATCGAACCCCTTTTGGGAGGTATACCTTTCTTCCCTGCAGGCCGGGCCCCGGCAAGCGGCGGGGCGGCCGCGGACCGTCGGCCTGGTCAGCGGTAGCGCTGATCGGCGGGACGGCCGCGGACCGTCGACCCGACCCCAAGAGGGACGGACAGGGGACCGACCACGACGACGACGACGTCGACGACGACGGCGACGACGACGACGACGGCGACGACGACGACGAGCGAAAGCGAGAGAGAATGACAGCAGGGCCACAAGGACACGAAGTAGGCCACGAAGGGCGACAGCGGGGACACGAAGGGAATGCGTATGGGGCCACGAAGAGCGCGAATGAGCGGGGGCCACGAAGGGCAAATAATGCGGGGCCACAGAAGGCAACGATGGAGCCACTGAGGGTAGCAACTGGGCCACGTAGGACAGTGAGGGGGCCACAAACGGCGACAGCGGGGCCACGAAGGGCACGCACATGGAGGCACAACGGGCGCGAACGAGCGGGGGCCACGAAGGGCATACGTATACTGGGCCGCGGAGGGCAAGGACGGGGCCACTGAGGGCAGCGAGGGGGCCACGAAGGGCAGCGAGGGGGCCACGAAGGGCGACAGCGGGGCCACGAAGGGCATGCATACAGCGCCACCACGGGCGCGAACGAGCGGGGGCCACGAAGGGCATACATATATGGGGCCACGAAAGGCAGCGAGGGGGTCACGAAGGGCTGCAACGGGGCCACGAAGGGCGACAGCGGGGCCACGAAGGGCAGCGAGGGGGCCACGAAGGGCTGCGACGGGGCCACGAAACAAAGCGAGGGGGCCACGAAGGGCTGCAACGGGGCCACGAAGGGCAGCGAGGGGGCCACGAGGGGCTGCAACGGGGCCACGAAGGGCAGCGAGGGGGCCACGAAGGGCTGCAACGGGGCCACGAAACAAAGCGAGGGGGCCACGAAGGGCTGCGACGGGGCCACGAAGGGCAGCGAGATCCCGATTTCTAAGTAATCTGTGAGGGAGTCCTAAGCGTGAGCGCGACTCCTGGGTGCCTGGGTGTGGGGAGCGCGGCGCTCGAGTAAATTGCAAGAAATTCCAACTCAAGGGCGCTATGCTTCAGTAAATTGCAAGCCAGTCTCCAGCGAGAGCGCGACTCCAGAGCGCCGGGAGAGCGATTCCTGAATGAAGTGTATGTAAGGAAGTCCCAAGCGAGAGCGCGATTCCTGAATAAAATGCAAGGAAGTCTCGGTGGGAGCGGGAGTCCTGGCTAAATCGTAAGGAAGTCTTAAGCGGGAGCACTCCGGGGGGCCAGGGGCCCAGCTTGAGCCTCAAGTCTTTCCCTAATAAAAAACAAGGTGCGAGCGTCGAGAGGCACACTTAGACTTGAAAAACCGTATGCACCGGTGAGGGGGGATCAACAATAATTATTCAGAAATGACAGCTCAACAACAACAACAACAACAACAACAATAACAACAACAACAACAACAACAAGAACAACACCAACAACAACAACCACAACCACAACCACAACCACAACCACAACCACAACCACAACCACAACAACAACAACAACAACAACAACAACAACAACAACAACATCAACATCAACAACAACAACAACAACAACAACAACAACAACAACAACGACGACGACGACGACGACGATGATGACGTAACAAGCGGAATTCTCGCCACGAATTCCTTACTCAGCCACGCACCCAGGGACAATGAATGACCGTTCGGCCCCATCACTCTGATATATGTATATATATACACATATATACACATATAAATGTGTATATATATATATATAGTTCGGCATCCAGGGGCCCGAATATGTCCAGATCCACCGCCTGCCGAGGCTCCGAAGACTGACCCTCCAGGCGGTGGTCATGTATCAATTCCCGCCTCGGACAGGATACCCTGAGACCCCAGGGCGCCCATGTATTTTTTGGGCGCGGGAGCGTCACGCTCCCCATCGCAACACCATCGAAGCCTCATAAACCCAGGGCACCCTGGAGGCGAGCAGGGTCGTTCTTGGCATGGGTCTCCACTGCATTGCTCGCCCCTGGGCCATTCGCCCCTGTCGTCGCCACCGAACGATCCCTCGGCCCGGGGCCGACCGCACGGCGACACGAGCCCGGGATCCACGGGCTCCGAGGCCCTGCTGAGGCCGCCTCCAGCACGCGAACCATGCTGCCGGGCGAGCTGACCTTCCCGTGGCATCCGCCAAGCACACACACTTCAGGGGGTCCAGCTGAAAGGGGGGTGGTGCAATCTATTTGGGGCGATTGTATTGCAAATGCACTGCGCCGGAGAATGGTCACGCATTGTATTGCAAGTAGAATGTATCGCACGCGAACATCCAGCAATGCATTTGCCCCCCGGATTGTACTGCACGCCCCAAATGTATCACAACCCCACAAATCGATTGCACCAAATCTATTGCACCACCCCCTTGTCGCTGGACCCCCCTTTGCGGCTCGGACACGCATCGAGACATGAGACGAAGCCAGGACGAGGACAACATCGGGTGATGAGGAGAGATCGGGAGTCTCCGAGAGCCGGCGGCTCCCCAAGATGTCTCGGGCGCCACGGCCTTCCCAGAACTGAGGAACGCTCGGAGTGTTCCAGAACGCTCTGGATGCGTGCCAGAACGCTCCGGAACGGATGTCTCCTCGTCCTGGCCCCCTCCGAAAGCAGCCGGCTGTGAGCCGAGCTGGGCCTCCACAGGCCGGCTTCGGCCCCCAGGGCCGTCGGAGAGTGCTCGGGAGGAAGAGCGGCCCCAGGGAAGGCCGGCGGCCCACACCTCGCCGCTTGGTTGACCAGCGTCCTGCACTGGATCCTGACACCTCGTGAGCTGTTCCCTTGACCGACCTCCGCCCTCGGAAGACCCTAGATGCTTTCGGCACAGCCAGTCCCCAAGGCGGTAATCGCCAGGCCACTCCCGAGTTGTTTTTGACAGCACCAGGACCAAGAAACCAGCTCCAGAGGCTGAAGCAACTACAGTGGAAGCCACTCCATGAGAAACATTCCGCGAGAAACCAAACCCTGAGACCCCAGGGCGTCCATCGATTTCTGTTGGTGTGGGAACGCCACGCTTTCCATTTTTCAGAACCATCGAAACCCAAGAAACCCAGGGCACCCTGGAGGCAAGCAGGGTGTGTCTAGGCATGGGCCCCCACTGTGCGGAAAACCTGCAGCCACGACGGGGAGAGGAATGAGCAGGGACCGACCGTCCCAGCATTCCTGCAGGCCTGCTATGACATTGTCTTTCAACCCGGAAGAGTTCCACGAACCACATCAATGTTCTGAGAAAACAGACCCGGTGTGTCAGACAGGGAAAGTCTCAGCCAGAACTGTTCTAAGAACATTCTGGGCAGACCACGAAAGGCTCTTAGAACATTCTTCGGTCGGCCTATAGGCGGGCCAGGACGCTCAGCCACTGCTTGAGAGGGGCGAGCGAGAGGAGGACACGGACCACGCTGCCCGGCGGCGACGTCAACGAGACGCCCGAGCGGCGGCCCAACGAATCGCGCACCTCCTCCTCGCCTAGGCGCGCGGAGCGGCCGCTGGAGAATCCCGGCAGCGGGGCCTGCGGGGAGGAGGAGGAGGTGGAGGAGTAGGACGAGAACGAGGAGGAGAAGGAGGAGGAGGGGGAGAAGAAGGAGGAGGAGGAGGAGGAGGAGGAGGAGGAGGAGGGGGAAGAGGAGAAGGTGGTAAAGGTAAGGGTAAAGGCCCTGTCCATGGTCTCGAGCGCCCCCCCTCGGGGGCTTTGAAACTCGGGTAGGGCCCCGAGGGAAACACATGGATGCTAGCCCCCTTTCTTTCAGGGGGGCAGCCTGGGGCGTCGAGGCCCCCTCTCCGTGGAGGGTGGTCCTCATGCCACTCCAGCGGGAGACCCCGCTTTCGGAACCGAAGAGCGATGAAAAAAAAGCGGGCAGGGTGGCGCTGCCTCCGCTGCTCGGGGGCGGGGCGACCCCTGCTGAGGAGCTCCACAACTCACTCCACTCCCCCCCCCCCTCCTCGTCCTGCAGGCGGGCACATTATAACGAGGGCGAGGAGGAGGAGGAGGAGGAGGAGGAGGAGGAGGAGGGGGAGGAGGAAGGGGAGGAGGTGGCATAGGACCAGGCAGCAGCAGCCTACTGTGGCAGCCTGCGGGCTAAATCTTGCGCTGGAGATGCTTTTCTCCGCCGCCGTTGCCCTACACCATTGCATCCTCCGGTTTTCCTTTTGCACCATCCGTTGCCCCTCGCAAGCGCGAGTGGGAACCCGCGTGGCACTGGTGTCAGCGAACATTGCTTGCCACAGCTCGCGTGATCCTCATGATATCCAAATCATCGAAGCGTGAAACGAACCGTCACAGCAACCAGATGTCCAAACAATGGTGGGGTTGTGGAAGATGCCAGATGGCATTACCGATATCTCAGTGGGAGTGTTCATTGAGGTGGGAGTGGAAGCATCGTCGGTCTCAGAGTCGTGCGCCAAATCGGGCCAGATGGAATCAGAAGAGCACGCCAGACGACCACATCAAGGTACAGAAGCACGCACATAAGATAATCAACGAGATCACACCAGCCCTCCCAGAAGAGTCGGTATCATACCACGCGTGGATCGCACCGCCATGATAAGGGGAGGAGGTGAACGAGTTCAAGAAAGCGGCGCAGGATCTGATGATCAAGCTTACGACCAGAGTAGCAGCCAATATTGAGGCCAGTCGAGATGCAGACGTTACTCAGTACCAAGACGATCGCATCCACGATCCCCGGGCTTCGGACAATGTTGGATAACATAGCATACAGTATCCATCAGAAGAAACACAGCGCGCTCATGTTGCAGGGGGATCTCGACCACCACCAGAGCGAGACGGCAGAGGTCGAGTTAATGATGAAGAGTATGGAGGAAGCGAGAGAGGGCGACGAACTTGGAAATGGCCAAATAACTTGCAAGTGGGAAATGAAGTTCGACATCTCGTGCAGCCGCAGCCAGCAAACTCCAAGAAAGTTCAACTCCTCACCCAGCAGCTCGCTGTCATGCAGTCGTCGCAAAAGACCACGCCGATGGTTTTGACGGTAATTATCAATGTGCTCGAGAAGTAAGGCACCCAGCTCGAAGTACCCGTAAGCAAGCCGCAACATCGAAATGCCAACGCACCATCACCGACTACTCCAGGATCATCGACAACCCCGGTCAAAAAGGATACATTCGACAAGTCGAGGATCTGGAGATCACTAAAATTAAGGGCTCATGAGAAGAAAGTGGGGTCGGAGAAAGAGTGGAAGGACCAGCTCTCAAACTCGAGAAGCAAGAAGAACGTGCACGTCAACCTGTTTCCTGAAACATTCGCAGGAGACTTGTCAACGAATGACGTTCGATACTGCATCCTTTGCGCGAGCACCGTGGGAAAGCTACTGTGCAGCCACCGGCGGAAGGTAGCCAAAACGAAGGAGTGAGTCCAGCCAAAACGTCACATCGCATTTTGATTTAGAGGTGGAACCCACACCAATGTTGTCAGCACCTCCAGGGCTGCACCAATCTCCGAGGGAAAGCATCGCACAACATGCTGAATCAAAAGCGCACACCAGTAAGGCTCCACCCACATTAAACCATTGTTTTCAGGAGCGTAGCCAGACGGCCACCTGCAGTACCACTGCGGCACATAGGGTGCTAGAGGCCATGAAAGGCCACGTCCTGGGTTCAGACCAGGGACTAGCGTGGAGCACGCTAGTATGGTAGCAGCAGCGAACACGGCAGCTAATATGATGGTGCAGAGGGCATGCAGGAGGTACGCCAAGCTTTGCAGTAACATATAGCTGTATGAATACATGCGTGTACATAGTTGTAAGCACGCGTATGTACATGTATATCTGTATAGACATACACATGTATGTCTATACAGTTATATGTATGTACTGATGGAGCGTTGCCCAATGATCCCAAAATGTCGAGCTGGGCGTTTGCCGTGACTGCCCGCGCTGAGAGCGGGCTCATGTTCGGAAGGGGGCCTGTCGGCAGGATTGCTGACACGACTACGTTGTCCCATGGTTAGCACCACCTTCAACCCCTACGGTTTGGCATGGCCTCGTGTTTGGGTGCAGGAGTAAAGATATACCTTTGTAAGGGCAGCGAGGTCCCGAGCCACCAGAAACTGTCATGTGGAGCGGTTCGCAGACCGACCTAGGGATCATGACAAGAGGTTTCGGCTCGGGTTCGGAAGCTGCCCTAACCAACATAGCCAGTAACCGTTCTTTCTGCAGGAGCGCGCGCACATACGTACAAGCACATTGCAGACGTGCGCCTGTTAACGACCCTTGGAACGAAAGTGCAGGTGTTTTGGAAGATAACGCAGCTGAGAACCCAAGGCACCAGATAGTCGAGATCCCACCAGGCTGTCTTGCCGAGGTGCACGGTAGCGCTGCAATGGAGTGGGCCTGGCTAGTCAGGCGAGCGACGCAGTTAAGAGCGTGTACAGTCGGAGCGTTGACCCAAGGAACCCCAAAATAAGGAACGAGGCCCTTAGATCCACAAGTTGGACTTCGATTTCCCATCGAAAACCAAAGCAACACCCAAAGCAAACTGTGAAGCAATCAAGGAACACGGAGCCCCTCACCGACGAAAAGGGTAAGCAGGTGTGTTGAAAAGCCCGGTGCGTTTAGATAGCTTACCCCTGCCTTGACTGTCGGGCGAGTTTGAAGACGCACGGAGGCTGGACACATCATCGTACAGAAGCACACCCGTCTTTAGATATTACAGGGAGGTAGGCTAGCGAATCGGCATGCCAGTCGTTTGGGAAAGAGTTCATCACACTGCCTGGCTGTTTTTTTGTCTCGCAGTGCTGCAGCATCGCTTCAAGCCAGCCTGTGAGAAAGAGCTCCTCCAGAGAAGGTCTGAAGACGCAGCGACGGCCAAGAATTTGAGAGCCGAAGGCCGCCGCGCAGACTTCGCTGCAGTCAGGGCCAAGCGACTTGTCGGCCCATGTGTACCCGGATCGACTGAAGAACGCAGCCAGGGAATCGAGTGTGCCCAGCCTGCTTGAAGATGTTTTGAGGACCCTTCGCTCCCTCAAATCAAGCGAACCAAAACATATCATGTGTCTATGCTCGATGGCCCCAAGGTGGGACACAGTAGCGCAAAGATGTTCCGGGATGCTGTCAGAAGCTGCATATTGTGTAGTGCCTTGTTCGGTAGATATTACATCGAAGCATATGATTGCGCAAGAGGCTCCAGAATTAGGAAGCTATGTGCAGTCTTGTCAACTGGTAGCAATACTTCCCACATTGACTCCTAGGCTTTTACGAACACTTGGTATGTTCTGGGGCCTCCCAGAGGTCCCCAACTGTGCTTGGCATACATGCTGCAAGGAAAATAAACAACTGAGAGCCGCACTCACGTTTGCTATTGTGTGTGCTTTGCTTGGTCGAGTGTCCTGGCTGCCCCTGCCAGCCCGACCCTGCGCCCCAAGAGCCACGACTCGGGATACTCTAAAGGTGCAGGCTCTCAAGATATTCGCCGAGGCTCGATCGTGATGCGGAGTTGTTCTCAGGTCTCACGGCATGAACGCGGCCGTAGCCATCAACTGCGACCTACAGGCACGACCCGCCCTGCCAGGCGTCGACCGAGTGGCGGGGGGGAGGGGGGGGAGGGGGGGGGAAGATTTTCTCTCTCCCTCTCTCTCTCTCTATCTCTCTCTCTCTCTCTCTTTTTCTCTTTCTCTCTCTCTCTCTCTATCTCTCTCTGTTTTCTCTCGTTCGTTTCACCCGCGCATGAGAAGATAGTGCGAGATCGTGTCTCGAGCGCCGTGGGCAGCCGCAGAGGGAGGAGGAGGAGGAGGAGGACGAGGAGCTGCACAGACTTCGGGCGCATTGACCTGCTCAGTCCACACGATTTCCCTCCACTCGGCCTCGGGGGGCCGGCTACAAACCCGAGGGCCATCGAACATACATCCGTGGATTGAGACCACATGCTCGGACATCTGGGTCCTTTCGCCCCTGCTGCGGGGGGGCGGGGGCGCCCAGGCCACGAGATTGCAGTGCCGCCTGCGAGAAAACGCAGTACTCGCCCGCGAGCGCCACGGCGTAACAACGCAGCGCAATCTCGGAAGCGCCGCAGCGTGCCTGCGAACACCCGCAGCATGCCCGTGGACACTTACGCGGCAAAAGGGCCAAAGGAGATCCGGATCCGGAGGGCGCCGCCGACGCAAACTGCGTGTGAGCATTACCCTATGCCTGCGCGCCACACCGTGCCTGGGAACACCATGGTGGTGCGCACGCATCGCGGCATGCAAAGCGCATGGCCGCCGCCATAGCCTGCGAGCGCAGACGCATGCTTGCGAGTGTGGGGAGGGGGGGGCCCCGCGCGATCGTGACCATGGGGACAGGGGGCGCGACTGACGGTACACCTCGAAGGAATTTGAAAACAAGTTCCATGGACCATGTATGTTGTTATGCATTGTTGTGTTCGTCGCTCACAGGCCAGGATGGACCCTTGGAAAGGGCTTGAGATCTTGGCTAACGGGCACCCAGACAGTCGGCATATGCTGGCGGCTGTTCCTAAATTGCGGCCTCTGGAAGCCCGGTTCGGGCTCTGGGACCCCAAAGCACCTCGCGCCGTCAACAAAAAACAAGACGGGCTGTTTCTGGCGATGTCCGGCCCCCGGGAGCTCTTACTGGGCTCTCTTCCTGTCCAAAAGCGACAAACCTTTTAAACATACAAAAAAACATGTCCCTGGGACGGGGTCGAGAAATCGGAGTCGAGAAATCCTGAGGTCCACCTTGGAAAAGATCACGACGTCGGAAATCTGGAATCGGCAATAATCATCCAGGAGGAGAACCTAGGGGAACAGAAAGTGACATAAACATAAAAACTCTGAGGTCCGCGCGGATTTCTCGGATCGGCACTGGACCACCCTCCCTGGCGCGCGGAGCGCGCCAGGGGCGGCGCCGTAGGCGCCGCCCGAAGGCCCAGCCAGCGCTGATCCGCGAAATCCGCGCGGACCTTCGAGTTTTTATGTTTATGCCACTTCTTGTTCCCCTGGAACTGGCCCCGAAGTCTGGAAGATCGTCCTTGCGCCCACGCCCTTTTCGCCGCCGTCCCCCGGGGGGCGCCGAGTGCCCGCCGTGCATCGTGCCGCCGGGGAGGCGCCCGCGATGGCCGGCGCCATGCCGGGGCGGACGCGGGCCCCCGGGCTTTGAGCCGGCGGGGGCTGCGGGGGGGATCCTGAAGGCATGGGCTCCTCGGGAGCCCCCGAAGGGTGGAGTCGGGCGGGTCCCCCCACAGGAGGACGGTGCCAAAGTGGTCGGGCAAGATAGCACGGGGAGGATGCTGTTCTAGATCTTTGGGGCATGTTTCGTTGACCATGTCCAGTTTTCGTCCAGAATCCGCCAGTCGCCGGGGGGGATCCTGAAGGCATCGGCTCCTCGGGAGCCCCCGAAGGGTTGAGTCGGGCGGGTCCCTCCACAGGAGGACGGTGCCAAACTAGTCGGAGCAAATAGCACGGGGACGATGTTGTTCTGGATGTGTTTTGACATTTTGGAATCTGCTTCTCTGACCATGTCCAAGTTTTCGTCCAGAATCCGTCAGTCGGGGGACCTGCCCGGCCTAACCGAGGAGAGGGCGTCGGTGCCCGAGGAGGAGGAGGGGCCCCTCCGAGGAGGCCCCGAGGAGGGCCTCCGAGGCGGAGAGCTCGATCGCCCGCGGCCCGGAGAGCCCGAGCCTGGCCACTGCTCAGGTGGCCACCGCTTTGCTGGTGGAGTTACGTCGGGCAGGTCCCCCTGCAGCAGGGCGCCCAACCCCGCCAAAACAGATCCACTGGCACGCAAACACCTCCATGTTGTTGTCGCCCCTGCGCCGCCCCGAAGGCACTTCCAGAGTGCCTTCGGCGCGCGGACCGTGCGCGTCGCCGTTCGGCGCCCCATTTGCGCGGTGCCAGCCTTGAACGGGCAGTTTTTGCGGCGGCGACCGTGTAGCCAGGGTGTCCCGGGGGGTGTTGGACGAAAAATGAAAAATACCCCAGAGTGTAAAAAGGGGGACCACCCACAAAGTAAAAGGGGACCCCCCGAAAAGTGAAGGAGGCCCCCCGAAAAGTGAAGGAGGCCACCCCAAAAAGTAAAGGAGACCACCCCAAAAAGTAAAGGAGACCACCCCAAAAAGTATAGGAGACCACCCAGAAAGTAAAGGAGACCCCCACAAATACTCCCAAATGGTCAAAAATAATCAAAAAATCGTCTCCAGACTATTTTGTTCTATTTGTGAAGATTCCTCCTGTATAGAGGGACAGGCCCGACTTCACGGTAGAGGCGGGCGCCTTCTGAGGACAGTCGGGCGCCGCGAGGCTTCTCGGTGCCACGGCTGAATCATTTTCGACGTTCTGGTCGGGACATACTCCAAGCCAGCGGTACCTTGTGATTTCAAAACCGTATCCCGTCTCGCCGTGAAAACATTCACGGCGGCAATGTGCTGGCCGCTTTCAACCTCCAGGAGCCCTCGCCAGGCCAGGGGACCGTCAAAAGAAAGCTCGGGGTGCAAAACTTGGCCCAGGGAAGCCCCCCCCCCCCCCCTGTTGGAGAGAACAGGGCCAGGAGGCTGGCTGCGCGCAGGCTGCTTGGACAAGGACTCGCAGCTCGGCTGAGTTTTCCCAACTTTCACAGATGGCAGCGGGAGCCCCTGGCGCGAGGACCTGGCCAACGCTCGAAACTTCTTGGAGAACAATGGCGGCAGAAGGCGGCTCTGGAATGTCCGCCATCTTTGCTGCTACGGGACTGAGGTGCGATGACACGAACTTAGCTCCCGCAGGAGCGAGCGTGAACGAACGAATGCCACCAAGGCCCGCAACTGCACTACGCCGTTCTGAAGACATGCTGTTGCGAGCGCAGGCCACACTGCCCTGAGCCACAATCGAGGGCCTGAGCCAGAATGGATTCGGATGCTGCGCGTGCGTCAACACTTTTTTGCATACAGCCCTCGCCCTCCTCCTCGCCCTCCTCGCCCTTCTCTCTCTCTCTCTCTCCTCCTCGCACTCTCGCACTCCTCGCCCTCCTCGTCCTCCTCGTCCTCCTCGCCCTCCTCGCCCTCCTCGCCCTCCTCGTCCTCCTCGCCCTCCTCGCCCTTTTCTCTCCCTCTCTCTCTCTCTCTCTCTCCCTTTCCCCCGACAGGGAGAGGGGGCGCGCGCCTTGGCGAGCACGCGGGCGCTCGTTTTCCGAGGGGCCACCGGCAGGCGCGGGAGAGAAAGAGCGGCGCCGCCGGCCCGCGCGGGGGAGGTGGTCGGCCAGGAGAGGCCGCCTCCGGGCGGAAAGGGCGCACCTGTAGCCGAGCGGCGGAAAGACGGGGGGCCGACGCGAGCGAACGTGGCGACCTTACGCTTGCCTTAGGTCGGGCCTGTCCCCCTATATATAGGGGAGTTTTGGGGCGAAAAACATAAGAAGCACCCAACAAATGCTGGAACGATGCCCCGAAGGACTCAAACAAATAGTACCCAGACTAGTTTTTGACTATTTTTGAGTATCCCCCCTGTCGAGGGCCTAGCAGCGCGGCAGGCCGCGTGGAGGCGAGGGCGCTCACGCGCGGCCCTGCGCGGGCGGCGCTCGCGCGCGAGCGCCCGCGCGGCCGGCCCCGTCTCTCGTGCGCCGCTCGGGCGACGCCACGCCAAGCTAGAAGAAGAAACAACCACAGAAGCATAAATTTGGGCGCCCGAAAAAGGTACGGAAAGAATGGGCACAATGCGCAACAACAAATGCCGCCCCAAACCAACAGCGGCCGCTGTTGGGCAGGCGGCCTTCTGTCCCGAATGGGCACAGGCCGCGGCGGCGCGGACAGCGAGTCCTGTCCAAAATGAACAGGAACTGCTGTTGAGCATTGTACCCATTCTTTCCGTGCCCATTCGTTCGTGCAGAATCAACTTTTGGCGCTCCGAGCGGATTTCTTGGATCCGCACCTAGGCCCCCCCGGCGGTGCGCCTCCAGCGCCGCCCCTGGCGCGCTCCGCGCGCCAGCCAGGGGTGTCCAGCCCGGAGCCAAGATATCCGCGCGGAGGGCCAAGAGTGCATGTTTCTGTGGTTTTTTCTTCT
>CAUYUJ010019531.1:40000-49204 GCA_963575745.1 Prorocentrum cordatum | reverse complement strand
TCCTCCTCCTCCTCCTCCTCCTCCTCAGTTTCTGAGGCGCCGCCGAGACATGTTTTGCGTCCTGGTGTTCCAGGGCACTGGCTCCCTGGGCGGTGGACATGTAGCCGGATTGGGAAGGGCGCCAGGCCGCTCGATGCCGAACGCTGGAGAAGGGCTCCTTCCCTCAGATCTGGCGCCGCGATATCTCACAACGGGGGCCCTCGGAGGTCTAGGCATAGGCCATCTCCCCCGCAGCGGGTCTTGCACCCCTGTCCGCTTCTGGCCGTGCTGGGGCCCGGCGACGGCCCCGGGAGGCCCGCAGTGACGAAACGCCTCCCGTGATGATCTTGTCGCGACGAGAGTTATGTTGCTCCCATGGTACTTCAGGACCACATCCCAGAGATAATTCCGAGCACCCGGAAAAGTGTCGAAACAGTGTCGAAACAGTGTCGGACGAGTGTCTCCCAGGGCCCGACACGTGAACACCCTCGAGATTTGGGGTACTTTCTTGGTGTTCGAAATTCTTTCTGGCTGGCGGTCGAGGCTAAAGTAGGTTGGAACATCATAAGACAAGGGCTCATTCCCTCAGATCGGGCGTCGCGATGTTTTGCAGCGTGGGCCCCCGGAGGTCAAGGGGCCCCTCCCCCGGAGCGGGTTTCTGCATCTCCCTGGCCGCTCTTGGCCGTGCCGGGGCCCGGCGACGTCCCCACGGGGGCCAGGAGTGACGAAATTCGCCTCCCGCCGTGACCTCGTCGCGACGAGAGGAGGTCTGGGGCAGGGGCGCGCCGTGCTCTCTGGTCTCTTTGGGGGGGAGAGAGGGAGGCGCCCCAGCCCCGGGAGCGAGCGCCACCTGCATAAAGGTCCCCGCCTGCGCCCCGGGCGCAAATCTCTGGGCCGCAGGGCGCCGCGCGAGCCTCGTGCCGCGCGCTAGTCCTCCGCACTCCTTTTTCCCTCCCTCTTCCTTTCCTGGCTCCTCCTTTCCTGGCTCCTGCTTCCCTCCTCCTCCTCCTCCTCCTCCTCCTCCTCCTCGTTCCTCGTTCCTCCTCCTCCTCCTCCTCCTCCTCCTCCTCCTCCTCCTTCCCTCCTCTTCCCCCCTCCCTCAAGAAACAGCCCTCGGACATCTCCTGGGGTGCGCTCTGGCGGTCCTGGTGCGACGAGAGGCCTGCTGGAAGCCCTCGACACTCGGACCTTCGTTACTCGAACCTCCTCCTCTTTCTGTCCTTTCTCTGGTTTATGGCAGAGGTCCGACGCCCGCGGGACAGGATTCGGGGGCGCGCAAAGATGGATTAGCGATCCATGGATTTGGCGCGCGGTCGCCGAATCCATGGATCGGGGGAGGTGCCCTCCCCAAAATGCGGCCAGTGCCGCCTCGCTCGGCGGCGGAAGTCCGCGATTGCCCATGGAAACGGGACCCGTCGCTAATCCACGCCCCCTGCATCCATGTGTACGATCACCTAAAGGATGAGAGCAAGATGTGAAAGGAACGTAAAGACAATGTGGCGGCGACGGCACATCAGCAGCAGCAGCATGTCAGTGGCACACATGGATCACCCTGAAGCGCAATCCTCGGCCATCTAACGTCCAGTGCAGACGCCAACTGTGCAAGGCCTTGGCCCTTTCCCAGACCACGTCTGCCACTGTCAATGAGTGCGACGCCACAATCT
Source organism: Prorocentrum cordatum (assembly GCA_963575745.1). Lineage (NCBI taxonomy): Eukaryota > Dinophyceae > Prorocentrales > Prorocentraceae > Prorocentrum > Prorocentrum cordatum. The sequence goes on along the minus strand of CAUYUJ010019531.1, from coordinate 47,561 downwards.
CAGGTAAAATGGAACCAGGCTTGCTTCAACGGGTTGAGATTGCCCTTCACTCTAAGTTACTGCCACAAGCGGCGCGCGGAACCTGGCAAAACGAGGGGGACAGTGGACTCCACGAGGGGCGAGAGCAGCAAGCAGCATACCGAAAGCCAAGCCAATTCTGCATCTGTTTATCTCCTGGTGTCTCGTATCCGGTTGTGAATCATACAGTCCGTGCCTCTCTGTGGGTCTCATCAAGATGAAAGGGGCCTGGTGGAGTGTGGAAGCTTCTCAGGGAGGGAGGAGGGAAGGTGGAGGAAGATGAGGATCAACGCTGGCGGACGACGCTTGCAAAGCGGAGGTCGGAGGAGGAGGAGGAGGAGTAGGAAGAGGAGGAGGAGGAGGAAAGATGGAGGAGCAGAAGGAAGAGGAGGAGAAGGAGGAGGAGGAGGAGGAGGAGGAAAGGGAGGAAGGAGGAGGAAAGGAGGAGAGGAGAAGAGGAGGAGGAGAAGGAGCAGGAGGAGGAGGAGGAGGAGGAGGAGGAGGAGGAGAGGAGGAGGATGGGGAGGGGGAGGGAAGGAGGAGGAGGAAGGAGGAGGAGGATAGGAAGAGAGGAGGAGGAGGAGGAGGGGCGGCGTTCGACCGGACCCGAGCGACCGCAGCCTCGAGGCCTCGGTGGCGCGCCCCCCCCCACCCTCCTCGTCGAGGCGCCGCGGCGGCGCTGGCGCATGGCGGCCCCTGCCTGCGGCGGCGCCGCGCGCGCGCCATCGCCCCGCGTTCGCCGCCGACCTCCTCCTCCTCCTCCTCCTCCTCCTCCTCCTCCTCCACCTCGTCCTCTCGTCCTCCGTACCTCCTTCCCCTCCTCCCTCCGCCTCCCATCCTCCTCCTCCTCCTCCTCCTGCTTCCTCCTCCTCCTCCTCCTCCTCCTCCTCCTCCTCCTCCTCCTCCTCCTCCTCCTCCTCCTCCTCCTCCCTGCTACGGCCATCTGGGAGGCCTAGACTAGCGTTGCCCCTGACCCCTGCGCGGCGCGCACCTCCCCTCGTTGCAGAGGAAACGAGACGGCAGGTTTGGGGCCGTTCGGGCGGGCGGTCATTGGGGGGTGGCCTACCAATGGGGGGTGAAGAAAAGGGCCCTGAAGGGGCCTCTGAAGGCCCCTTTCTGGGCACCAGGTGGCTCCAGAAGGGGCCCTACAGGGCCCCTTTAGGGCCCTTTGCGTCACCCCCCATTCGGGGAAGTGTCTGGTGGTGTCCGTCTTCCGTTTCCGGGAGGGGGGGCACGATTTGTCCGCCCTCCTCTGCGCAGAGACCCAGCAATAGGAATCAGCAAGCATCCAGTACAGGGGGATTGTTGATAGGCATTTGCATGTGTAGCTACTCGCCTATCGCACAGCATTGCAGTCAGTAGTGTGGCCATTTCATTCACAGAGCTGTCCTGAAGAGGCCCTGGAGGCCGAAAGCTCGACAGAGCCACTGACAAAAAGGCACGGGCTTGAGAGCGCCATACGAGTCAGGGGTACATACCATGGGAACCGCACGGCCCGAAACGAATACTAGTACCTTGCACCAACCAACCATGTCCTCGCCTTGGGGATGGGCTGATGGCAGGGTCATCACTGACCCGGCAGAGCCACGTCACGAACCCAGGCCGTCAATCGCAAGCCCAAGTAGGAGGGGCGGGAAGGCCGCCGGCCCCACGTGTCCAACTCCGCAAACACTGGATCCAAACATGTGAGTGAACGCGTTTCGTGGACGCTTGCCTGGAAAAAAAACTTGACACGTTGGAACGGGGCCCCCTCTCTCCAAAAATTATCCTGGCGAAGGGCCCAACCACATGCAGTTGTGAGTATCGCAGTTGTGGGTATCCCCGTCCGCGGATCTCCATTTGGGGCACCGACGTGTTTAAAGGGTGTGCCGAAATGGGGCGGGAACGCATGCGGCTGCAGTTATTGGGGCCTTCGCTGGCGCTCCATGTGGGGCCACGAAACGTGTGATTGTGTGTCGAAATGGAGCGGGGCCGCCATGCGAACGTCACCGCTGGAGCCTTCAGTGAGCTCCCGATGGGGCCACGAAACGCGTGAGGGTTATGCCGAAATGGGCGGGGGGGGTGTAATCGAACGTCGCCACAGGGGCCTTCGTTGGAATTCTGTATGGGGCCACGAAACGCGTGAGGGGTGTGCCGCAATGTGCGGGGGGAGACGCATGTGATGACAGCAAGCGGGATCTTCGGTGGAGGTCACTATGGAGCCACGAAGCGCCATACTGTGTGACGCGGACGCATATGGTCACAACCGCTGGGGCCTTTGGTGGAGCTCTATGGGGCCACGAAGCGACGTACTGGGTGGCGCGGGAAGCATGTGGCCACAGCCACTGTGGCCTTCGGTGGAACTCCCTATGGGGCCACGAAACGCCGTACTCTGTGGCGCGGGACGCGTGTGGTCTCAGCCGCTGGGGCCTTCGGTGGGCCCCCTACGGGGCCACGCAGCGCCGTACTAGGTGTCGCGGGACCTACGTGGTCACAACCACTGGGGCCTTCGGTGGAGCTCCATATGGAGCCACGAAACGCCGCACTGGGTGGTGCAGGACGCATGTGGCTACAGCCACTGGGGCCTTCGGTGGGGTTCCCTGTGGAGACACGAACCGTGGTACTGGGTGGCGCGGGACGCATGTGGTCACAACCACTGGGGCCTTCGGTTGAGCTTCCGATGGGGCAACGAAGGGCCGTGCTGGGTGTCGCGGGACGCATGTGGTCACAGCCACTACCATATGGGGCCACGAAAACGTCTGAAGGGTGTGTCGAAATGTAGCAGAGCCGCCATGCGAACGCTGGGGCCTTCGGTGGAGCTCCATATGGGACCGCGAAACGTGTGAGGGGCGTGTCGAATCACAGTGTCGAAATGGAGCGGGGCCGCCATGCGAACTTTGCCACCGTCGCCTTCGTCGTCGTCGTGGTCGTCGTCGTCGTCGTCGTCGCCGTCGCCGTCGCCGCCGTCGCCGTCGCCGCCGTCGCCGTCGCCGTCGCCGTCGCCGTCGCCGTCGCCGCCGCCGCCGCCGGCCCCGCCGCCGCCGCCGCCGCAATCGTTGTCGTCGTCGTCGTCGTCGTCGTCGTCGTCGTCGTCGTCGTCGTCGTCGTCGTCATCGGCGTCGTCGTCGTCGTCGGCGTCGGCGTAGTCGTCGTCGTCGTCATCGGTCGCCGTCGCCGCCGTCGCCGTCGCCATCGCCTTCGCCGTCGCCGTCGCCGTCGTCGCCGTCGCCGTCGCCGTCACCATCGTCGTCACCGTCCCCGTCGCCGCCGTCACCGTCGTCATCGTCGTCGTCGTCGTCGCTGCCCGACGGCGCCGGCGACTTCGCCGGCGCCGGTGCTGGCGATCGCCGTCGTCGGTTGCAACCGGGGTGGGCCCCCTCCCGGTTCGAACACCCCCCCTGCAACTCAGGGGGGTGCCCTTGCGCGTCGTCGTCGTCGACGTCGCCGTCGCCGTCGCCGTCGCCTTCAACGTCGCCGTCGCCATCGCCGTCGCCGTTACCGTCACCGTCGCTGTCGCCGTCGCCGTCGCCGTCGCCATCGCCGTAGCCGTCGCCGTCGTCGTCGCCGTCGCCGTCGTCGTCACCATCGTCGTCGTCCAACTGTAACCTTCGGTGGAGCTCCCTTCGGGGCCACGGAGCGTGTGAGGGGCGTGTCGAAGCCCCATGTCCCACTGAGGGGGGGGGTTCGATACGGCGGGCCTTGGTGGGGGGGGTCGAACCATGGGGGGCCCACCCACGCTGACTTGCAACGTGGAGGGGTTCGAACCATGGGGGGTCCCCCTCCGCCCCCCCCCGTGCGCGTCGTCGTCGTCGCCGGTCGCCGTCGCAGTCGCCGTCGCCTCCGTCGTCGTCGCCCTCACCGTCGTCGTCGCATCCGCCGTCGCCGTCGCCGTCGCCGTCGCCGTCGTCGTCGCTGTCGCCGTCGCCGTCGCCGTCGCCGTCGCCATCGCCGTCGCCGTCGCCGTCGTCGTCGTCGTCGCCGTCGCCGTCGCCGTCGCCGTCGCCGTCGCCGTCGTCGTCGTCGTCGCCGTCGCCGTCGTCGTCGTCGTCGTCGGCAGCGCTGGCGCTGGCGCTGGCGCTCGCCGTCGTCGGTTGCAAGGGGAAGCCCGTTCCCAGTTCCAGCCCCCCCACTGCAACTGGAAGGGGGGGGGCCCCCCTGGTTCGAACACCCCCCCCTCCTTGGACAAATGGGGGAGGGGCGCCCCTGGTTCGAACGCCCCGCCCCGGCAACTCAGGGAGGACCCCCTCCCCCCTGGTTCGAATCCCTCCACCCCCCCGCCGGTACCCCCCCCCCTTTGTGTCTCAGGGAGGGGGGGGGGGGGCACCACCCGGCTCGAACCCCCCCCCCGTACGATTCGCAGCGCCCACAAATGGCGCTCTTTCAAAAACGCTGACGCCTCACTGCTGCTCCCGCTGGCGGAGCGCGCCACCGTGCAATTGACCTCCGCCGGCTTCCTCCTACCGCCAGCCTTCCGCCGACTTGGGGCGGGATGCGCGAGAAGGTGAGCCCTCTTTGGAGCGGCGCGCCGCGCGGACCCCGCACTTGGGCCAGCCAGGAGGAACCAGTGGGGGGGGAACTGGCTGCCCCCCTCCCTGTTGCATGGCGCCGACCCAATGTTTCCGAAGATCGCGAGTTGCTCCCAACATGAAGTTCCTTAAGACAATTTTCTTGTCATCCCAGCCCCTCTTCCGACGGCCCCCGGGGGCCTGGCACGGGGGGGCTTCTGATGTCGCGCGCGCCCTGGCTCGCGCGTGTGCGTCTGGGGGTCCAAATATGCCCCCCCCCCCCCCAAAAGAAACTCCAGGCCTCCAGAACCCCCTTATGTCCATCATCCTGCTCCCGCTCAATTGCCCGAGCCCTCGCCCTCAAGGGCGACCAAACACATCCCCAAACGTGGGAAGCCTGCGACCCACGGAGCACACTGCACATCAGAACTGTTCAGCGCACCCTGGAGAAACCAGAGCTGGCAGATGCAACCTGTGGAGAGACAAAAAAAAGGGCGACCCGAAACAGCACTCGGAGGGACAGGGCTCCGCCGCTTCTCCCTGGCCGGCGGCTGCTGGCGGGCAGCGGCTGCCTGCGGGCGCCGCGCCGACGCCGGCGCCGCCTCGGGGCTGCCCCGCCTCGGCCGCCCGCGGCTGGCCCGGGCAGTCTCCAGCGGACCGCGGCCGGCCCGGGCCGCCGCCGCGCCCGAGCCTGGCGTCGCGGGGGGGGGCTCTTTACGGGGGGCGCTGTGGCGCGGCAGTCACGCCGTAGAATGAGGGTGCGCGGTGAGGGTGCAAGCGCCGTGGAAAGCCATGCTAACATTGGTCGCAGGAGGATGTCCGGCGAAAACTACCAAGGATGTACCAGCGGGGCAAGGATGCAAAGGTAGCCTTGGGAAGCCGCTCCTCTTTACCATGCGCGCTGAACGTATAGCTTGAGGCGCTAACGTGGTGGCACCACTGCAACATCGCTGGAGCGCGCACGGGCGCAGCGAAATCTCATGATAGTGCATCGCGCCACAGGGTTTGGTGGAACTCATGGAAACGCGACGGTGCCGAACCAATATGGCGTAAGAGCGCAAGGGACGAGGGGGATACCAAGAAAGGGGCGAGAAGCCATGCTTATAATAAGTTTAACGGTGTATCAATAAATATGTATAAACATATATGCATGCATGTATGTATATATGGTTGCAGGGATATGTATACGCACGCATCTATAGGTATGCGTGTACATACGTACATATGTATATGTGTATGTCTGTATGTATATTTATACACAAGATTGCAGTGGCGTTTCGCGCCATGCACCTTGGCCCTTGAAGTTTGGTATGCAAGCGTAATAGCAGGAAGGCCAAACCGACAATTTAACGATAAATCCTTGTAGCCTTTTCCGGCATCGCCGCTATAATAATGTTATTCGTTATCCTTCCTCCATGTTTTTTTCCCTTTTTCCCGTCATACCCTGCGCATTCCCCCCATCCTCCTCAATTCTTTTTTGTGGAGGCCCCTCCTTGGAAAGCCTCTGGCGGCCTCACAAAAGTTGCTTCAGGTTCTCTTGAGGCCTTCTGGAGGCCTCCTGGGCGTATTCTGGGGGCCTCTGGGGGCTTCCTCGGGCCACCCTGCCTCCAACCGCGGTCTCCGTGGACGACCGCGTCACGATTTGGAATGATTCGGAGGGTGTCTTTGGGCCATATTTGGCCGCCATGGGGCTCTCTGAGGGCCATCTTGGGCCCGTGTTGTGCCGTTTTGGGGCTCTCTTGGACTGCCTGGACGCCCTTTTTCGGATGGTTGTGGGGCGATTTTGGAGCCTCCCAGGCGGCCTCGGACGCCCAGAAGACCGCCGTCTTGGAGCGTCGGGAAGCCGAAAAGAGGAGAACCCCCAAATCCACCAAAAACTTACAACAAATAATAATGTTTGCCTCTGGGGGCCTTTTTGGGAGTGTTCTTGGAGGCCTCTTTGGGCCCGTCCTGTAAGCCTTTTGGGCCATCTTGAAATCACGTCGGTCACTCTTGGAGCGCCTTTGTGTTGTTTTGAAGGTCTGTGGGACGTCCCCGATGACCCCCTCTGATCGCCCTGTGCGTGCTGGGAACGCTTGGCAAAACGCCCTGCGAGGCCCGGGGGCCGCTTCGAACCCCAGATCCCGGGAGTTTCCCCGCCCGCGCTTGCAAATATATAGGAAGAGGAATATTGCCATCGCTGCGACGTCAGCCAAGCAATCATCACGCTCCTGGGTGATAGCGTTTATGTCGCCACTGACCGCCTGAAAGATATGTTCCTAACCGTGTTCAGCTGCGACAGCGGGAAGGCGAGCCTCGAGTTCCAGCACTTTGACCTTGATGCCCTTGATGGCCGACATGAGAGGAAGCCCGAAGTCCTCAAACTTGGCCTCACGTCGTCTGGCCAGCTTGCCCCACTGCGGAGGAATAAGTGTTGCACTGTGTTTCGACATAACATCCACGACCGCGTCAATAGCACGTGTATGCGCGTCCACTTGAAAGCCCAACAACCTCTCTTCCTGCAGTTGCAACATGGTCATTAAATCCTTCATCTCGTTCACAAGGGTCTCGTCAGCTGGCCGGTCACCATGCGACGCGTCGTCAGCAGGTCGCACACCGGCACCAACGCCGTCCATTGTAGTAGGACAAGTGGGTGCATCGCCGCCGAAGGGAACAGCGACAATCGACAAGTCTGATACATGTTTGAAATAGAATGCCGAATCCGTGGTTCCATCAAAATGTGTATGTCCCCGATATGTAATAGCAGCCACGTCGGACACCTGGAAAAGGAAGTGGGGACATGTGTATATATATATATATATATATATATATTAGACACGTATATATAGACACGTTTACATACACAAACGTGTGTATGTGCATGTATGCACGTATGCATGTACGTATGTGTGTATGTATGTACGTATGTAAGTATATGTGCCGTCGCGGGCGTTCCCCAAACAAAAAACCGGCGGAAGAGGGAGAGGATCCGGGGGGGGGGGGAGCGAAAGTGGAGGAGCGTGGGGAGAAGAGCCGAGCAGAACCAAACAATCTTCCGAGCCGAGGATTTGCCGGCATCC
>CAUYUJ010019531.1:0-35000 GCA_963575745.1 Prorocentrum cordatum | reverse complement strand
GCTGCAGAGGCTTCTGCGTGTTCCACAGCGCCTGTGTACACCCCGATGCCTGTGCACACCACAGGAGCAACGTGCACCACAGCGTATGGCGAACATTTGCGACACAGCGCCTCCGCGCACCTCCAAGGTCCCGCCGGTGCCCAGATCTGGAAAATCCCCGAGGGCCCGAACGTATCATATTCAATATGTAAGTTATTTGTGAGTATTGCTTTCTCTGGCCAGGGGTACGGTCCCTCTCCATTTGGGGGCCGACCATGTTTGTGTACATAATGATGCCTGTCTAGTGTACACCACGATGCCTTTGTACAACACAGCTGCTTGTGTACACCGCAGCGTCTGTATAGACAAAATTGCCTGTGTACACCATAGCGCCTGTGTACACGACAGAAGCCGTGTGCACCACAGCGCCTGTGTACACTGCGGTGCTTGTGCACACCACAGGAGCCGCGTGCACCACAGCGCATGGCGAACATTTGCGCCACAGCGCTTCCGTGCACCTCCAAAGTCCCGCCGGAGCCTAAATCTAGAAAATCCCCCGGGGCCCAGCCCGAACGTATCAAATTCAATCTGCAAGTTATTTTTGTGATTATTGATTTTTCTGGGCTGGGGTGCGGTCTCCCCGTTTTTGGCCGACCGTGTTTGTGTACACCACAGCGCCTGTCTAGCGTGCGCCACGACGCCTTTGTACACCGCAGCGCCTGTCTACACGACAGTGTCTGTGTACACCTCAACGCATGTGTACACTACAGCAGCCGTGTACACCGCAGCGCCTGTGTACACACCACACACACTGCCTGTGTACACGGCGACGCGTATGTGCACCACGTTGGATGCTTCAGTACCAGATTCGTGCACCAAAGTGCCTGTGTACACCACAGAACTGCGTATACTTCCAGGGCCCCCGACAGGACCAAACTCCAGAACATCGCCGGGGATCCGAACGTATCAAATCCAATATGTCAGCTGTTTGTGATTATTGATTTTCCTGCGCAGGGAACGGTCCCGGCCCACAACGCCTGTGTACACCATAGCGAATGTGTGCACAGCACCGGATGTGTACACCGCAACGCCCGCGCAAAACCACAAGATGGGGCACACCGCAATGACCGTGCTCTACAGTGTGTTTGTACACCACCATGCATGTGATCCCAGCGCGAATGATAACTGATGTTGCGGGAACAATAGTGCACACCACAAAGCCTGTCTTCACCACATTGCGTGGTGCATCACGATGCCCGCGTGCACCGCGCGACCTGCGTGCACTTATACTTGCGTGCGCCACAACGCCTGCGTGCACGACAACTCCTGCTGCAACAACAGCAAATGCGCGCACAAAATCGCCCCGCTGTCTGTGCACAACGCAATGCTTGTGTACGTGCTGCTCACGTGCACCTCCAGAGTCCTATGGACGACGTCGGTCGTCGTCGGTCGTCGGTCGTCGTCGTCGTCGTCGTCGTCGTCTGTCGTCGTCAGTCGTCGTCTGTCGTCGTCTGTCGTCGACTGTCGTCGTCTGTCGTCGTCGTCACACCAGCATGCTGTGGCGAACGCCACCGCACCGTTGAACACCGCGCTCCGTGCGAGTCATCTGCGCCCCCCCCCGGACCTGCACAACAAGCTAGGTTAGGTTACCCTGGGAGGAAAGGTAGGGGGGGCGAGCCCGGTAACCCGGGTCATCGCCGAACACTAAACAAACATCTCCAATTCACTCCTAGACAAGGACCCCGCCTGAGACTTCCTGAAAATTCAAGCCTCAGGAGCTCAACAATGCCGACAATTACAGGTTTCGAACGACCCACTCGGATTAGTAACATGATCAGCGGGCCGTCGAAGGGAGGGGGTTCCCGCCTGAGACCTCCTCGCAAGTTGCTCACAAGCCTGGGCGGCAAAAAGTGCTAACTGCTACAAATTTCGAAAGACCCGTTCGGTTTAGTAACATGATCAGCGGGCCCCATAGGGAGGGGGCTCCCGCCTGAGACGTCCTCGCAATTCACACACAGACAAGGACTCCGCGTGACTCCCTAGACATTCAAGACGCGGGGGTCCTGATAATGACGATGTTGAGTAAATGATGGAGACGGAAATGGAGATGGAGATGGTGAATACGGTGGATATGGTGATAGTGATGGTGATGGTGATGATGATGGTAATGATGGTGATAATGGTGATGCTGATGATTATTATGCTGCTGCTGCTGCTGCCGCAGCTGCTGCTGATGCAGATGATGATGAAGATGCTGCTGCTGCTGATGATGATGACGATGCTGATGATGCTTATTCTTAGTATTCTGATTACGCTTATGATTATGAGCGTGATGATGGTGATGACGGTGATGATGATGGTGATGATGATGATGGTGATGATGACGAGTGTGTGAGTGCGTGACTGAAGATCAGAGGAGAGGAGGGGTGAGGTGTTCTTTCCTGCGCGGGGGGGGGGGCGAGAAAATGGAGACAATGACGCACCGCCGTGGGGAGCCCATCACCGTGCTGCTGGTGAGGAATCACCCGGCCTGTCGATAGAAGAAGAAAACACTTTTTTTGATCCGCGGGTCGAGAGTGCACCTCTTCCGGTCGAAGCTAAGCGGGCCGCGCGAAGCTTGAATTAGGCAGAGGAGAGGAGGGAGGAAGCGGCGGAAAGAAGAAGAAAACACAGCAAAACCATAAACTGTTGGCGCTCCGCGCGGATCTCTTGGATCCGCGCCAGGGGCGGCGCCGGAGGCACCGCCAGGGGGGCCCAGCGCGGATCAAAGAAACCCGCGCGCAGCGCTAAAAGTTGATGTGTATGTGTATTTTCTTCTTCGAGTTGAAGGACTATGAAGGGGCCCTGGGACACACAAATAATTACATACAAACAACACGAGTCCCCATATTTTCTCATATTTTCTGGATTTTTGTCTTCCCCCCGATTTCCCATATTTCCCCATACCCATATTTTCTGGGGGATCGACGTTTAATGGTGACTGTGTGCTTTTTCCCTCCTGAAACACGCTGACGGGCTTCCAGCGGCGGCGTGTCACAGATACTCCCCGTCCCCGCCGAAGCGTCGACCTCGCTGGCCGCCCTCGTTCGTTCTGCCCCCCGGCGACGCCCCCCCCCCCCCCTGGGTGGAGCCTCGGCAGGAAGATCGCAGGCGCGCAGGCATGGGAGGAGGAGGAGGAGGAGGAGGAGTTCAGCAGGGGCCGACCGTCCCAGCATTCCTATCGTCCTACCACGAAATGTTCTCAGAACCCAAAGATGTTCTATACAATGTTCTTAGAACGTGAGCCTGATGTGTTAAAGCAAGACAGTCCCAACCAGAAATGTTCTAAGAACATTTCGTGGAAGCCACAAAAGCTTATTAGAACATGGTTTGGTAGGCGAGCCAGGACGCTTCGCCACTGCTCGAAGGAGGAGAAGGAGTAGAAGGAGGAGGAGGAGGAGGAGGGGGAGGAGGAGGAGGAGGAGGAGGGGGGGAGGGAGGAGGAGGAGGAGGAGGAGGAGGAGGAGGAGAGGAGGAAGAGGAGGAGGAGGAGGCGGAGGAGGAGGGGAGGGGAGGGAGGAGGAGGAGGAGGAGGAGGAGGAGGAGGAGGAGGAGAGGAGGAGGAGGAGGAGGAGGAGGAGGAGGAGGGAGGGTCGGCGGCGGCAGTGCGCTGAGGACGAGGCGCCTCGGAGGGGCTCCTCTTCGGCCCGGCGGCCGCTGGCCGCTGCCGGCTCTTCGCCCGCCGACGACGAGGCCTCGGCTCGGTGCGGCCGCCGTCGCCGCCGCCGCCACCGTCGTCACCGTCGCTCGAAAACGGGACCCTCGCGGTTCCTTCGGCGTCCGAGCACTTCCCGGAGATCCGCGCAACGCACCCGGAATCGTGAGGCCGGCTTGTCCACGTCTTCGGCCTCCTGGGGGGCCGCTTCCTGGGCCCGGGACCTTGAAGGCAGGGCCCAGGATGAAAAGCTGGTCCTCCGCGGGGCGGGCCACAACGTCTTTGGGGCATTGCCTTGCCCCTTTGTGGGCCTCCGGGGGTGCCCCACTGGGTCCGCATCGAAGTAGCCTGACCGGGACGCGCCCCCTGGAGAGGTCGGAGGTCCCCAACCTCGGTTTCGTCAACGTTGCCGCCGCCGCCGTCAGCGCCGCCCTCGGCCGAATTGTCCTGGGAGGTGTCCGAAGGTTTTCGGAGGCCCCAAAGACCCCAGAAGCTTCTGGAGGCTCAGGAGCGGCAAGAACTGGCAGCATTGTATACCACAAGTGCCTGGAAGACGCCTTGGCTCCAGCGTCGCAGCATTGAGCAGAGAAGCCTTGGCCTGGCAGACAAGCATTGTTACACCACCCTGCGAAGACAGTTGGAAACACCATTACCTGCCGAACTGCCTCCATGTTCCGTGGCCCACCTGAACACAACGACGCCGCACATTTGGCGCACAGGCAAGTTCCCCAACACACAACTTGCACCTGGGGATGCTTCCTTTGCTTTTTTTGTTGGTATTTGATGGGTAATACCGAAGATGGTTCGCCACATTGCCGCCCGTGGCAGCCCGTAGGCGCCTCTTGGGCGGGCCGATGTCTCGTCACGCTGCCGCTCGTGGGCGCCCCGCGTGCTGGGCCGGGCACGCCAAAGCTTCGCCAACGTTGCCGCACGCGGCCGCCCCGCAGGCGGCCCGGTGGGCACCCCGTGCGCCCGGGGTGCCGCACAGCTTGCACCGCGTGACTCGCGCCACGCAGCGTGCAGCGCACAGGTTGCACGACGTCGATCTACAACATAGCATTGCGGATGCCATGCTAATGGACACCCCGATCATTGAACTAAAGAATGTGTTTGAACTGTGTAAAACATGTTCTAGACATGTTCCAAACATGCTTTTACACGTTTAAAAGATGTTTGAAGCATTGTATGGACACCTGGAAAGTATTTGGCAGCATGCTTCCTCTCCATTAATCGACTTCCACAAACATAGCACACCACACAACGTACACCACAAACGGCTGGACTGCACCGCATCTCTTACGGGTGCATTGCGCGATTGCCTACTGCTTGGGGCCAGCGCTGTCAACAACATGTAGCTGTCAGGGCATGCGGTGGACCTTCTTGGCGACAGTCCTGCTCGGTGCTGCTCCGAAAAAAGGTCGTCCGGTCCTTCCGCGAGGGCGACAAAGGGGTGTCATCGAACCACGTAAAGCTGCGCGACGTGTCGATCTCATCCGCCTAAAGGGGCTTGCTTCGCCTGTCGTCTCTGTTGGTTCCCCTGCCGCCTGCCCTGTCTCAACCGTCTCGTCGCCGTGCCCATGTGAAGAACAACATCTAGTCGCTTGTGACGTGCCCGCCTGTGACAATCGCCGTGTCCGTGCTGCTTCCTGCCCATGCACCACGCACCTCTGGCGCGCAAGGTGTCCTCTTTGTCTTGTTGGTACCCCTCTCTCTCTATGGTTCTCTCTGTCTCTGTCTCTGTCTCTCTCTCTCTCTCGTTCTTCCTCTCTTGCCCGTCACATGTTTCTATGCATGTTTATATGTATATGGACAGCACCCCCCCCAGCACCCGTTCTACGCCTTCGTCCTTTCCACGAGGCTGGAGTCGTGCCTCTCCCCTCCTGTCTCCCTTCCCTCTCCGCTCCTCTTGTTCTTCTTCGCTGAAGCCTTCCCCCGCATCCGCTAGCGGCACGTTTTCCACAAGCGCCACCGTGACACGTGCAAGCGTCTGCTTCTCTAAACAAAAGGGAAAGAACAAAACCAACCTTGGGATCCCAGGGAGGTTCAAGGCTCCGTACCCCAGGAACCCAACTGAAATCACAAAGTTCGCGACGTCGGTGATGCGCAAACCCTATGAGTTCACTTGGGTTCCTCAGATTTCTCGGACGCTAACCAACGAAGCCTTATGAGTGCACTTGGATTCTAGGACATTCATACCCTGGGGCAAAACCAACCTTGGGACCCCCAGGAAGTCCAGGGCTCAGAATCCCAGGCGTCCCAGTGTAACCACGCGGCTCGAGACGTCGGTGATGCGAACACCATACGTTGTCACGTGGATCCCTGGGGTTCCTGCGATGCAGATCAATGAAGCCCTGTGAGTTCACTGGGATTCATGGGATCCCTCGGATTTCATACTCTGGAGCAAATCCATCCTTGGAATCCCAGGAGGTCCAGGGCTCAGAACCCCAGTGCCCCCAATAAACTCACAAGGTTCGCGGCGTCGGTGATGCGCAAACCCTGCGATTTCAGTTGGAGTCCTTGGACTTCTGGGGTGTTAATCAATAAAACCTTGTGGTTTCATGGGGTTCATTGCGCTCCTGGGATTTCATACCCTGAAGCGAAAAACAAAGCACGAGCCCTGGGGTCACAGCAGGCCAGCGTGGAAATCCCAGGCATCATCATCATCATCATCATCATCATCATCATCATCATCATCATCATCATCATCATCATCATCATTATCATCAGCAGCAGCAGCATCATCACCATCATGAGCCTCATCATCGCCACCACCATGATCAGTATCCTCATCAGCAGCATCATCATCATCATCATGACTACAATCATCATTACTATAAGCATCATGGCCATCATCGCCTATAGCAGCATCATCATCAACATAATCATCACCATCACCAACATCATCATCACCATCATCACCGACATCGTCATCATCGTCATCAACAACATCACCATCACCACCACCACCATCATCACCACCACCACTACCGTCATCGTCATCATCACGACCACCACCATCACCATCATCATCATCATCATCATCATCATCCTCATCCTCATCCTCATCCTCATCCTCATCAGCATCGTCATCACCATACTTATCCGTAACATCATCATTATGCTCAACGCGATCACCATCACCGTCATCATCATTAGCATCATTGGCACCATAATCGAATGCAGCATCATCAGCAGCAACATCATCATCCTCATCACCATCATCATCATCCTCTTCACCATCATCCTCGTCATTAGCATCATCAGCATCACCACCACCATCATCATCATCATCATCATCATCATCATCATCATCATCATCATCATCATCATCATCATCATCAGCATGATCATCAGCATCAGCAGCATGATCATCAGCATCATCAATATCATCCAACTTCTCCTCCTCCTCCTCCTTCCCCATCCTCCTCCTCCTCCTCCTCCTCCTCCTCCTCCTCCATCCCCTCCACTCCCTTCTGATTTCCCTGCCTACTCCTCCTTCTCCTCACAATCTTCCTGCTCCCCCCCTTCCCCTCGGTCCTCATATTTCCGCTATCAGTCGCGGGGGGGGCGGTGGCATCGATTCTCGGCCCATCACCCGCAGGGTCGGCTGGGGGCCGCGCAGACGTGCCGGGGTCCGAAGAGGTCGACGCACTGGGAGGCGCGTGCGGGGGGGGGGGGCGCGAGGCCAAGATGACGACGACGCGGACCAAGAAGAGGAGGAGGGAGGAGGAAAGGAAGGACGAAAGGAGGAGGAGGGAAGGAAAGAGGAGAAGGAGGAGGATGATGAGGAGGAACACCGATGTCAGGAGGAGGAGGAGGAGTACGACGACGAGGAAGGGACGAAGGAGGAGGAAGAGAAGAAGGAGGAGGAGGAGAAGGAGCAGGAGGAGAAGGAAGGAGGAGGAGTCAAGGATGAAGGAGGGGCGGCGGAGCGTCTGGCAGAGAGTGGGGGGGACTTGACGAGAAGCGGAGGAGGAGAAGGAGAACACGGCGAGTGGGACACGAGCGAGAGAGGGGGGAGGGGATGGGGGGGAGAAGAGGGAGGAGGAGGAGGAGGAGGAGGAGGAGGAGGAGGAGGAGGAGGAGGGAGGAGGAGGAGGAGGAGGAGGAGGAGGAGGAGGAGGAGGAGGAGGAGGAGGAGGAGGAGGAGGAAGGAGAGGAGGAGGGGGCTGAGGCAACGTCACCCTGGGGGGCAGCGCTCCTCCGCGCGAGCGCCACAGCGCCCGAGGCGCATGAGGCACGATGGCACGGGGGCGAGCCGCGTGGCGCGGCGAGCGGCGGACCGCCGTGGCTGCTCTCGCGGTGGGCGTCGGGCGCGGGAGGAGGGAGGGAGGGAGGAGGGAGGGAGGAGGGAGGGAGGAGGGAGGGAGGAGGGAGGAGGGAGGAGGGAGGAGGGAGGAGGGAGGAGGGAGGAGGGAGGGGAGGAGGAGGAGGAGGGAGGAGGGAGGGAGGAGGGAGGAGGAGGGAGGAGGGAGGAGGAGGGAGGAGGGAGGGAGGGAGGGAGGAGGGAGGAGGGGGGGAGGGAGGAGGGAGGAGGGAGGAGGGAGGAGGGAGGAGGGAGGAGGGAGGAGTGGAGGCCTGGAGATTGGCACCAGCACCAACACGGGGCGTTGCCACCACCGGGGGAAGAGGATCCCAGGTTTCGGTGTCGGTGGCAATGTGTCGGTCCCCTTGGGAAGCCAACGTGTTACCACCATCACCGAGATTGGGACACTCTGCCATCCGGTGGAAGCACGCCGCCGATGTTGGTGTTGGTGTCAACCTCTAGGCCTCCGACGTTGGCCCCGAATGCCGTCTTCCTGGGCGCGGAACACGTTGCAGGATGTGAGGCAGACGGCCATCCTTGCGATGGCGCGCTCAATGTTGTTATCGCAGCCGTCGATCTCGCTCGCCAGCGAGGCCCAAGCGTTTTTCAGGATGGAGCGGCGGACTTTGGCCCCATCGGAGGACACATGCGGGGCGCAGGACGCTGTGCGAGATGTCGTCCACGAGCATCTTCCCCAGACCCCAGACGTCATGTGTTTTTCATTACGTCGACCCCTGGAGGTCTCGACCCATTCCCCTGGTCCGATTTTTCATCCTGAGTCGTTTGTTGACGGTCCCGAGGGCCGGCAAGGGCCCCCAGAGGCCGAACATAGCAACAAAAACCTCCCGACATGATTTTTTCATTTCGCGGGGGGGCCTGGGTCTCGGGAGACACTGGACGAGGCAGCCGTGCGGCACGGGGGAGACATGCACGCGGTGGCTCGTCGTCGCCTGGGCGCGCGCCGCTGCCTCCGGGACGGGCCGCGTCCGCGCCGGAGGCTGGATCGCCCGGCGCCAGGGGAAGAGGCTCCAGGGAGGACGGCGCGGGGGACGGCGGCAGCAGCGGGATGCCGACCGTGCCCGCTGGCATCGGCTCGCCAGTCTCCTCGTCGTTGGGGGGCGGGGGGGAACACTTCGGGCGACCCACAGAGGGGCCCAGCTGGAAGGGGGTGGTGCAGCAGATCTGGGGCAAGGGTATTGCACGCGTACTGCGCCGGAGAACTGTGCGGCGTTGTAGTGCAAGTGATATTCCTGCACGCGGGAGTCCAGCAGCACATTTAATTACGCCCTGGAGTGTCTTGCACGCCCCAGGTGTACTGCCACCCCCCAAATCTGTTGAACCAGATCTGCGACTAGGGAACACACATGCGAACCCTACCCCTACCCCCCACGATTTCTGAGGGGGAGGGTGAGGTTCACTTCGTTCGGGAGCTCCCAAACGAAGTGACCCCCCCCCCCCTCCCCCTCACAAATCGTGGGGGGTAGGGGTTGGGTTCGCATGTGGCCTGCTAGCTGCACCACTCCCTTGTCGCTGGACCCCCCCTTTTGGGGCTGCCCGAAGCACCCCTCTCGCGCGTCCTGCCGCGGCTCCGCGCTACCCTCCTCGACCCGGCGTCGGAGGCCACGAGGTGCAGCCGTCTCGAGGCACGCTGCCGCTGCCGCCCCCTGTCCTGTCGCTGCCACCTCCTGCTGCTGCCGTCTCTCCTCTGCTCCGTGCAGGGCAGATTTTAATACATCGGATGTTTAAATATGTAGGATTTTTAATACATGATTAATTATGAATACATATATGCGTGAACTCATCGTTGTTTTCAATGCTGGATCCCTGCATTTTTAATACATGATCCGCACGCGGAGCATGTATTAAACACGGCACTGTACCTTTACTGGCACCCTGGGTTGTCGCTCGGGGGGCCGCCCTTCCCTCCAGGCCGTCGGGTCGTTGCCGTCGCCCCTCTCTCTCTCTCTCTTTCTCCTGGCAGCAGAGGTAGAAGGTAAGGACCCTCAACAGCAGCAGCAGAGAGTGGCCACCGGCCTGCCTGGGGGCGGCGGACCGGGCGGCGAGAAAGACGAGCAGCAGCAGCGGCAGCAGCGGCAGGACGAGGAGGAGCGCCAGCAGCAGCGCGGCAGCAGAACCAGCAGCCTCGCCTCCTCTCGGCCCGCACGAAGCCCCGGGCCCGCAAAATGTCGGACACGCTGAAGCCAATTTGGAGCAGCATCTCGGCCTCCAAGGGCATCCTCCTGCTCCTCCTCCTCCTCCTCTTATTTCTCCTCCTCCTCCTCCTCCACCTCCTCCTATTCCTCCTCCTCCTCCTCCTCCTCCTCCTCCTCCTCCTCCTCCTCCTCCTCTTCACCATCATCGTCATACAACTCGTCATCCTCCTCATCGTTAGCCTCATGCCCACAGTCACCATCACCAGCTGTATTACAGTCATGGGCCGAACCATCCCCATACCCATCTCCCCCCCTCCGCTTCCTCACCATCCCTCGCCCCCCCCTCCCCCCCCTTCCCTTGTCCCTCCTCCTCCCCGCACCTCCTCAATCCACTTCCAGGAAAAGGATTGAGAAGAGAGCCTTTCTCCACATGGCCATCCGCCTTCTCTGTGCCCCCCCACGCCGACATTTGGAGGGTATCCATACCACAGTCCGATCTAACAGGTACCGTTCACCCTGACTATCTGCGAAGCATATTGTGGTGATGCCAGGTTGCTCGCCTAGACGGCATGGATGGCCACTAGAAATGATAATGTTGATGCATGGGCTCGCCACAGGGTGCGGTGGCATCTCGTAGATCCTGCTGTTGTGGAGCGCGGGTCGTGCTCTCGTACGTTGGTGGTCGAGCATGTGGGCATGCCTGTGGCCTACATGGCTAGCAAGGCCCTCGAGAAACTAGAGGATGCGTCCTGTCAGTCCCCTCCCCACCTTCCTCCCTTCTCACCCTCGCTCGAGTCTCCTACCGGGGATGCGCCCCCGGGAATTGGTCTCGGACAGAGGCCTCCAGCGTTTCCGATGCGCGGCCTGCCGGTCGTCCGGTCGCCACAGGCGCCCAGAGATCTCCGAAACTTCGACGACGAATTCGTCGCCGTCTTCATGGCGACCGCGTGGACAAGCTTCCCCCCAATCGAGCATACAAGGGCTCCCAACTTCGCGCTTCGCGCTGCGCGAAGCGCGAAGTGCGAATAACTTCGCGCTCTCGCGGCGCCTCCCAGGGGAGAAGGGGAGGATGAGGAGGAATCGGAGCCGAACCGCGCAGCGCGAACCGCGAATAGCTTCGCGCCCTCGAGGGCGCTGCGGGCCACGGCGAGCCCCGGCCGCGAGGGCAGGTTCCCCGAGACCTCGATGCGAGGAACGGCACGAAAACACGCCGCCCCTCCCGATCCCAGGGCTTGTGCATGCCATGGCGCGGGACACTCCCACAGTCCGACCATTGGGTCAAAGATGTGTTCAAACGGTGTAAACCATGTCCGAAACATAGTCCAACATGTTTTACCATGTTTCAGACATGTCTGAATCGTCTTTTGGACATCTGGGAATTATTTGGCAGCATGGTTCCTCTCCGTGAATCGACTTCCACAACCCAAGGTGGTCCTTATTTCGGTATCTCGACTGTACCGGGGTCCCCATCCACTCGGTGAAGCAGCTCGCACGGTCGCACAGAGTCGCCCACGGGCGCGCCCGTGGCGCCCTTTGCATGTCCCGCCCCTGCACGAGGCACTCCTGAAAGGGCACCTCGCCCTCGGGGGATCGAGGAGATGGCATCTCGTCCTCGACGGCCCCGCTACGGAAGCAGAACCAGGGCGGCCCCACCAGCGGAAGCCTGAGGTGGCGAAACATGCTCCCCATACACGTCCACGCGTTTGCTTGCTAATATCCCTCACGTCACGCAACAGAGCTGGGGGAGGGGTCAGCAAGAGCGAGACAGTGCGCAGTTGGGAGGGGGTCATGTCTTGTCCGCCCCTTTCTGCTTCACCTGCTGAGACAGGTCAGGCTGCCACGATGGCCGGTCGAACAAACAGGACGGATCAAACGCCAAACGCCGTCATGGGGACAGTGTAGCGCCAAGCTCTCAAAGTGTGAGGGGTCCTCGCTGGGGCCAAGCTTGTGTTGAGCGGTTTACGGTATCAAAAAATCGGTTACCGAATAAAACGACGTTCTGCAGGTGTTTCGCCAGTTTGGGGCTCCTGGGGCTGGAAGTGGGAATTCGAGGCCATCTCGTTGGGTCCTACGCTCCGTCCATTGCAGAAATGCAAGGACACTTCCCTCACTGGGTGCGCTGGTTTATGGCTTAGTCCAGGCGGTGCCACGCCTTAGTAGGCATCCTTTCTATCCTCACTCCAGTGTCTGTCCCCTCTCTTCCTCCCCCTCTACTTCCCCGCCCGCCTTCTCCTCCGTCCAAATCCCCTTACACATTCTCCGTCGCACCCCCAGGTGTGTCGGTAGGGCGGGCTGAGCGTGTCGCCTGAGGCTTCCACACCGCTTATGAGGCCTGGGGCTTAGCTTCAAGCGTGGAGGGCGGATGGATTTCAAAATGTGGTGATCGCGCCTTAGCGCCCAGCACCTCTCGCCTTCGCGCCGCGCACATCCGCTTCAAATGTTGCAGCAGCTTCGAGGATGGAGAGCGGTTCCTTCTCAAAGTTTGGCGCTCGCCTCAGCGCCGCGCGCAGTCGTCTCGCGGGAGTCTGCAGCAGTTCCAGGGATTCGCGGGGTGGAAGTCCCAGGGACGGTGTCCTGGCACGGCTTGGGACTCCAAGGACGTAGCAGTCACGTTGGTTCGCATCGTTGACGTCCCGGGCATTCAGATGTGGCACGGTTGGGGGCTCTGCGGAGGTTGGTTTCCAACGCCGCACTTCCCGCAATCAAGCAAATCTTGTAGGGACCTACGAACAGGGAACTGGGAGGGAGGGTGTATTGCAATGTTCTTTATGCATCTTGGGTTTACACTGGTCCTCCTCATCCTCCTCCTCCTCCACATCCTCCTCCTCCTCATCCCCTCTCCCTGGGGCGCCCACGCGCCCGTCCAGAGACACCACCAAAGACTCACTCATGGGTGCGTGCGGGTCCTCCCCCCCCCCTCGGCCTCCAGGGTGTTCCTCCCGAGCAGCGTGCGCCCCACGGCCGCCACCCTGGTCACCTGAAAGGAGGCGGCGAGGAGGTGGCGAAGGAGGAGCAGGCGGCCCTCGGCGGCAGGGGGGTGGGCCGAAGGCGACTTGAAAGCGGGTCTTCGGGTCAAAAGGACGGGAGTATGGACAGGATCAGGAGCCGTAAGGAACTGAGGACCTGACAGTCCACCATCGCCGTGCAGGATCGTCGCCCAAAGCTGCACAGCAGTCGCTGCTGTCATGCTGCAAGTCGCTACTATGCACGAGCTGGCGGGAAAGGGGACGGAGGACCACAGTGAATCCGGCACTCACACACACACCACTGCTGCTGCTGCTGCTGCTGCTGCAACGCATCCTCCCGTCCCGAAGACTCGTTTCATAAACCGATGATAATGATATCTGCCCGCCATGAGGAGAGCGAGAGGACTTGGAGGAAGAAAGAGGAGGAGGGGGAGGAGGAGGAGCAGGTAGCAGGCACCGCCCGATCTAGCTCGAGTCAGTCAGAAGGAGAAGGAGGATGGGGACCCGAGCAAACCCAACGAAACACGCACACACACACACACACACACACACACACACACGCAAACACACACACACACACACACACGCAAAATCTCTTTTTCAGTCGTCGCGGGTGGGCGACTCGCCACACCGTCAGGCGCGCCGCGCGGAGGACCGCACGCGCGCCCAGTGGTACTGGAGGCCACATGCGAACCCCTTCCCCCACCTCCCCCCCTAGAAATCGGGGCGGGGGGGGGTAGGGTTCGCATGTGGCCACCGACAATAATCTTAGCTCGGACGTGCCCCCCTACAGGGATAATTTGGACGAAAAACTAAAAACACCCCATAAACATTCCAAAACAATGAAAATAATAAGACAAATCGTCCCCTGACTATTTTTGTTGCTACTTTTGACTTTTCCCCTGTAGAGGGACAGGCCCGACTGAACAGTAGTCGAAAGAGCAACATGGAAAAGGTATGACGGCTGACCCCTCATGGAGCAGTGGCCGTTTGCGGCGCCCTCGGCGGCGACGATGGGGGCGACTAGCCCAGGGGCGGGCATTGCACGTATTCGCCCGGGAGCCTTTTCGAAGACATAGATCCTCGGCGCAACTGAATACATGTATTGCTCTCCTCAGCGCCCCTCTAACGGGGACTCCACTAACGGGTACTTTGGCCAGCGGCCCAGCGAACCCAACCCTCCCCGATGTGGGCAACGCTGCAATGCCAGAACGAGGCCCTAAAGCGGCACCTTTCGGCACATCTCCGAAGTACCCGTCAGTGAGTACCCGTTACGGTGCCGCTGCTCTCCCCTGGGCCGTTCGCCCCTATCGTCGCCTCTGACGCCCCAGGGCGCCGGGGCAGCGAGGCTGCGGGCAGGGGGCCGGCGAGTGGCGGGGCGGCGGGGGAGCGGCGGCCGCAGGGCAGAGGGCGCGGGGCCGGGGCGGGGCAGCGGGGCGGCGAGGGAGGGCGGGGCAGCAGAAGGGGCGTCGCGCCAGGCCCAGACCCCCTCGGGCATTGAGAAAATTATCCCGGCAAAGCAACCTAACAGCGATGTGTAGAAGCATAGCTGGAAACATTGCCTGTGGTATTCATGTAAGAGTGCTGTTGTAGAATTCTGGTGTTCTCGCAGTCGCATTCGGATTCGCAGTGGCAGTCGCAGTGGCAACATCAGCGGCAGTCGCAGTGGCACTGCCAGTAGTTGCAGTAGCAATAGCTACACTAGCAGCAGCAACAGCAGCAGCAGCAGCAGTAATAGTAACAGTAGTAGTAGTAGCAGTAGAAGTAGTAGTGATGGTAGTAGTGGTAACAGTAAAGTAGTAGTTGTAGTGTGTGGAGTGAACGAGTAGGAGTGATGGGAGCAGTGGTAGTAGCAATAGAAACACTGCTTTCGATAACGGTATCTCCAAATGAGATCTTTGTATAAAAGCATTGAGGTCTAAACAAGACGCTGCTATCAACGGATGTGATTCCAAACGAGACACTGCTATCGACGGGTTGAGCCTCAAACGACGCACTTGCATCAATGAATGCAGCTCCAAAACAGGCACTCCCATGAATGGATTTTTAGTGTGATGTCGTAGTAGTAGTAGTAGTAGTAGTAGTAGTAGTAGTAGTAGTAGTAGTAGTAGTAGTAGTAGTAGTAGTAGTAGTCGTAGTCGTAGTCGTAGTCGTAGTCGTAGTCGTAGTCGTAGTCGTAGTCGTAGTCGTAGTCGTAGTCGTAGTCGTAGTCGTAGTAGTAGTCGTAGTCGTAGTCGTAGTCGTAGTCGTAGTCGTAGTAGTAGTAGTAGTAGTAGTAGTCGTAGTAGTAGTAGTAGTAGTAGTAGTAGAGTAGTGAGTCTTGGGAGTAGGGAAGGTAGAGAAGGTAGTAGTTGCTCCGGGCATTCAAAATGTGGCCCGGGAGTGGAGTCTGGGAAGTGGAAGAGCACGAAGTGGCCTACAGTTGGCTCCGGGCATTCAAAATGTGGCCCGGGAATGGAGTTCTGGGAAGTGAAGAGCACGAAGTGGCCTACAGTTGGCTCCGGGCATTCAAAATGTGGCCCGGGAGTGGAGTTCTGGGAAGTCGAAGAGCACGAAGTGGCCTACAGTTGGCTCCGGGCATTCAAAATGTGGCCCGGGAATGGAGTTCTGGGAACTCGAAGACCACGAAGTGGCCTACAGTTGGCTCCGGGCATTCAAAATGTGGCCCGGGAATGGAGTTCTGGGAAGTCGAAGAGCACGAAGTGGCCTACAGTTGGCTCCGGGCATTCAGAATGTGGCCCGGGAATGGAGTTCTGGGAGGTCGAAGAGCACGAAGTGTGCGACTGTTGGCTTAAAACGACTTCTGCGGCACCCTGTCCGGCACCCGCCCAGACCCCCCTGTGGAGTCATCTGCTGCTCTCTTTTGACCCAACTAGAAACCTATCAGTCTTCGCTGTTAGGTAATCATGAGGGGAAGCTTTTTGCTACTTTCGGCCTCTGGGGGCGCCTACCGGCCCTCGGGACCGTCAAAAACGACTGAGGATGAAGAACCGGTCCAGGGGAATGGGTCGAGACCTCCCAGGGGTCGACGCAATGAAAAAATCATGACGCAGTGAGGCGGGCAGTCACGCATGCACACCCGCCAATACCCCAGACGCCTTCGCGCTGCGAAAAAACACGACGGGCGTTCTCATATATATATATATATATATATATATATACATGTAGATACACATACATATACATACATATCCTAACCATCCTGTGGTGTTGGGTCCTCGTTCTGAAATAACGGTTCCCGCGTTCTCCTCCTTCTCCTCCTCCTCCCCCTTCTCCCTCCTCCCTTCTCCCCGCGCTTCACCCACCCAGTACAGCGCTTCGTGGCCCCATAGGGAGCTCCACCGAAGGCCCCGGTGGCAAGGTTCGCATGGCGGCCCCGCGTTTGGGCGCGGCCCTCACACGGTTCGTGGCCCCATAGGGAGCTCCACCGAATGCTTCGATGGCAGGGTGGCCCCGCGCCATTTTGGTGCACCCCTCACACGGTTCGTGGCCCCATAGGGAGCTCCACCGAAGGCTTCGGTGGCAGGGTTCGCATGGCGGCCCCGCGCCATTTTGTCGCACCCCTCACACGCCTCGCGGCCCCATAGGGAGCTCCACCGAAGGCCCCGGTGGCAGGGTTCGCATGGCGGCCCCGCGCCACTTTGGCGCAGCCCTCACACGGTTCGTGGCCCCATAAAGGGGGCTCCACCGAAGGCCCCAGTGGCAGGGTTCGCATTGCGGCCCCGTCTCATTTTGGCGCACTCCTCACACGGTTCGTGGCCCCACTGGGAATTCCCCTTGCCTCGTCCCACCTGCCCTGCGGTTCTCACACTTGCGTATGGCTGGTTCCTTCGCCAAAATAATTTCAGCCTCCGGGGGCCTTTACCAGGCCTCGGGACCGTCAAAAAACTACTCAGGATGAAAAACCGGTCCCGGGGAAAGCTTCTAGACCTCTGGGGGTCGACGTTGCAAAAAGATCACGACGTCGGGATCTGGGACCACTGATGCTGCTCCAACCCTCCGGTCCCGAACCCCCTCCCAGGGAGCCAGTTTAAGCTGCTCATCACGGAGAGCACCTGCTGGACAGGCAAGCGCCCTGTGGACCTGCATGGTGAGCCCTGTGTGTGCGTGGTTAGAAATGCTCATGGCCTGTCAGATAACTATGAGATTTCGAATCGTAACAAAACACAACGGGTTGAGAGATCACACTCCGCCCACGTAGTTGGTAGGAGCCGTACGACAAACTATTAACAAACAACCGCATAACACGCCGCAGCTAGAACACGACTTCACAAACAATTGCCCGCCAACCTTGGTGTTTGAACTTTCACTTCTTCAAACAACCGTGCGTAACGACGCCTCACGAGATACAGCCGGATATTACCAGAGCGTGCTATCCACCTGCGGCTGATTGAAAAATCCGCCAGCCCGTGCAGCTCGTCCTGGTCGTGGAGCAGCTTCTCCTGCAGGTCCGCTGGCAGGCTGCCGATGACCTTGCCCGCCTGCCGCTCGGGTGGCAGGCCGGGTCTGGCGACTCCACGTATCCACTTGCACCAGCCAGGTGTCGAGCCGCCCGAAGCCCGCCCACGGCTGTGGGCCCTGCGTGTCGTCCGGCCTCCAGCCGCCCGAGCCGCCGCCGCCGCCGCTGCCTTCCCACTGCCACGGGGCGCCGGCGGCGGCGGCACCGCCGAGCCGATCGACCCGGCGCGCTCGCCGCGCCAGTGCGCCGTCGCCGCGGGAGGCGCCGCTGCCGGGCGGGCCGGCTCGGCTGGCGCCGCGTGGGGCCTGCGGCTGCTGTCGAGGCGAGCGCTGCGCTCACGCACGGCGCCGCTGCCCCCGCGGCGGTGCCCGCTGGTGGAGGCGCCGCCGCTGTGGCCGTGCCTGCGTCTGGTGCTGCAGCCGCTGCTGACGTGGGCGCTCTGCTCGGCGAGCCTCGGGGCAGTGGTGGCTGCTCCGGCGCCTCGACGACTGCCCAGGTCGCTGTCCAGGTCTGCGTCCTCCTGTGCTGGCACTGTCTTGCCACTACTGCCAGCCAGTCCACCGGCTGTCGACTCGCGAGGCGTTGCAGCCACAATGGCCTGTGTGCGGTCGCTCCCATGGATCGCGGCCTGGTCGTTGCCGCGGGTCGTCCTGTGGATGGGTCGCCGGCTGGGCCTCGCTGGAAGTCCACGGCGACGTCCGCGTCTCTCCATGCGCCCGTGTCCCTCTTGCGTCTCCTCCTGGTGCTCTGGTTGTGGATGCCATGACAATAGACACTCTAACAATCCTGTCAGTGAATTACAAATGTGTTTAACATGTCGGATACATGTTATAAACAAGTTATAAACATGGCTGTAACATGTTTAAACCATGTTTAACACATGCTTTGGACATCTGGAGATTATTTGGCAACATGTTTCCTCTCCATTGATCGTCGACTGCCAGTGCTCTGGAAGGGTGGGCTCTTGGTCGCCCTCCTCTACCTCCAGCGCCCCGCGGCCCTCATGACGCTCTTGCTACCATATTGCTAGCGATCGCGAGGGATCGAAGGAGGGCGAGGGAGGCGCCGGAGGGGAGACTGGTGACGGTGGGCCTCCCCTCCCCTGCACTTGTCAGAGCGCGCGGCCAAACACAAGGCACTGCCAGAGAATACGGGTAACCATTCACGCCAGACGGTGCCCTAGGGACCTGGGAGACCTGCTGTGTAAGACACCCCTGGGCCGCAGGCCAGGGCGCGCTGCGCGCTGCCACCATGCCCACCCCAGGGGCTCCGACCACGGCCCGCAAGTCGACCCCGGCCCCCACCAGGGGGGGACGTCGGGGTCCCGATGAGTGGAGTACGGGATCGTCTGCAGAATTGATTTGCCCCAGAATGGATGTTCTCGTCGAGTCATACGTAGGATGTTTGTAGATCTACGAACGTCCTACGCATTTCGCAGGGACTCGACGAGAAAATCCATTTGGGGGTAATGAATCAATTCTGCAGTCGAGCCCCTGCTCCAATGAAGCAGCCCCAGCAGAGGCTGCAGACGGCCGTGGCACCGAGCAGGGCCACCGGCGAGGAGAGCAGCAGAGGAGCGACCCCCGCGGCGCAGGTCCGACGCCAGCCCCGGGCAGGCGGCGGAGCCGTGCCCCCCGCAGCCCGCAAGGAGGTCTTCCTGGAGGAGGACGAGGAGGAGGAGGAGGAGGGGGACGAGGAGGAGGAGAGGGACGAGGAGGAGGAGGGGGACGAGGAGGAGGAGGGGGACACTGCCAGGCGCGGGCGGGGGTCGGCCCCAACGGACCACGGAGACCCCGCAGACGAGGCGCCGAGGTCCGCGAGCGAGGGGAGGGGTGGACCTGCGAGCCGCTCGCAGGGCGCGGCTCGTAGACCTCGACACGGGAGATCGTCCGGTCTCTCAATGCACGCCTGAGCGAGCGCCTGAGGGGGCGCGAGGGAATTTGGGTCGAGCTGCTACAAAGACCGCAGCGCGCCAAAGGAAGGAGAAGAAGAGAGAGCACCCTCGCCATCATAATCACCACCACCTCAATCACCATCATCATCATCATCATCATCATCATCATCATCATCATCATCATCATCAGCAGCAGCAGCAGCAGCAGCAGCAGCAGCAGCAGTAGCATCATCACCAGCATCATCAGCATCATCATCGTCGTCATCGTCCTCATCATCGTCATCGCCATCATAATTCATCATCATCATCAGCATCATCATCGTCATCATTATCATCCACATCAACTTCAGCGTCCTTATCATCATCATCGATGATGATCGGCAGCAGCATCATGATCGTCGTCATCTCCTCGTCACTGTCGTCGCTGTTGAAGTGGTGCTCGTCGTCATCGTCGTATTCCTCGCCATCAGCATCGCCACCATCGCAGCATCCATCAGCATCATCAGCAACACCTCCTCCCCAGCACCATCATCATAATCACCAGCATCAACAATATCACCATCATCACCAACGTGATCACACCATCATCATATTCATCATCCTGGACATCACCACAATGATGATGACCACCATCATCATCATCACCATCATCATCATCATCATCAGCATCAACATCACCATCATCACTACGACCGTCACGACCCTTCACTCGGAATCATCATCATCATTATCAAAGTCACCATCATCATCACCATCCCCATCACCATCACCGTCATCATCATCAAACCCATCATCATCATCATCATCCTTATCCTCATCATCATCCTCGTCATCATCCTCATCCTCATCCTCATCCTCATCATCATCAGCATCATCATCATCATCATCATCAGCATCAGCATCAGCATCATCATCATCAGCATCAGCATCAGCATCAGCATCAGCATCATCATCATCATCATCATCATCATCATCATCATCATCATCATCATCATCATCATCATCGTGATCATCGTGATCATCGTTATCATCAGCATCGTCATAGTCCTTATCATCGTCGTCGTCAACATCACCATTCATCATCCATCATCAGTATCATCAGCAGCAACATCATCACCGTCGTCGGTGTCTCGTCGTCGTGGTTGTCGTCACCGTCGTCGCCGTCATCGTCGTGGTGCTCGTCGTCATCGTCGTCGTCGCTGTCGTCGTCGTCGAGGTCGTCGTCGTCGTCGCCATCGTCGATTTCGTCGTCGTCGTCGAGGTCGTCGTCGTCGTCGTTGTCATCGCCATCGCCATCGCCACCCTCAGCATGGCCATCATCATCGTCCTCCCTTATCCTCCCACTGTCCATCCTCATGCCCGCCGAGCGGCCCGACGGGGACGGAGCGGACGAAGCGGCCGGAGCGACCGGAGCGCACAGAGCGTGGAGGGAGCGACCGGGGCGGTCCGTGCGGACAGAGCGGGCAGAGCGTTCCAGAGGCACACGTCGTGCTGCTTCGATCCGCCGCCGTGCCCCCGTGGCACGGCGTGGAGTGCCCCCAGGTCCACTGCTCAACCCCTGAGGAGGAGGGGGAGGAGGAGGAGGAGGAGGAGGAGGAGGGGGGGGGAGGAGGTAGGAGGAGGAGGAAGGGGGGGGGGAGGAGGAGGAGGAGGAGGAGGGAGGAGGAGGTAGTGAGGAGGAGGAGGAGGAGGAGGAGGAGGAGGAGAGGAGGAGGGGGGAGGAGGAGGAGGAGGAGGAGGAGGAGGAGGTACCTGAGGAGGATGGGAAGGGAATCAGGAGGAGGAAGGTGTAGAGGCTAATGAGAGGAGGAGGAGGAGGGGGAAGGAAGGTAGAGGGGGAGGAAGAAGAGGAGGGGAGGAAGGGCAGGAGTAGGTAGAGGAGAGTGAGGAAGGAGGAGGGAGGAAGGAGGAAGGCGGGCTAAGGATTGGAGGAGGAACAGGAGGGGGATAGTGGGGAGAGATGGAGGGGGGAGGGGGAGGGGAGGCTAGGAGAGGAGGAGGAGAAGAGGAGGAGGAGGGAGGAGGGGGGGGGGGGGGGGGGGGGTGGGAGGGGAGGAGAAGGAGGAAGGCGAGGTAGGAGGACAGGAGGAGGGAGGAGGAGGAGGCGGGCGTGAGGAGGAGGAGGAGGAGGAGGAAGGGGAGGAGGGGAGGAGGAGGAGGTCGGAATAGGGGCCACGTGCCGATCCCTACCCTACCCACCACGATATGAGGGGGAGGGTGGGTACTTCGCTCGGGAGCTCCCGAGCGGAGTGAACCCCACCCTCCCCCTCAGA
The DNA here is from genome assembly GCA_963575745.1 of Prorocentrum cordatum. Lineage (NCBI taxonomy): Eukaryota > Dinophyceae > Prorocentrales > Prorocentraceae > Prorocentrum > Prorocentrum cordatum. Next base: position 13,276 of record CAUYUJ010019531.1, on the reverse strand, counting down.
AATCGTGGGGGGTAGGGGCAGGGTTCGCATGTGGCCCCCTATCTATCCTGAGGATGCTGTGCCCAGGCCCGAAGTTCTCAAGACACCTGTGGTCTCCCGCGTGTCCCCTGGGGCGCGCCGCGGCTCGTCGAGCTACTCTGTGGGCCCGAGGAGGGCCCTTATAGTCGGGCCCAGGGGGGCCCAAGAGGCACTCAAGACGGTCCAACGGGGGCCCCGAATCGCCGCACAATCTGTCTGAGACGCCCACGACGGACTCAAGACGGCCCAAGATGCCCCCAAGACGCCCAAAGAGGCCTCCAAGAGGCTCCCCAAGAGGCAAACACACTTGTTGTTCCATTGGTTTTTGAAGGATTTGGGCGTTATCGCCTTTTCGGTTTGCCGGCGCTGCAAGGCGGCCTAAGAGGCCCCCAACATCGTCCCAAGAGCGCCCAAGAGGCCTCCAAGAGCGCCCCATGACAGCCCAAGAGGCCCCCAAGAGGGCCCCAAGAAGAGCCCAAGACGCCCAAGATGGCCCCCAAGAGGCCCAAGATTGCCTCCAAGACGGCCAAGATGGCCTCTAAGATGCCTCCAAGGCGGCCAAGAAGGTCTCCAGGACGGTGCAGATGGCCCAAAGATGCACTCAAGACGGCCCCAGATGGCCTGAAGATGGCCTTAGACTGCCCAAAAGGCCTGCCAGAGGCCTCCAAGACAGGCCAAGACCCCTCCAAGACGTCCTCCAGGAGGCCCGAAAGCTCGGAAACCACCTGGTCCGATAGCTCGCCCCACTCCGTGTTCCCCGAAGGCTTTCGAAACCCACTCGGGGAACGCGTGGCCCGATAGCTTGGCCAAGCTCAAACCCAACTTTCGGCCACGCAGGCGCTTCCAAAAAGGCAGGGGGCGGCAGTGATTCGCCGTAGGCGTCTTGGATACAAACACGAGCCGCCCATGGTTGCGCTGATGGGGAGACAAGATACATCAATATCGAATCGGCAAATCGTTTCGAATCGGAGTTTGCGTCGGATCGGGCCGCTCCGACATGGAACCGAAATCGAATCGGATCGGCTGCGCCAAGATGCACCAGGAAGCCATGTAAATCGGGGAACGCGCCAGGGCTTCGGAACACCATAATCGAATCGGATCGGGTCAACCATAATCTATCTTTGTGGATGCCACGACCAAGGACACCCGAACAGTCCTATCATCGAATTAAACATGCATTTAAGATGTAGGAAGATGCCCTGGACATGTTCAGCACATGTTTTTTTTGATCTTATTAGATTAGTTGTAGCACATGTTTTAGACACCTGGAAATGATTGGGCAACAAGCTTTCCTCTCCATTGATCGTCCTCCACAAACCCATAGTTATCGGATCGTCCCGACACGGTCGAGACAGGCCCCGAAAGCGAGGCCGCTCTGCCGCGGAGGCCCTCCGTGGCCCCACACGCGCCCCGTCGGGCGCGCAGGCCTGGGCCGACGCGGGCCGGCGCGCAGGGCCTGGTCGATGACCTCGTCGGACTCCTGCCGGCTGCCGCTCAGGAGGTCCTGCGGCCACCAGGGGCAGAGGGTCGAGGGTCGCTGAGCACGTGCTGCGCAGCGCCCGCGCGGCGGCACGCCCTGAGGGCTCAGCGCTCAGAGATGCGAGCTGGTCGGCCCAACGCGCGGCGGGGCGGCCCCTGCTCCGGAAACCCTGCTGTGGACTCGCCACCAGGGGCAGAGGATAGGGTTAAGTCGGGCCTGTCCCCCTACAGGGGGGACTGGGGGCGAACATGTTTTTTTTAGTGCCACCAAAAATGGCCCCAAAATAGAAAGAGCATGGTGGGAAAATCGTCCCCGAGCTATTTTCTACTATTTCTGATTATTCCCCCTGTAGAGGGACAGGCCCGACTGAGGGACGGGGAAGGTCCTCTGGTCAGGGCGCCGCGCAAAAAAAACGTGGCGCTTGAACGTTGGATGTGTTCGGCCTTCGCAGGCGGGTCCTCGGCTGCCTCGGCCGTGGGTAAAAAAGGACCCAGGAGGACAAGTCGACCCTTAAATCGGGCATGTCCCCCTACAAGGAATTTTCGACGAAAAATAAGGAAGACCCCAATAATCATCCAAACATAATCCAAAAATGTCCGGGGGACTATTTTCTGACTATGTTTTGCCCGTTGTGGGGTATTTTTTTGTAATATTGTCTATGTTTCGTCGAAAATCCCCCTGTAGGGGGACACGCCCAACATAACCCGTGGGGAAAAAAAGGACCCAGGAGGACAAGTCTACCCTGGGGAGGGAGAGGTCGATCCAGGAGTGCCAGCGTAACGAACAGATGCGGTGTCGGAAGAGTCGGGGGCGGCACAGATACTGATATGTATATATATATATATATATTGCGTGATCGATAGTGGGATCGATAGTGAGATCGATAGCGATATCGATTGTGAGATTGATCGAGTGCGACGTGTGTGATCGATAGTGAGATCGATAATGAGATCGATCGAATCCGATGTTGCCCCCCCCCCCCCCCTCACCTCCTAATCACCCGAAGGGTGGTCGTGCAAGTGCCCCGCCCTTGCACATGAACGAAAAATCTTATATTTCGTTGGTTCTGGTCCCCTTGGGAACTCTTGAATCGTTCCCGGGGCCCTGTGCCGCGCTGTATCGTCATGCCGCGCTGTATGCTGTGCCGCCGTTGTCGCCGTCGGACCGCAGCCCATCGCGGTTCTGCCTTCGGAGAGTCCGTTCCAACCTTCGGCTGGTGCCACCCCCATGGCCGGTGCCGCCCGCACGCTCAGACGTGCCCTGCCTGTGTCCCAGGGCCAGGCTTTGCCAGCCCCAGGGACAGAAGCAGCATACCCAGGCTCGCGCAGACTCGCGCAACGATACGGGTACTCCGAACATTCCCTGTCCGGCACGGTGGCGATCCATCCTCAGCGCCCGCTGACCTGGGAAGAGTTCAAAGCGAACTTGCTGGCAGCACCAAGGTCCCTGTGCTTCCAAAGATCTTTGTGGCCACTCGGGGTTCGGGTTGGCCAGTTGGGGGTTCGGGGATCTTGGGGGGCTTCTTTGGGAGGAGCCATCTTTAGGCATCTTGGGCTATCTTGAGCCATGTTGGAGGCCATCTTGACTTCGGCACCCGCATCGCTGTCATCCCCTGCACTCCGCCGACGACACTGGTGCAGTGGGCGATCCCATCTTATGGGCTAGAAAACGCGACCGTCGTTGTTCACATGGGCAACAATGATTTGCATTATGTTTATGTGTCGCGGGACTCGGGTTGGCGCCGGACACCCGCGCCAGATTTGCCAGTGTCGCAGCTCCGCCTCGTCTCGCTGCGCACGGCACGCACGGACGCTGCCCGGCGCTCGGCACAACGCGGAGGAGAGCCAAGCCACCTTGCCGAGCAAGAAGTGAGTGCAGGGGGTACGGGCTGCGCCAGGCTTTGCCAGTGCCCCCGTATTCCCTGATCAGATGAGGCGCGCTTTCGCCGGCTTTCCAGCCGTTTGCCCTGTCTCGGCTGGCGGTGCCCTCGGACGTCGGCGCGAGCTCGAAATAGCAAGGAAAAATGAGTTTCGATGGCGGTGCGTCGTTCTCGACCGCCGAGGGTCCGCCGTTGAGCAATTTTTCGAAGCGATTTAAGCCGTGGCGACGAGCGGGGCCTCAGGAGGCCTCAAACAAAAAAAACGTCGTCGTCGTTCGCCGCCGTTGGGCAGGTTCCCGGGGGAAGGTGATGGTACCAAGGCGCCCAATGGCGAAGGGTAAAGTTCCCAAGAGCGAGCGGATCACCCGCAGGGTGGTCGTATAGGTATATATATATATATAGATACACCTATATATACATATGAATATTTACATCTTGCGAGACATATCGAAACGGGCAATTATGACACGCACCGCGAGCGTGAAAGTCGCGCGTGCTGCAGGGCCACCCATGTCGGCCAGGCCCTGGGCACGACATGGAGCACGAGAGGGATGTGCGCTGGAGGGAGGAGGTGGGTCCGATCGACTACTCGCAAGAGTGACCCTTGGTAAGAGTGACCTCTGGCGCGCGGCTTTTGGGGGGCCGCGGGGGGGCGCCAACACACAAGCGCGCAAGACGCCACTGAGGCCTCGCGTTCGGAGATCGGGGGACACCCTGGGGCCCGCACCAAAGGTCACTCCGTCGAAAGGTCACTCTTACGTCTAGTCGAGTCCGAGCTCCTGCTGAAGCGGTCCAGCAGCGTGAGCGTTTGAGCGTGTACCGGGCGAGCGTGCACCTCTGGCACGTTTGGTACCTCAATCCTGCAGGGGCCCGGGCGACTGCGGGGGGGAAGGGAGGCTGGCGTGAGAGGAGGAGGAGGAAGGATGGAGGAGAGGAGGAGGAGGAGAGAGAGGAGGAGGGGGGAGGAGAGGGAGGAGGAGGAGAGGAGGCAGGAGATGGCGGAGGAGGAGGAGGAGGAGGAGGAGGCGGAGGAGGAGGAGGAGGAGGAGATGGAGGAGGAGGAGGAGGAGGAGGAGGAGGAGGAGGAGGCTCGCTGAGGCTGTCCTGGGGCCCAGTAGGGGGCCCTGGGAGCCCGGAAGTCATGTTCCCAGAGAGGCTTCCGGGAACATGATGTCGAACGAGGCCCTCTTGGGCCTCCCTGAGGCCGTCATTGGGGGCCTCATGGGCCGGCGTCGGGGCCTCTTGGGCCGTCTTGGGGGATTCCGTGAGCCCCACAGGCCGACCCTTTTGGGCCGTCTGGGGCCCTCTTGGGTCTCTCTTGGGCTGTCTTGGGGCTCCGAGGGGGCGTCTTTCGCACTGCGAAGAAGAAGAAGCCAGCGAGTATGCTGGAAATGTACGTTCTGACAGGAAAATGGGCCGATGATTGCCTCTTGAAGGCCCTCTTGGGGCCCTCTTCGGCCATCTTCAAGCCATGTCGGGCCCTCTGGGGCCTCGCTGAGGCTGTCTTGTGGGCCCTCGGAGGGTGGAAATCATGTTCCCGGAGAGGCTTCCGGGAAAATGATTTCGAACGAGGCCCTCTTGGGCCTCCCTGAGGCCGTCATTGGGGGCCTCCTGGGCCGGCGTCAGGACCTTTTGGGCCGTCTTGGGGGATTCCGTGAGCCCCACAGGCCGACCCTTTTGGGCCGTCTGGGGCCCTCTTGGGTCTCTCTTGGGCTGTCTTGGGGCTCCGAGGGGGCGTCTGGGGCACTGCGAAGAAGAAGCCAGCGAGTATGCCAGAAATGCACGTTCTAAGAATGAAATTTGTAGATTGTTGCCTCTTGAAGGCCCTTGGGGCCCTCTTCGGCCATCTTCAAGCCATGTCGGGCCCTCTGGGGCCTCGCTGAGGCTGTCTTGTGGGCCTCTTGGGCGTCCTCGGAGGGTGGAAATCATGTTCCGGGAGAGGCTTCCGGGAACATGATGTCGAACGAGGCCCTCTTGGGCCTCCCTGAGGCCGTCATTGGGGGCCTCCTGGGCCGGCGTCGGGGCCTCTTGGGCCGTCTTGGGGGATTCCGTGAGCCCCACAGGCCGACCCTTTTGGGCCGTCTGAGGCCCTCTTGGGTCTCTCTTGGGCTGTCTTGGGGCTCCGAGGGGGCGTCCGGGGCACTGCGAAGACGAAGGCAGCGGGTATGCAGAAAATGCACGTTCTACAAAGGAAATTTGTATATTGTTGCCTCTTAAGGCCCTCTTGGGGCCCTCACGGGCCCTCTTCGGCCGCTCTTGGGCGTCTTCGGGGCCTCTACAGGCTTTCGTGACCATCTGTACGGCCCGCGTGGCCTGTCGTGGGCAATTCGGAAGCGGCCCGGTGCAGTCCCAGGGGGTCTGTGACCCCCCAAAGGTTCGGGGGGACGGCCATGGGGGATGACGGCACCGATTTGCCCCCCCCCCCCCCCCCCCCTCCGCCGCCTAATCATATATTTATATATTACATATATGATTATCTCATATATATAAATATATATATTAGATATGTATAAATATGTATATATATAGATATTATACATAACATACATAACATATAATATTCTATATTTAAATACATTATACATACATATACGTGTACGTGTGTGTGTGTGTGTCTGTGTGTCTGTGTGTCTGTGTGTCTGTGTGTCTGTGTGTCTGTGTGTCTGTGTGTCTGTGTGTCTGTGTGTCTGTGTGTCTGTGTGTCTTGTGTGTCTTGTGTGTCTGTGTGTCTGTGTGTCTGTGTGTCTGTGTGTCTGTGTGTCTGTGTGTCTGTGTGTCTGTGTGTCTGTGTGTCTGTGTGTCTGTGTGTCTGTGTGTCTGTGTGTCTGTGTGTCTGTGTGTCTGTGTGTGTGTGTCTGTGTGTGTGTATGTGTGTGTATGTGTGTGTATGTGTGTGTGTGTGTGCGTGTGTGTGTGTGTGTGTGTGTGTGTGCGGCGCATCCTGCTATGCGAGGAAGGTCTGCCTGGCACGTGCGGCCCGGGGCCTGGACGACCCGTCGTCCGAACTGTTGCGATCTCTCCCTATCTCTCTCCCTCTCTCTCTCTCGCTATCTCTCTCTCTCTCTCTTTCTCCTGTTATCCTCCCTCGTTTTCGCTCCCGTGTGCTTTTTCCCTGTCCGTCTCTCGTTCCCTCGTTCCCCTTCCTGTCGCCCGTTCCTTTGCTTGCTTCTGTGTTATCTCCTTTTGTTTTTATGATTTGTTGTTGTTTTTTTTTTTCTCTCTCTCTCTCTCTCTCTATATATCTCGTACTATTATTTTTTCTCTCTCTCTCTCTCTTTCTCTCTCCTTGTAGGGCTGGCTACCCCGCAGCTAAGCTCGGCCGCATGGGACAGAACCCTCTTTGTAGGGGCGGAGGTGGTGCCACACCAGCTGAATCCCACCCCGAGCGGGTTTCAACCGACATAGACGCCCTCTGGGAGGAAGCCCACGCGGCCCCCCCACACGACGACGAGAACCACTACCCCATTTGGTCCTGGTGGCTACCTGGACAGCGAAGACGACGAGCCGCCACACCCGCCCTGGTGCCAACCGGATGCCAGCGGAGGCGGCCGTGCCACCAGTCACGTTGCCACGCCGCTGATGTAGGAGCCGTCGGAGCGGTCGCACATACCGCGAAGGCACCCATGGACGTGCGGGCCACGCCCACGCCCCAGCTGGCCCTGAGGCCACCACCGCTCCGACCCCCCCCCCGCGGCCCCCGTGGCACCACGCAGTGGCCACCAGGGACCGACCTTGCCCCATCGACCCCACCGGCAAGCACAAGCAGCACACCAGGGCCAGGCGCCGACCCCAGCCGAGCACGCTGCGCCCCAGGCCTCCCCCGCGCGGCGGATCCCAAATCCTTTTAATTTGTGGACTATGCTCCTCTCGGGAGCGACCGCCGCCAGGCGCTCACTGCTCACCTCCGCGCCCCCGTCGCTGACCCTAACCGCGCCGCGGGCCACCTCGGCGCCATAGGCGACGGCACAGGCCTCGACCCTGGCCGCCTCCACGGCGGCCCTGTCAGCCCAGCACAGCGCGCTCACCGCTGCGCTCCGGAGCGCCACGATGCCCGCACCCAGCGCCTCCAATGTGCCCTGGCGGCGTGGGTGCCCCTTTGTCGGCCGCCTCTCCCGGCACCACCCACGGCCGACTTGGCGGCCGTGAGGGAGGCCGCAGTCTCGCTCCACGGCCTCCCGCTGGCCTTACGCTGGCCCGTTTCACCCCGCAGGTTTGCCCTGTGCCCCGCACGACGCCTGGCAATTGTTCCGCGGTTCGGCGCCCACCCACGTTGGGGGTGCCCGGCATGCGGTGTTGCTAGATACCGACGTCCTCACGCCAATGGGCGCAGACGCGGGGCGTTTCGCCCCCGTCACCGCCCCTCGCATCTTCTCCGCTCGCCTCGGCGCCAGGGGGTACTTCGTTTCGGAGACCCACGGTTCATACGGGCTGTGCTCGGCCCCGAATTGAGCTACGCTTGGCAGGCGCTAGCCCCCTGCCAGCCTGGACACGTGTGTGCGCATCGGTGTGTGTGTGTGTGCGTGCGTGCGTGTGTGTGTGTGTGTGTGTGTTCGAGCTTGTGTGTGATTGTGTGTGCGTGTGTGTGTGTGCATGTGTGTGTGCATGTGTGTGTGTGTGTGCGTGTGCGTGTGCGTGTGCGTGTGGGTGTGCGTGTGGGTGTGGGTGAGGGTGTGGGTGTGGGTGTGGGTGTGGTTGTGGTTGTGGGTGTGGCTGTGGGTGTGTGGTTGTGTGGTTGTGTGTGCGTGCGTGCGTGCGTGCGTGCGTGTGTGCACGCGCGCGAGCGTGCGTGCGCGCATGCGTGTTTGTGTGTGTGTGTGTGTTGCGTGTGTGTTGTGTGTTGTGTGTGCATGTGCGTGCGTGCGTGCGTGCGTGTGTGCGGTTCTCTGTGTGTGTTGTGTGTGTGCATGTGCGTGCGTGTGCGTATGTTTGCATCTGTGTGTGGTGCGCGTGTGCGTGTGCGTGTGCGTGTGCGTGTGCGTGTGCGTGTGCGTGTGCGTCTGCATGTGCGTGAGCGTGTGCGTGTGCGCGTGTGCGTGTGCGTGTGCGTGTGCGTGTGCGTGTGCGTGTGTGTGTGCGTGTGCGTGTGCGTGTGCGTGTGCGTGTGCGTGTGCGTGTGCGTGTGCGCGTGTGCGTGTGCGTTGTGTGCGTGTGGTGCGTTGCGTGGCGTGTGTGGGTGGTGTGTGGGTTTGTGGTGTGTGGGTTGTGTTGGGTGTGTGGGTGTGTGGGTGTGTGTGTGGGTGTGTGTGTTGGTGTGTGTGTGTGTTTGTGTGTGTGTGGTGTGGTGTGTGTGTGGTGTGTGTGTGTGTGTGTGTGTGTGGTGTGTGTGCGTGCGTGCGTGCGTGCGTGCGTGCGTGCGTGCGTGCGTGCGTGCGTGCGTGTGTGCGTGTGTGCGTGTGTGTGCGTGTGTGAGTGTGTGCGTGCGTGCGTGTGTGGGTGTATGCGTGTGTGCGTGCGTGCGTGTGTGTGTGTGCGTGTGCGTGTGCGTGAGTGTGTGTGTGTGCGTGTGTATGTGTGTATGTGTGTGTGTGTGTCTCTCGCGGAGGGGGGAGGGCAGTCCGCGGCACCCAGGGGGCAACCAGGCCCGGGCAGGACAGCTGGCCGCAGCCCCCGCGAGCCAAACCACAACAGATGCCTCTCATCCTTCCCTCTCTCCTTTCCCTGCCCCGCGGCCTTCTTGCTTCCTATACCTCTATCTCTCTCTCTCTCTCTCTCTCTCACTCTCCATTTCTCACTCCCCATCTCTCTTTCCGCAGAGGTCGTGAGCCTGCTGTCGCAGAAGACCCCGCCCAGGCCCAGGAGCCAAATAAGCGGCCAGCCCCCTTCATACTCATCCCCGTCTCCTCCTCCTCGTCCTCCTCGTCGTCCTCCTCCTCCTCCGACTCCCTCCTCCAAGCCAGTATCATGCGAAGAAGGTGAGGAGTACACGTGGTCGGTCCAAAAAGAGCTTCTTGGGGCTGAAGGCCATGCCTGACCAAATACGCTGCAACCGACCTGGACAAACCGTTCGGAGACTCCTCCTCCTCCTCCTCCTCCTCCTCCTGCTCCTCCGTTTCCTCCTCCTCCTCCTTCTCCTCCTCCTCCTCCTCCTCCTCGTCATCCGTCATCTCGATCCTCCGCGCGGTGCTGCGGCAGCCATGCACCTTACAGCACACGACCCGACGGGCAGAGGAGGGCTCACACGGCCGATGGTCAGAGATCAGAGATCCACGTCGTGCCGAGGGCAGCGTCCTGGTGCTTCAGCCACCTGACGAAGCCCAAGAAGAAGTCCTCGAAGAGGAACGTGTCTGCGGTCCGCGGGCCGCCGCCGCTCTGCCAGCCCGCTCAGATCTCCCAGGGCCGCCCGACTTCGCGCTGCGCGCACCGCGCCGCGAGGCCATCTTGTGCCCTCGCGCCGCCGCGGTGGAGGAGGGCACGCTCGCGGCCGCGGGACCCGAGGCGCACAGCGCGACCGTCTTCGCGCCCCTGCGGGTAGCCTCAGGACTTCTCGCGATCCCCCCCCCCTGGCTTTCTGTCTCTGCGGGTCCAGCGGCGGTGCGGTGACAAGCCGTGCGGTGACCTCGAAATCCCTCAACACCTCTAGGTCGGGCGTGTCCCCCTACAGGCGGATTTTGGACGGAACCATGACACATGGTAATAAAAACTGCACCCCAAATACGATTCAAACACAGAAAAGACCTTGAAAAATCGTCCCCAAGCTATGTTTTTACTATGTTTGAGCACCCCTCCTGCGGCGGCACAAGCCCGACTCAAGAGTACCCCACCGCACGCTCCGACACCGCACGCCCCTGGGGGCCCGGGCGCGAAGGGCCGCCGAGGCCCTCGACGGCCCCCTCGGGCGGGGGGGCGGGAGAGCAGAGGCAGCCTGGGCGGCGAGGGGGGGGTGCACGGTTTCCCCCAGGGCCGTGGGCGACCCGAGGAGGAGGAGGAGGAGGAGGAGGAGGAGGAGGGAGGAGGGGAGGAGGAGGAGAGGAGGAGGGGGAGGAGGAGGAGGAGAAGAGGAGGAGGAGATGAGGAGGAGGAGAGGAGGAGGGGGAGGAGGAGGAGGAGGACGGGGAGAAGTGAGGATGGGGGGGCTGGGGGAGGGAGGAGAGGAGGAGGAGGAGAGGAGGGAGGAGGAGGAGGAGGAGGAGGAGGAGGAGGAGGAGGGTGGAGGAGAGGCAGGAGGAGGGGAGGAGGAGGAGGGGGAGGAGGAGGGGGAGAGGAGGAGGAGGAGGAAAGGAGGAGGAGAGAGGAGGAGGCAGGAGGAGGAGGAGGAGGAGGAAGGAGCGAAGAGGAGGAGGAGGAGGAGGAGGAGGAGGAGGAGAAGGAGAGATGTATAGAAAAGAGGAGGAGGAGGAGAAGGAGGGAGGGGGTGGAGGAGGAGGAGTGCGAGGGGGGAGGAAAGGAGGAGGAGGAGGAGGAGGAGAGGAGGAGGAGGAGGGAGGATGTATTAGGAGGAGGAGGAGGAGGAGGGGAGAGAGGAGGAGGAGGAGGAGGAGGAGGAGCAGGAGGAGCAGGAGGGTCTGCCTGGGTCCTTCGAAAAAAAACCCTCAGGGGGGAACGGGAGCAAGCGAAAGGGCAGCACGGAAGCCCATGGACGGGTGCGCGAAGGGGCGCATCAGCGCGACCCGCGCGCTGCTCCTCCTCCTGCCGGAGGTCCCTGGGCGTCCCCGGAGGCCCCCGGGGCCCTCAGCGCCGGACTCAACAGTGCCCCACCGCACGCTCCGACACCGCACACCCCTGGGGGCCCGGGCGCGAAGGGCCGCCGAGGCCCTCGACGGCCCCCTCGGGCGGGGGAGGAGGAGGAGGAGGGAGGAGGAGGGGGAGGAGGAGGAGGAGGAGGAGGAGGAGGAGGAGGGAGAGGAGGAGGAGGAGGAGGAGGAGGAGGAGGATGAGAGGAGGAGGGAGGGGGAGGAGGAGGAGGAGGAGGAGAGGAGGAGGAGGAGGAGGAGGAGGAGGAGAGGAGGAGGAGGAGGAGGAGGAGGAGGAGGAGGAAGGAGAAGTAGGGAGGGGGAGGGGGAGGAGGAGGAGGAGGAGAGGAGGAGGAGGAGGAGGAGGAGGAGGAGGAGGCGGAGGTAGGAGGAGGAGGGAGGAGGAGGAGGAGGAGGAGGAGGAGGGGGAGGAGGAGGAGGAGGAGGAGGAGGAGGGAGGAGGAGGAAGAGGAGGAGGAGGAGGAGGAGAGGAGGAGGAGGAGAAGGAGGAGGGGGGGAGAGGAGGAGGAGGAGGGAGGAAGGGAGGAGGAGGAGGAGGCGTGAGGAGGAGGAGGAGCGGAGGCGGAAAAGAAGAGGAGGAGTGAGGAGGAGGAGGAGGAGGAGATAGGAGGGGGAGGAGGAGGAGGAGGAGGAGAAGGAGGAGGAGGAACAGGAGGAGGAGGAGGGGGAGGGGGAGGAGGAGGGGGAGGAGGAGGAGGAGGAGGAGGAGGAGGAGGAGGAGGAGGAGGAGGAGGAGGAGGAGGAGGCGGAGCGTCCATGGATGTCCCTTGGTCAAACTACCCTTGGCCCCTCTCTCGCCGCACGCTCGCGCGCCTCCACTCGCCCATCGGCAGGTCAGTGGCCAGGCGAGCAGCGCGGGCACTGAGGAGAGACGAAGGCGGGTCGGGCGCGGCCGAGCCAGGAGCTCGTCGCTTCGCATGCAGCAGACGGTGGAAGTGATAAAGAATGACTATCTGGCGCAGCCGCACCAGCGAGCATTCCGACAGAGCGAGACGGTCAGAGGTGGAGGCAGGGAGGGAGAGACGGGAGACCTTCGCAACATTCCAGAGAAATCGACGGCAATTGATGTAATGTGATAGGCTATCTCGGGCACCTTCGCAGCCGAGCAGGCAGCCTTGGTCGGCATTCCTTAGTCTAGTGTCAGTGACCCAACCTCCCGTCCAAGTGCGGATGGCGGCCATTCGCCAAGAGGGTGGGGCCTCGGCGAGCATAGAATTGATGGCGTCCCAGTCGAAGGACGCTGAGGTCTCGAGGGTGATCGAAAACCACTTGACGAGACGGAGACGCAGACAGGCGATAAGGGAACGAAGGGGAGAAAGGTAAATCGCAGGACGGATGCCTCTCAACAGAGCACGCTGCACTTTGAGTCTAGGGCCCCCCCTACCAGCACCGCCAGATCGTTCCGCCCTCTGCGGTGCAGAACGTTCCCGCGCAGCACGACGCTCGGCCTCAAGGGCCGCCAGCCCCGCAAGGGCCGCCCGACAGTCCCGACCCAGCGACGGCCGCGCTTCCGCCGCCTCCCGCAGAGACCACGCCACCGCCGGCTCCCGCCAGAAGGACGGCCAGTGGCAGAGCTCCTGGGCCCCTCTTGGGCCGCGCCAGTGCAGCTGGCCAACCTGGGCATGCTCCCAAGCAGCGGCTTCAAGGAGGTCGCACATCCTGGACCAGCATTCTTTAAACGACAGGGCAGTCCTCATCCTGGCGGCGAGAGCGTTGCCTCGGATACCCTGGACCCGCGGACCGCCGAGGGAGTCGAGGTCGAGGAAGCAGGAGGTCGAGAGCCAGGATCCAGGGGCCCGAAACACACGAGTCAGCAAGTCTTTCTCCCGCCGCTGGAGGGACCGAGGTATTTCATATAATTGCGACTTGTATGAGGGCACACTAAGCGCGCGCTCGTGGTAGAGAGAGACGGTGGCAGCAGTGTCAGCGTGCGACCGCGCCAGAGCAGCGACGCGGTGCTCCAGCTTCGCCACTGGTGCTGCCCACTGCTCTTTGCTCTCCGCGGCGGGGCCTACAGTGCATCCGAGGTACTCAAGCGTCGGACCAACCTTGAAATCAGCCCATGGGGCACACGCAGAGGCCAGCATCTCGGACGTCGTGGCTACGAGATCTTCCGACCACGGGGCCCAAAGTGGGGTGGCACAACATTTCGATGGTTTTAAAGCGAGCCCCGCCAGCCTGTCGGAATTCTTGAAAATCCTAGCGAGC